>JAPDVR010000004.1:5610485-6047985 GCA_026230005.1 Gila orcuttii | reverse complement strand
ACGCTAATGAGGGAACAAGATCCACAGTTGTATCATATATCATAAACTCTGATGATAAAGTTATTTTTCATTAGTACTTTAGAGGCAAGGTGCTTTCGAGAGTTTGCAGCGTGCCCACGCAGTGTAGGTGGGCTCAATGAGTTAACAATGTTAGTTTAAAAGAACAACATGGCTTTGTTACAGTGCTCTGTGGTGGACTAAAGCCCCCTCTCTGTATTTTTTTTTTTTTATTCTGATGTAAATTCATGTTTTATTTGATGTTTACATGGTTTCCAGGTTAAAAGCATATGGAACACCATTAATACTTACAATTATTATAATATTACTATAATGCACTACAACTACATTACTGTTCAAAAGTCTCTTTTTTTTACTTTCTATTCATCAAAGAATCCTGAATATTTTTTTTATCATGGTTTCCACAAAAATATGAAGCAGCACAACTGTTTTCAACATTGATAATAATCAGAACCTAATAATCAGAACCGTTTCTTGAGCAGCAAATCATCATATTAGAATGATTTCTGAAGGATCATGTGACACTGAAGACTGGAGTAATGATGCTGAAAATTCAGCTTTGATCACAGGAATACTTTACATATTACAATTGAAAACAATTATGTTAAATTGTAATGATATTTCACAGTATTATTGTTTTTGTGTGTATTTGTATACAGTATATAACAATATTCCGTAAATACTGTATTAAACGTCACAGGCACAGAGTTGCAACTTTCATTTATTTTCAGAGCGGACGGGCCGATAAAAAACCCGCACAGTCCCAAATAGTAATTTCAGGATTCGATGTCTCAGAGGAGCCCAAAACACAAGGTAATTTTGAGAAGTTTTAGTTTTTGTGTGAGGAAAAACTTGTTTGGATTTGGACAGGATTACAATCACAAGGTATGTCTGAAACATGAGTTTACGTGGCATCCTCAGGGAAAATGGCTCTGAAAAAGCAAAGAGGCATAACAGTAATGTATCTATCTATACATATATATACACACTCTAAAAAAATGGTGGACAAAACCAAATGTTGGGTTAAAAATGTAGTTTAAAATTTAACCCAGTGGCTGGGTTTGTCCATATTTGTTTGTGTGTGTGTATATATATATATATATATATATATATATATATACAGTGGATAGCATAAGTGAACACAGCCATTCTAAAGTTGACTAAAAAGAGGAATAAAAAATCATCTTTTGGAAATTGGCATGGTGCAATTTCAGTTAGGCTAATAGCTGGTTTGATTTGCATTAAGAGATGATCTTATGGAAAGTGCCCCATGCCAATCTCTAGGTATGGTGAAGGGTGTGTGATGATGTGGGGCTTTTTTAATTCCAAAGGCCAAGGGAACTTTATCAGGATGCATAGTATCCTGGATCCATGAAATAACTGGCCTTTAAAAATATAAAATCCGCCTGACTCTATGGGAATTTAACATAGGGGTGTCCTGACTAATGCAACCTGTATTTTAAGGAAGAACATTTATTGATTTACGATACATTATTCATTCACAAAGAAAATTGGTGTCCTTAAAGGTTGGATTTCTCCTCATTTTTTAAATTAAGGCATTAAGATCAATTTCCAAAAGATGATTTTTAATTCCTCTTTTTAGTCAACTTTAGCATGGGTGTGTTCACTTATGCTAGGCACTGTGTGTGTATATATATATATATATATATATATATATATATATATATATATATATGTGTATATATATATATATATATATATATATATATATATATATATATATATATATATATGTGTATATATATATATATATATATATATATGTGTATATATATATATATATATATATATATATATATATATATATATATATATATATGTATAGTATACAGATTATTTTCTTTGTGGATGAACTCCTCAGAGAAAACAGCCTTGCTTTGTTGATGGCGTATGCTGAGACATTCGTAGCGGTGACCGTTCTGAACGGCAGCGTTTCCTGCTTCGTCGCGGGTGCTCTGTTGATTCACATCACATCCAGAGGCCTTGGCGTGTCACAGCCAATCACATCAATGCTGTGATGTGCCACAGGATGAAGATGAGGATGAGGAGGAGGTTGTGGTAGTGGAACACAAGCGCCCGAAGGCTGCAGCTCTCCTCCCAAACCCCTATCGAGCATCACAGTAATCATCAGTAATCCTTATAATCAAGCCTTCTCCGTGACCAACGGGGGTGTTAACATGAAAAAGATGTTTCCTGCAGGGAAAAAAAGCAGGTAAATAAATATATAAATTAAGAAAGAAGTACCTAAATTAAGAAGACAGACCCTCCCGGGTGTCCTTTCCCAAAATAAATGTGCAATGTAGCTTAATATTTCCAGAGACATGGCTAGATCCAGCGACCTACTCTGAGACAGCCGTGTCAAGATCGCTTGTCTGTCTCGCTTCTTTCTTAATAAAGCTGTCCGAGAGCGTTTGGCTTTACGTAGAAAGACAGCAACATATGTCGTCTCAGCTCTCATTTACTTAGGGCTGACATTGGATTTGAAATTTCATTTGAAATGTACCTATTTAGAACCGACGGTTTGTGACAGAACAGCTCTTTGGATGGGATTGGTTTTCTAAACGACATATGAATTACAGTTATTAACATAGGATGTCTGTCATTTCATATACTACTGTTTGGAAGGGAATTGGGATCTTTGTATTTAGGATTTATATGAGATTCAGGATTTAGATGTTATGGGATGCCTTATAGATGTGTGCATAATATCATTCAAAAGTTTGGGTTCAGTAAGACTTTAATGGTTTTGAGTCTTTTATGCTCACCAAGGCTGTATTTATTTGATCAAAATCGTGAAATACTATTACATATTGAAAAAAATGTTTTTATATTTGAATATAAGTTATAATGTAATTTATTCCTGTGATCGAAGCTGAATTTTCAGCATCATTACTCCAGTCTTCAGTGTCACATGATCCTTCAGAAATCAGTCTAATGTGCTGATTTGCTGCTCAAGAAACATTTCTTCTTCTTCTTCTTCTTCTTCTTATTATTATTATTAAAGTTTCACAGGATTATTTGATGGAAGTAATGTCTAAATCCATAATGAAAGTGCATAAAGCAGTGCAACAATAAATTTAGCCTTAACTACAGTATTCTACGAATGTCAAAATAAAAGAGAAGCATTGTGAAAATAAATAAATATTATTCCAACATAATTTCTATCCTGACAGGTTTAGATTTCTCAGAGGTGCCCAAAAAGGAAGGTAATTTTTGAGAACTTTCAGTAAAAACTTGTTTGATTCGGACAAGATTAAAATCACAAAGTACACATGTGAAAAATAGAGTTTACGTGGCATCCTCAGGGAAAACGAGTTGTGTTCGACTAGAGCTTTTACAGGGAATGACTCATTAGTAAAAAGCATCTTTTAATAAAATCTCAAAGCGAATACAACATTAAAGAACACATCCCTCTTTTTGTCCTTTATGAATGAACAATGATGAACTGCAAACACTACATTCCCAGTGGACCGCAATCCCACGATTACACCTGCCCTCTGAATTTTAATTCAGAATCCCACATTTCTTCTCAAAAAACAACCAAGTGTTTCCTAATTAAATGTTCTGGTTATGCAAATGATTCATCCAATTTAGGGCTTCATTAAATAATTGACTTCTCTTCTGGGGAACAACTTCCAGACTTGCAGGATAATTGAGGGCAGTTCCAGGAGAGCAAAAGGACAGCGAGTAATCCATTCTGCTCTTCATTTCAGTCGCTTGATTACGTTTTCACCTTCCTGTAATCTCTGATCTCTCATCTCTGAAGAAATTCTGCTGGTCTGATTTGGGGAGTGAAATGAAAAACAATTAATATTATCAAGTGTGAAATGTTTGGCTGTAATTTTGTTCTTAAAGTGACCTTGCGTGTGGCCGTGGCTGGCAACAGTTAATGTGTCCAGGTGTGCGGCTCAGTGAAGCTGTCACAAAGCATGCGAGTTAAAGCTGCAAATACATATTCAAATGTATTCATAACTTATTTACACAGAGTGAGCACATTATAAATGCTAATACACCCACATGAAACACTGCCTGATTTTTTTGTGGTTGCTGTGAACAACTACTAAATGCTTTTGATGGAAGTGTAAAGCTTGAACGGTGTATTGTAATGTGACTAAACTAAATGCATAACAGCAAGTATTATTTACCCGACATGCAAAAGAACATTTCTAAATCTGGCGTCTGCGCCAGGATGAATCACACACGGGAGCATTTGAACTTCCGGATAGGGCACGAATCCGCCACTGGCATTGAACTGAACGTAACATTTCATCATTTGCAGAAGCAAAGCAGAACTACATAAAACAGAAGGGAGCAGCTAAAGAAGGTGACACTCTTTTACTGAGTTCAGTCGAGACCGAACACTTGTGTTGCTTTTGACTTTTATAAAACAGATCGATTTGAAATGCTGTTGTATGAGCTACGTTCAAAACCATTTTACTTAAAGGGATAGTTCACCCACAAATGAAAATTCTGACAGTAATTACTCACCCTCATGTTGTTCCAAACCCGTAAGACCTTCGTTCATCTTCGAAACACGAATTAAGATTGTGGCGAGCAGGACGAGGCCGAGGGACGTGAGAGAACGGCGCAAGGCTGGTGGTGTGATTGTTAATGAATGACACCTGTGAGACGCACCAGTCTCGCATCTCTGACGGAGGAGCGGAAGCATAAAGGAGGAGTGACGACTGTGGAGATCGAGACCGGTGCATCTCGCAGATGTCATTCATTAACAATCACGCCACCAGCCTCGCGCCGTTCTCTCACGTCCCTCGGCCTCCTCCTGCTCGCCACAAAGATATTTTTGATTAAATCTGAGAGCTGGATCACTCCTCCATAGGCTTCTAAGGGATTGAAACTTGCCGGCCCCGAAAAGTTATTAAAGACACCGTTAAAATAGTCCAAGTGACTACAGTGGCTCAATCTTAAGTTTATCAAGCGACGAGAATACTTTTTGTGCGTAAAAACAAACAAAAATAACGACTTTATTTCAACTATTCATTTTCTTCTCTGTGGGCTTCGAGTGAGTTCACTAGTGTAACAGCGTAGTGTTTCTGTGTTGTACGTCACACGCATCACACACATGACGTCGGCCAATAGTGAGCCTACGTGTGACGTACAACACAGAAGCCCTTACGCTATTACACTAGTGAACTCACTCGAGGCCCAGAGGGAAGGAAATGAATAGTTGAAATAGTCAGGTTTTTTTTGTTTTTTTTGCGCACAAAAAGTATTCTCGTCGCTTGATAAACTTAAGATTGAGCCACTGTAATCATTTTGTAGACATGATTTGCCGAACAAACAAACAATTCTCCAATGAGACATTCACATAGTTGAAAATATATAGCCATTTTCCTAGCATTAGGATCCTTTGGAAGGTAATGTAAGGTAATTTTTAGGCCAGTGATCCTGTTTCTCTCCAAAGACGCGATGATGTAGAAGTAGGCATTAATCTGATTCTGCAGAGGTGGTCTTTCGCCACACTATTAGGTCATAATGTGACAAAATCCGAAACGAGTAGTTTTCGGAGCTTGGTTTCAATAAAAGTTGTTTTTATACTAACGAGGAAGTCTTAAGTTACGAAACTTTCAAAAGATCAAGGAAAATATGATATCTCAAATCATGACCCTTTTAAGCAAGTATGTGAAGGCAGATGCTTTTAGCTACCCAAGCTTGATTTCATGCATCATTGCATTTTAAAATGTGTTGCATTCTCAAATTTCTGCAAAGGTTGCTATAGCTATAGTCTTTTTACAATCAGTAAAACTTTTTGAAATTTGGGTTGCAGTTAATTATTAATTTTAAGATTAATTACGCATTTGAAAGCATTCAATTTAACAAAGTTGATGGATTCACCTAATTTGACACTGCAGCTGTTGTTCATTTATTCTGTTCTGTCTGTTCTGTACAAGCCCCCAATTATTGAGCTATATTACTTTACAATTGCTAAGCTGTACCAAACCAGATTGATCTTTGGGCTACATGGAGATAACAGGTTAATAATGGAGCATGTTTAGCCTTTTGTCTGAGGCTCCAGTGGTAGTTGAACCTGAAGAGCTGCAGTAAGAGATTTCAAGAGGAACCTGTAGTTTAGCTGAGTGAGAGGCAATCAATGATGGCTTGATTACCTACATAAAACTAAAGGTGTAAGGTGGTAGTTTGTGCTTTATGCTTTTTCCTGTGAAACTCTGTGCTCAAGGGAATTTTGGCATTATTTGAAAGTAAGTATGAAGGACACACTATAAGGTATGACAATATTAAGATATAATAAAACTGGTGGATAAAAATGATTGTCTGCAAAGCTACTTTGAAACATTGCGTATTGTGAAAAGTGCTATAGAAGCAAATTTGGCTTGACTTGAACATTGAATGTGTGTTTTGGAATCCAGATGGTTATTTGTTATGATTAGTTTTTGCATTGCTTCTGTGTTTTGATAATTAGGTTTTATCTATGTTCAGAATATCATACTACATATTAATTTGACTGTCTCTGCAGTAAGTAGTATGTATACTGTGCATAAACACATTTTCTGTATGCATTAATACTTGAATGACCAACTAATTTTGCCAAAATATTCAGTATTCAACAGAGCACAGTTTCCCAAAATGCATTGTGCCCATCTTGACCCTCATTTCAGTGTGATGAATGAACCCAAAGTAATATAAGCAACAAATGTCTCTTTTTTGACATAATATTTATTTGACCTGCTACATTTAAGTAAACTTAATTTTTTTTTTCATATTTGCACAGTTCATTATATATGTCATTATATATCATTATTATGATAATGATATAAAGGTCAAGTGACAGTGTTTAAAATATTGGAATGAGTATTTCTTTCTTTTTTTGCTGTAAATTGACCCTTTAAACGTTAAAAAATAGCATGCTTGTGTTGTAATGTAAGGAAACATTTCAATTTATATTTAGGGTTTATCAGCCTTTCTTATTTGTATCATTAATTATATCTTACACAATGACAAGAAAGTTAACGGGATGTAAATAAAGAAACTAATTCCATCTTTGAAATTTGTTTAAACGTTTAATATTTTAATACTTAAGTAGATTAAGACACTGTATATTACAGTGACATGAAAATGTACTGCATAACAAGAATGATCCTGTAATCAGAAAGAAGCTATTTCTTTCAAAATATGGCCATAGGCTAATTAGCACTTGAAGTTATACAACTGTTTTGATAAAAGACATATACAAGAAATCATAGTGGAGGGCTGTGACATGCTAGTTGTTTTGTTGAGTAAGATGTTCTGTGCTATGATTCAATCTGACTGATTCCCCATCTGATGCAAATACGTGTACCACAAGACACGTACACAGACATTTAACATCCTTTCATGACTCAGCGGACTGTGATTGTCTGATCACTGACAGAATGCAGTGCCTGGTAACAGTGACAGTGTGATAGAGTGTGTTCAGAATTCCCTGAGGCGATCAGCTGTCATGCTTGTGCCTCCATGTGCCAGGGGGGTTGCTTAAAGACAAGCCAAGTTAATTAGCATTGTCAGTCTCTACCTCTGAATATCTCTTAGTCTGCCCCCTCTGAGACACCACTGAGTTAAACACCAGCCCCAAAGCCACAGACAAGCTAAAAGTACTCTCAATATCTACCGTTGTCATACATTTGACCCTAAACTATTTCGTAGACTGCCTCACCAGAAAAGGAAAGGATATCAAAGACTTGATTATTGAAGGGAACTTATGAAATCTTAGCTTTGTTGAGGCAGTTTTATACTTGAGGAATCCTACATAGGTACTTCTGTATGTCCTCAGTTACGGTTTTACGCTAGAACAAACTTATTGTGTGTGTATTTGTTTGACAAAGTAAAACATGATTCAGAAATACAAACCTCGATTTTGGTACATTACTCAATTAATTGTCCTTTTTCTGTGTTTACCTTGCTTAGATGTTCCAGTTCTGTTCCTGTCAAAAGAAAACGATGAAGTGAACGACACAAGCAAAGAAACTCAAGGACAAATGTGAGAGATAAAGTCAACTTAAAGAGATGCATTGCCCAGTCCTGGCCTGTCAAGATATGCTACACCAGCGAGGACTGTGCACACAAGCTTTGAGTTGGAAAGTAGGGCATTAAAGGTGTCTGGATATCCTCTCACTGGCCACCCTGAAAACTGTATCCTATTAACATTTTATTTGCCTTGATGTTTTTAGGACAAGCATCCGTGAGAGCTATATGACATGAGATTTTCCTCTTGGCTATGAAACCATGACGCAGACTTCTGTGACATACTCGCAAGCCTTCCCTGCCAAAGGTTCATGCTCTTCAGGACTTACACAAAGAGAGTTTCACAAATGTTGCTCATTGAGTGTTTAAGTGCCCCTGTGGACTAATGGGGCTGAAGCTCAGGATACAACCAGTCCCTCTTTTGCATATAAAGATACTTGCTTATAAAGACTCTTCGTGCCAAAACCAGAACCTACTCTGACAGCATTACCACAAAGACTTAAACAGAAACCCTCAGTCATGTGACCTGAGGAAAGGACCAGTCACATGCTCTGCTGCCATCGGCTGGTCTATTTTATTTTATTTTTTATTTTTTGTTACTGCAGCATTTATCATGTTCAGAGTTTGCCAAATGTCATATATACTGTGTGCTACAACTGACTTTTTTATCTAATTAATTGTTTATTCACATTTGACTTGTGAAAGCAGACAAAAACCCTACACAGTCAAAATTTACATCTATGGTCCATAAGCTACTCTTGGATAACATGGTGAGCAAAGAGCCTAACCATTTGCCAACTGTTCACAGCCACAGCAATGGCAACCCAGACAAAACACCCACAACCGTGACTGTGCGCTCAGTGCTCCTCAACCGAAACTCTCCAGATATTGAAAGCAGACTTAAACGCAGGCGAAACCGCACGCAGCAGGTACGCTTTAAAGATTTGGAGGATGATGATGAGTCTAAAGATAAAAATGAAAAGGTGAGGAGTAAGAGTCCAACAGAGGTTCCAAACTGGCAGAAAGAGTTAACAAATGGGCCCTCGCTGGTGGGAGCGGTCCGTGGAGACATGGAAAAGACAATTGGTGCTGTGACAGCATTTCTGAAGAGAGCACCACCGCACCCACTTACCCCTGGGCCTACCAGACGCTGCTGGGTCCCAACGCATCCATGTTCGCTCACACTGCCGCTGCCAACTCAGCCATGCAGGAGTACAGCCATCCAGACCTCACCCAGTTTGCAGAAGCCTCCCTCGCTCTCAGCCACACAGACTCGCAGTCACAGCTTGGGGGGACGCTGGGATGACGAAGACTCAGATGAGTTGACCGCACAGGTCTACATTCCACCTTGTAGATCAAGGAAGAGTCCTGTCCAACATTGTACCCCCGCTGAGCAATCAAGGTGCCAGAAAACTGAGGACAATCAAACTGCCTCTGTGGGTACAGCAACACAACCTGCGCCACAAAAACAGTCTAGAAGGAGAGGGAGGAGGAAATCCTTAAACAGAGCAGCAAGTGATCCTGGGAAACATGAGCCTCCTTGTACTTCTCCTACTAAAACTGTTCACAGAAGCCATCAACATTCTAACCAACCTAAGAAACCAACATCCAAAGCTGTGGTACACAGAACTTCGTCAGATATCGTGCCTCCACAGCGTTCCCCCACACCCAACACAGTTCATAATACGCAATGTAGTGTCTCTTCCACACAGACTGAAGCTAGCAGTAATTCAAAAATCCAAACTGTCCAAGACAACACACCCTCTTTGCAAACAGCGGAGGTAGATCCTGCATCTTGTCCATCTCACACTGCACCATCTCCTCCACCAACCACATGTCCCAAAGAAACATCACAATGTTGCCCACCACAGGCTGCTACAGAGAACATAATTTTGACCCCCACTGTACTGGAGCCTTTGTGCACTACCACAGCACAAGTCATGTCCACTGACACCACACACGGGCAATCATGCATGTCTCCTACTGAATCTACAGGGCGTTGTTGCACACCTGCTATTCAGACTACGGCAAATTGTAAGACTCCCCCAATACCTGATTTCAAATGCATTTCAGATTCATATACAGATTCCACAACTCCTGTTCAATCCAGACCCTGTTGCCAAAAGCTGGAGGAAACCATTCCATGCTCCAGCAATGCTGGCTTCAAGACAACATCCTGTTCTCAAGGAGCACCTGCAGTTGCCTCTACGTTCACACCCACACAGCCATGCCAGAAGACTCCAACAAAACCCATGGCATGCGGTAACACCTCAAATCAACCTGTGTACTCTGTGATATCTCCAACTCAACCTGTAACTCCTATTCAGTCGGTACCACGCTGTGAGATTTCTAATCAGAATGAGCCATTGATTAGGACCCCTACCCTTCCTGTACAAACAGTGCAATCTCCTATATCACCTACACACACCCCAACACCTGTTCATCCCACATCATCTTGTAAAATTCCAGTGCAGTCTATACCATACTGTGTCAAAGACAAACCAGCAACATTTGGCTCTCCTACACGACCTGCAGCATCTCATAAGATTCCTACACAAACCCTCCCTCACAATTCATTTACTCCGGAGGCAACCTCTGCCACCGCTTCACACCCTGTCTCACACTTCAAAGGCCCCATTGCAGCACACACCATACCTATTGAACAAACTGCAGTACATTGCATTTTGGATCAAAAAAATGTGCCAACCCATGTGACTCCTTCCATACCAGTTCTGATTTGCAGCCCTTCCACACAACCGGCACCAGGTACGTTTTCAGTTCGAATATTGCCACACTGCAATTCTAGTATGCAAAATGCAGTGTCTTGCAGTAATCCCTCTCAAATCATGCAACACTTTAAGACTCCAAATCAAACAGTACCACACTCCAAATCATTCCCACAAAATATGTCACCCATTCTCTGTCCACGTGAGGCAATGATGTATGGTAGTAAACCCCAAGAAACTGTGCTTCCCTCTGCTAATTTCAGGCATTCCTTACCTCCTTACGCCTGCCCTCCACCGACTGCTCTGCTGTACTCTAACACTGGGGTGAGTCACTCCCCTCCTCAGGCCTTCTGCTACACTCAGGACAGACGAGACAGGAGAGAGTTCATGCTTCCTCCCCCACCTCCTCCTCCTCCTCCTCCATACACCCCCCGCAAAGAGGGCACCTCGACTCCAGGACAGCCCCGCAAGCCTCCTGTCCCCAAAGCTGAGAGCAACAACACAGAAAAGGGCCGAATGAAAACTGGGGTAGCGAAGCCAATTGTTGAAGCAGGAACTCACCATCAGGCAGGTGAAACCCCACCTCCTGTCCCTCCCAAAACTAAGGCAAGAGCTACAGTGAGACCCACCTGTTTAAGCAGCAGACGGGCGATACTCTGCCCAGAATCTCAGTCCAGTGCAAATCAATTGCCCCCTGCTGCGGGGACGAATCCCCAGGCCCCTCTTGGACCAGCAGAGGGCCAAGCGGACACACTGCGGCAGGTGCAGGAGCTACTGGGGGGGCTCATGTCTGGGGCTATGTGTAAGCTAGACCTGGCAAAGGCAAAAGAGAAACTGTTTGGCCCAAACGGCCCTCTGTACGACATTGGGGCTCTGCAGTCTCAGCTGCACAGTCTGGAAGGGGTGTTGGAAACCAGCCAGAACACCATCAAGGTTTTACTGGACGTCATTCAGGATCTAGAGAAGAAGGAGGCAGAGCGAGACGGGTGAGTACGCGAGTGAATAACTTGGTAAGAAGAAAAACTGTGAATGCCAAAGCACATTGTTGGTAATGTCAGTTGGGTAAATTATCTTATTTTTTGTGGCTGGTAGAAAGAAGAAATGAGTGAGACATGTAAGGGTGGATTTCCTGCAGGGGTGCAGTCTGCAAGACTGCCGAATGACTAAAGAAACGTTGTCAGCAAGATGGAAGAAAACTGTATATTTCTTGTCTATTACCACCCACTGCTACTTATACCAATGACGGAAATAAGTACAGTTACAATAGCTTAATATGTGGGAGAGCGTTGCTATATAGAGTGACAATACTGTATTGCAATAGGTAGCACTTCAAAGTCAATACCAAATCAAAACTAGTTAGCACATTATTTGTAATTGAAAAGGTTTAATGACAAAATATGGTTATGGTTACACTTAAAATAGTTACAAAATAGTTGTATGAGATGATAATAACTTAATTGTACCCAGCATATATGTAAAATGTTACCTGAGATAGATAGAGAGAGGGAGAGAGAGAGAGAGAGAGAGAGAGAGAGAGAGAGAGAGAGAGAGAGAGAGAGAGAGAGAGAGAGAGAAAGAAAGAGAGTAAGAGAAAAGAGGAGGTAAAGAGAGAGAGCCCCAAGAAAGGGACCCAGAGAATCAAAGAGAGCCAGAGCATAAAAGAGAGAGCAACAGTTACACTCTTCTTTTATCCTTTCCCTGACCATGTGACTAAAACCCAACTGTGAGACATTCAAACTGACCAATCAGATAGTTAAAACTTCCCCCATTTTACTAAAGGTGTGACAATTCATAGACCCCCGAAGTACACACATCTTGGCCTACAGGCCTTGATCACTATCAGCCCCTCTGTGCCTTTATGAAATCCAAATGGTCCTTGTGGTAGAAAGAGGGGGTGGAAAACAGTAAAGTAAATGTGTTGCAAAGCAAATGATCTTGGATTATTTTCAATCCTACAGACATAAACAGCAGGAAAATGTTCCAAACCTCTGCTTTTGTCCATAATCCTGTGTTGACTGTCATTTATATGTTCCAGCAGTAATACCTGTGATGCTTTTTAAACTGCCCTCCCATCTGTCCACTCATCAATTTCATCACTGAGGGATATGACCAATTACCTTTTAGCTTGTCGTCTTGCTGAACAACTTTCCAGGTTTATTTAGACTGTAAAGAATGTGCCAACAACTTTAACTTTGGAAAGTCTTAAGTAGGATGTGTGAAAGCAAATTCGATCTTTCAGAGTGTTTGCCATTTGGAGAGACGCTACTTTGAGAGACATCATCTCAGTTTTATTGCTCTACTCACATAAAATAAAAATGTTCCATAAACTTAATTAAATTAAGAAAACGATTGTCTGTCAACTATATTAAATTAAGCCTTTTCAAGAAAGAAAAAGGAACAACTTTTTTATGTGTGTGTGTGCATGCATATGGATTTCCCTCATGGATTTCTGTACTTGTAGTCATGGCTAACAAATGAGTTAATGCAGTCCCAACAAAAAAGGATCAAGTAAATTTTAATTTTACAATTTTAAATGAATTGCACACAGTGACATCAAGACATGTTTAAGAACTATTTTGGAATAGTTCATTTGAATTAACTAAACTGAACAATCCATGAAGTTACATTTGCTAACATTTATTATATAACACATTTTAACAGCATAATTGGCGATATTCTTATTATGCATGTGTAAATCTGTCACGTTATTGCAAAATTAATCAAAACAAAATCCTTAGCCTCATTATCAGCCATCAGCTGTTCACGGGCTATGAACTATGAAAAAACGTTCAGCTCTGCTGAACACAACTGAAAGTTTATTATTACAAATTACAAATACTTTTGTTAATACAAATAACAAATGAACATAATTATGGTATGATGGCATCATGAAAGCATATTAAGACTTTTTGATATCACGTATCTGTTATGAGGTAGGGTTACTCACTGATGAGGATAGTTTCTGAAAGGAAAGCGCCACAAATTTCATTCTTGCAGCAAAAATTCAATTTCAAAGATAAAATGCAATGGGCTGAAATCCTTTAAAAATTCATGTCTGTGGCATACTAATGATGGACCAACCGTGCACTCAGATCTCAGATAGTGGCTCTGTGTTCTTTTTGGCACTTACTGGCTTGATCTTTGTTGTTTATTTATATCTTATATAAGCTGCTGTTTTATAAGCTATTTGTTTCGTATGTGGAAAAATAACATGCATAGTGTTTTTATTTTTATTTTGTAACATTTTTTTTTTCTCTCCAGAACTAACTGAAGTGAAATGACATGTCATGATGCAGAAAAATGTAATTTTCCCATTCTTCAAAAATGATCTAATTTTTTATTTCAAAGCATTGGCATTTGCTGCTGTAGTTGTAAAGTCGGATTGCAGGCTATTTCAGAAGCTACTGACATTCTGACTTGTCTACTGACTTGATGGAGCAAGTCACCCAGGCTATGATGTCTGTGGGTTGTTTGCTATTTTTACAATCATATTCCCTAATCAACATTCGCTGAACAACATTCTTATCAAACAATCATAATTCTAACTCTACAATACCATACAATCAGAAGACTATGATTGGTTGATTAGTATTTTGTTACACAAGCAACAAAGGACATTGATCCAGGAGAGTCTCATTGGCTCTGTTTATACCTGGTATTAAGATGCGTTTTGGTCGATCGGATCACAAGTGGACAACACTAAGTACAGGAGTAAACGTGAGCTAAAACTTTTTGAGCTTGTCCACTTTCTACCTCTTCCAGAGGTAGTCAAAAACGTATTTGACCGGATTGCTTAGTAGTATAAACGCTCATGTGGTCGAGTGTGTTCAAACAGACACAAAAGACCGTCTACTCTCCACCTACTGAACTAATAAGTAAACTAATGAGTAAACATTATGGGAAGTGCGTCAGACTGGATTTAAACTTTAGCAGCTGAAGACCAAAGGTTTCAAGCACCAGGGCTTAAAAAAATAAAATAAAATAAAAAATAAAAAACTCCTAGCAAAATCAGTAGGTAAAGTTTCTGTTCATGAGTTCCTTCTGTAAAATGGTTTGATTAGAAAAAATACCGGTTAATAGTCTTTTCTTTTACTGTATATATATAAATATTTTGCCTATACACTGTAAAAAATTTACTGTAAAATTTACAGCAACTTACTGGCAATTTTGGTTGCCAGTAAGCCTGTAAATTTTACAAGATTACCGTAAATCATAAACTACAATTAACTGTAAAAAATACAGCACACCTGTAAAAGCAGAAAAACAAGAGCAGCTGTGAATTTACAGTTCTTTAATGTATTATTTACAGTATGATTATTTGATAATTTGAAGAAACCGATTATCTTAAATTGGTCAATTGACATTTCATATTTCTACTGTGATTTTATTTCATTTGAGTCCACTAAAAAAATAAAATTAATTTAAATGAGTTAAACCATCTATTTAACTCAATCCTCTTGCAGATAATTGTTAGTTAACAACAGCATACACCTGAATTGACGAACTTAACAAAAAGATCATCAATACATCAGCAACTACAGTCACTGCCTTTAAATAAAGCAACACACAGCATAACATCGGTGTTTCTCTGCTCATCCTGAACTGAAGCACAGGCTCTACTCTTCAACACAATGGTGACACACAAAACGCAACAGAAACACTTTAAATCCCAACAGAACATTAAACACTAACAGATCTCCACTATATCATTATGTGCAAAAACACATAAAATCACACTTCATTTCAGCATTTACTCTCCTGAACAGTCATTCATATAAATATATATTCACATTTCACATTTATTGTCACATAAATACATGCACAGAAAATAACTTATTTTGTTTAGTAAATTTGACTTAGATTGTATAGTAAACTACTGACATCCAGCCACAGCCATTTATTTAATCAACTGAAAAGAAAAGAAGACAGTACATATCTAAAGATCTCAGCAGAGGAGTAAATAACTCATTACCAAGTCACTTGTCAAGGTCTTTTTGAGAATTAACTGAGGTTTAGATGTTGATGATTTATGGTTTAGTTTGTAGTCACCATGATGGTGATAAGTGTTGGCTTTGGTTGGGCTGTTACCCTTGACATTGCAACATTAGTTTTTCTTTGGCTGCTTTACCTGTGTGTTTATAAGGCACAACAGTTATAGCAATAAAGCCAAGAGAAAAGAAATCTGGTGACTATGGCTGTGTATTGATGATGTCATCAAAAGAGCTTACAGATCGGTAGCACCTCATTTCACCCAGAGTTTAATGTCTTCTCAGTCATATGGTTCTTTCCATATAATTGATTAATATAGCGATTTTCCATAAGGCAATTTAACAGCATTATCATTTGAATGATTTTAAAAACAATATGGCATAGATAGTTTAAAAAAACATCATGTTATTAAGTCACACACAGACATCAACAATCAGCGTATGAATCTCAACAATGGTGACACTCAAATGAAACGCTTCATGTTGCAATGCATGCTGGGTATCACCTTAATACAGAACTCCCAGCATGCATTGCAGCATGCATAAATTATGCAGCTGAATTGTCTTATTTTCTTTTCTTCTTACCATGTGCTTTTATTTTTGTTGTTTTTTTATGTGACTTTTTAGTAGCTTGATTTGTGATGTTCAGAGTTGATCTATCTATATTATGTTTGTCACCATAGTTGAGGTTCATATGCTGATTCTTGATACACGTGTGTTCCAGTTGCTTGAAAGGTTTTGTGAATCTTATATATGTCAAACACAAATTACCTGATTTAATCACAACTGAACATCAACATGCTGTAGAATCACACGACTATACCAATCAGTAAGGTGCAATCTATTACAACCTCAATTTCATAATCAGAAAATGATTCTGATCAAGATCAGCCACTAGATGTTGTCAAGGCTGATATCAATAGACATCCATCAACACCTGTACATAATTTTACTTGACTTTTATTGCCATAACAAATTTGTCTTAGAAAGGCATGGTTATAGTAGCCAAAATAAAACTAATGTTCAACTTATCAAGAGTCAAGAGCCCAACTAAAGTAAACACTAATCACGATCATGGTAACTTCAAATGAAATATTTTCAATAAATCATCAACATCTAACCCTCAGCTATTTCTCAGTAAGTCTGATTATGACAGAAATAAAGTGAGTCTGGTTAGTAATAAGTGAAGCTGGTAATGCTGTTTGTGGAGTTGTTTAATCCTCCTCTGCTGAGATCTTCACAGATTTAATGTCTTCTTTTCTCTTCAGTGGATTTCCTCTAAGGCTGTGGCTGAAGTCAGTTGTTTCCTGAAAAATCTCACAGTCAAATGTACTAAACAAAAAAGTAAAATTATGTGAATTACTTTATGTGATCTTATGTGTTTTTGCACATAATGATATAGTGGAGATACGTTAGTGTTTAATCTGTTGGGATTTAAAGTGTTTCTGTTGAGTTTTGTGTGTCACCATTGTGTTGAAGAGTAGAGCCTGTGCTTCAGTTCAGGAGGAGCAGAGAAACATTGAGGCTAAGCTGAATGTTGCTTTATTTAAAGGCAGTGACTGTGTATTTGCTGATGCATTAAAGTTATTCAACTCATTCATGTGTGCTGTTGTTGTCTAGTAGGAATTAGTTAAATGTATGTTTCTAGTTAACTCATAAAGTCTTTTTCTTAGTAGACTCAAATTAAATTAGCACACGGTATAACTATTTAATGGCAAATTTCCTCAAATGAAATGAGTTGTCTCAGGTTTTAATTCAATGCATTATTAATAACAGTAACATACTGTAAATAATACAGTAAAGAACTGTAAATTCACAGCTGGTCTTGTTTTGCTGTTTTTACAGGTGTGCTGTATTTTTTACAGTATAATTGTAGTTTATGATTTACAGTACTCTTGTAAAATGTACAGGCTTACTGGCAACCAAAATTGCCAGTAAGTTGCTGTAATTTTTACAGCAATTTGTTACAGTGTACTTTATACAAGAGCTTGAATAAAGCTTGTAACTCAAGTGGATCCTCAAACTGTCGGCAAAACCTCACACAGTATATCCACCCGCCTCAATCGTGAATATAGTGCTGCACACATTTTGGAGGCCATCTCTGCTTGTTTGCAGTGCAAGGGCAAATAAAGAAGTGGTTCTATGAATAAGTACAGCGTTTATTACCTGCCAATCATATTCACTTAAATGTAATTTTAAAGGTTGTTGACATATCCTCGGAAAAACTTTTGAGATCCAAAAGCTTATGCCAGCGCATTGCCTAACATGACTTTACAACTGAGCGCTGGCATTTCACTCACAGTGAGCCAACATCACATTTGCATAGTTTGTACTATCTAAATTCAGGATTAGTAGACTGCCAAATTAAAATATTAAACAAAATGATAAAATAACGTTATTAACCGGTAATGGTAATTTCAAATGAGACTTTCTGTTCAGAACAATGAAACATGATTTTTCGGTTTTATTTATATTCCTGTTAAAAAATTGTTCATATCTGTTTTTTGTTTTCAATCATTGAACCAGTTGAGAGCCCACGGAATTGGGCTACTTTTACTCTGTTGCTGTGGGTTGTTTTTTTTTAGTCCACGGGTTAAAGCGACTCCACTGGAACTCGTTTTTTCACCTCCCCTTTTGTCGACTTTTAAGCATGCATTCTCGTGGTTGGCACAAAATGTGAAACTTTGACCAGTTAGGCTGTATATGGATTATCGCATCTAAGTATTTTACAGAAAAGCAACAGGTTTTCTTCTTTTCAATTAGTTTTGGTACGCCAGTGAATTAACTCCTCTGGGTAATATAAAGCTTGGAAAAAAAAAAAGAACTTATATGTCTTATCGACTTCATGTCAGTAAATGTATGACGGTGAATATCAGAACTCACAACTAGAATAGTAGAGCTAAAGTCACTCAGCCGACTCTGCCCCGGTTCAGACATGACTGGTTTAAGAGAAGGCTTCCAGAAGACACTATGGCCTACATTAGGGCATTTTCTTGTATTTGTGTGGGTATTTACAGCATGCAGAAGTGGGACAGTGCTCAAGAGATAACACAGCTCTGTGGACAGCGAAGGGAATCTCTTTTTTTTTTTTCTTGAACGACCATGCAATACAAACAGAGGCAGATATCAACATGCTGTCACATTTAAATATACCAACATGTGCAAAACATGTGCAAACAGACTCACTTGGAGACCAATAGAAATCCTGTAGCACAACAATTCAATCGTTAGTTCACAGAAAAATTTAAATCCTTTCATCATTTACTTACTCTCATGTTGTTCAAAACCTGACTTTTTGTCTTTGTTTGGCACAAGAAGTGGTGAACCAAGCTCTTTAGAGCTTGACAGGGAAAATTACCTGCATGTTATATGGAAAACAAAAACATGAAGAACATATTTTATGCTACGTGGAGGAAAGAAAGATTTGAAATGAGGGTGAGTAAATTATAGAGTTAAGTAGCAAATGTAAAAATGATCAATTTTTATTTCATGTTGACTTGTTGATTTAATCTTTTCATGTTAACGGTATGTAAGCTATGGAAATACTCTGAATGTATAACTGCTGCTTGTCCATCTGAAAAAAAGAACTGTTTACTGTTGATGTGCACCTCATATTAGATTCTGTGACTGTATAAAGCGCATTATTTATACTGGAGCAAGGCTTCATAAACCCAGGTTAAAAGCAATGCTAACCCCCTTTCAGAAATTAAAAGCGTGAAACCTGACTCAACACGAGTCCTCAACTGAATTTCAAAAGAATGTAAATCCAACATTTTATCGTAGTGGAAAAAGCCTTAGAAAGTAATGATTTTAAGTGTGGATCATTTGAGGCAGTTTGCTTCATGCGGCCTATAATGCACACAAAGTTGTTTGTTGTAGCTGATGAAGGCCTGAGAATTACCACTTTCTTGTTCCTTTGAGAATGCTCAAATGTAATGTGCAAAATTAACTCCTAATTGCCGTGTAGTATTGCTCGCTTGCTTTGTTTGTGACTCCTATTTTTGTAATAACATTGAGAATGTCTATCAGGAGTCTTAGAAAACGTAGAATGAAAAGCAAACTGTGTTTTTTAGTCATTTGTAATGCGTGACCAAACACAGCTTGAACTATTTTTGTTGATATTACTGCACTTTTTCACACTCACTACTGTGTATAATGGCACGTTTCCACTGCATGGTACGGTATGGCACGGTTCGGTACGGCACGCGTTGGCGCTTTTCCACTGCATGGTACGGTATGGCTCGGCTCGGTAGGGCTCACTTGTGGCGCTTTTCCACTGCATGGTACGGTACGGCTCGGCTTGGTACGGCTCACTTGTGGCGCTTTTCCACTGCATGGTACGGTACGGTGCGGCTCGCTTCAGCTCGCTTTAAATGGTACCTCCTCTGTTGAGGTTCCAAGCGTACCGTACCGATACTAAAATGTGACGTGAAAACACTGTAGATCACTGATTGGTCAGACAGACAGAATCGTCACTAGAGTCATTGTATTTGCGAGACATCAAACCCGCTAGATTTAAATAGCCAGTAACAGCCACCGCTGTAGCACCTGTTTTAAAACTACTTGCTTGACTTGCTTGAAGAAAAAAAACTTCCAAAAAAGAAATGGCTGAATCGTGGTCAGTGGACGAGAAGCGCAGACGTTCCTCTCGTTGGTTGACGAGGAGCGGATAAACTATAACGATCAGTCATAATCCCACCCAATTTGAAGCGGTACTAACTGCAGTGGAAAAGCGACCGAGCTAAAGCGAACCGAGCCGCGTCGAGCCGAGTCATACCACGCAGTGGAAAAGCCGAAGCGAGCCGAACCGTGCCGCGCCGCGCCGAACCGTACTGAGCCGTACCATGCAGTGGAAAAGCGCCATAACTTAGTCTTCCTTTTCCATGGATAGTCTTTCTAATTTAATGTCAGGTTTAGCAAGTTTTCCATGCATTCTACCTTTATATTAGTCATTTTAAATTAGGAGTCATATCTGTCCAATAAACCATTCATTTTGTTTCCTACAATATCTTACGATTTTGCCAATTGTTCAAATACAAAGTTCTGTTATGAAACTCTAGAATGTTCAGGCTGATAGATTCTTAACTCCGTCTGCTTGCAATCACATCATTCTCTATATGGCAAGCTGATTGGTTCCTGCTGTATCAGTAGCCATTCAAAAACCTTAAATACTTGGTCAGCATTTGCTGTAGCATTTGCTGTAGCAGTTGCAGCGCTTTAAGAAACCCTCCACCTTCCCCAGCTCCACCTGTATAGATCTGCTACGGGTAATTCATGTATGCTTTATTGTACAGCAGCACCATGTCTTACGTACAAAAAGCAGAGTGTATAGCAGTGTGTGTATTGGGAGTAGCAAGTCTCTGTACTTGTTTTGCGGCAGCAGCGTATCAGATCTATTCCGCCAGGACCAAACAACATTGTCATATCCATTACCATGCCAAACAATCCGAGAGTGGTCATGACAGAAATTTGAATTGAGTGAGTGTTCACCACCGTCATTAAATGTTGTTGTGTGCTACAGAGTGTTCCTTTCTTGTTTTTACCTCCCACACCTTTGGGGCTTTTGCATTTTTGGACCATAAGGCCTAGTCCAGGATCAGTTTTCTCAACCTCAGTCCTAACGGAATCAAGAGGAGGAAACTGATCCGGGATCAGTCGATCCAGGGTTATTTTACATCAACACAGATGGTGGTGGGTGAGGAGGCTGTTATCCGAGCCTGGCTTGCGGCTCATTGGAGCCACGTCAGAGAACACAAACAAGGCCGTGGATCAGCGAGGCTCCTGATACCTCTAAGCTCCTGGCTTACTCAGCCATCAGAGTTCTGGAGCGGCCAGCAGAACAGATTGGATAATCAGACGCCACTGCTGTCAGATGTAATCGAGCACAAATGTGAGGTTTAATGGATAATTTTGTTTGGGTAACACAATTTGCCCATCTGGAAATGTGGTCAGCGTTCTGTACGCGTGCGATGTTTAGATTTTTTCAGAAACATTGTAGAAATGCATTGAAGAAGAACGTGAGAATCTGGGCTGCTCTTTCATACCTGAGCAGAAAGTATTAGAAAAAATATATGAAAGTTATAATGTAAAGTTCAGATGAAATGTTTGAAATGATGCACTAAAATGGCAAACTTTAGCTTTTACTCATTTTGTATAGACGGTCAAATGTTTTATTGAAGGCAGTCATGCTGGAGAACATGTCATATCATCAGGGGTTGATAATGTCAATTATTAATGTAGATTTTTCAGTTCTTTTAATTGAAATTGATAACACTTTACTATAAGGTTCCATTTGTTAACATTAACTAAGATTAATATATGCTAATATAACTAATGTGGTTAACTAATGTTAATTATAACATTTATTAATACATTAATACGTTGGCTCTGTTAATATTATTATAACATGAAGAGATGTATTTTTTATTAACTAACATTAACAAAGATGAATTAATAGTATAACAAATGTATTGGTCATTGTTAGTTAATGCAACTATAAGGTCCCATTAACTAATGGGACCTTATTGTAAAGTGTTACCATTTAAATAGTTAAATATTTAGCAAATAAAAAGTTGAAATGTTTGAATTTGAATGCAAAATTGAAGCATGTGGTCTCAGACTTTTGATTCCCATTACATTTGACTAAGATCAGACTTGACTGTTCCTGAAGTAGCCAGTGATTTTTTTAAATAATCATTATTAGCACTACATTTTTGTTTGTTTTCTCCTTGAAAATACCAATAGCTGGTTCTGTGAGTGTGTTTTGTTTGAGAGCGATAAACAGCCCTCCGTTTGACACTCTCCCTCCCACCCGCTAAACATGACTCAGTGTGCTGTAGTCTAGATCTCAGCAGGACACAGGTTCAGAGTTAGCATTTCAAAGTTAACACCTGCATATTAGGAAACTCTCTCTCTCTCCCTCCTTTGAAATGCCATACTTGCACGGATATTCATTTCAATGGCTGCTCGACCAGCTTACAGTTCCACGAAATGACAAACCAGCATTTGAGGACTGAGGATGTTGTGATATAAATGCTGTCATGCTCATTTCCTTCAGAAGTTATATACTGTATGTGTTTGTGTGTGTGTGTTTATGTATATCTGTCAATATAATTATTTATTATGAGTAAAACAATATATATCTACATGCATATACAGTGTATATATATATATATATATATATATATATACACACATACAAAAATATGCATATGTGTGTGCATTGTATATATACATGTGTATATACTATATATATATATATATATATATATATACTGTATATAATGTATAATGTATAAATACAAATATATATATATATAATGTTCATATAAAATATGAATGTACATACATTATTCATAATACATTATTTGTAATGTATTTATTGGTTATGTAAAATTGCACATTCAATGATTAAATATCACTCTTCATTTAGTTTATTTTGTGAAAAACAATGTGGAAGATTTCCTTGATTATTTTTTAACTAGTTTTTTTTTCCCCCAGTTGTTTTTTTTTTTTTTTTTTTACTTCTTGCATTAAACATTTTGGTCCCACTTTATATTAAGTGGCTTTAAGTATTATGTACTTACATTGAAAAATATGTAAAATGTACTTATTGTGTTCAGGTTGTATTGTAAAACACTTGTGCTGCTATTGAGGTGTGATGTTGGTAAGGTTAGGGTCAGGTGTGGTGGTATGGGTTGGTTTAAGGTTGGGTTAAGGTGTAAGGGAAGGGTCAACAGTGTAATTACAAATGTAATTACATACATTAATTACAGCTGTAATTACATGCAGGTATTTTTAAAATATAAGTACAACGTAAAAACGTGTATGTACACAATAAGTCCATTGTATCAAATTATTAGTTTCAATGTAAGTACATAGTACTTATAGCAACTTAATATAAAGTGGGACCAACATTTTAAATCTAATTGGTTATAATGGTCTTTTAATTGAAATGATCTGTTTTCTGATTGTAAAAAATAATCTCTCTTAAGACATTTCCAAGCAAATGCATTCCTATTGAGAAATGCATCAAATAGCAAGATATTCAAACAAACAAAAAAATCAAATATCGACATTCATCTAGTAGCCACAGTCTGGCTGTAAATTGATATTATATAAACTGCATTTCTCCGCTGAGCTTCTACCCTCTGTGATAACAGCAGATCCCTTTAATCTGTTTGGTGAAATGGTTTGCTCTATTGATCCATAGTTCGGATGAATAGATTCAGGCTTGATTCATTGCCACCAGGCCCTGTTTGCACTTCCTAAATGGTGTTTATCTTGTGGCTGTCATGTGGTGTAACTCTAGGTTTACATAAGAGGAGCCAAGGAGTATGAAGTCAATTACCCTGCACCCCCATATCCACTTTACAACACTGAGGTTATTTATCTGGATAGTGACTCCTTTAAGTCAGAAATAAGTCATACAGGGTATGGAAGAGAAATAGAGAGCAGTGAATACAGATACAGTGCATCTAAAAAGGATTGCTTCAGATGCTGCATAGTGATACTGGTGATGCATATGTGATAAAATGCCATTGTTTTAGGCTATGGTAATGCAGCCGTTTTCATTTTTCTTTGAAGCATTTACCTTTTTACAGTAGGTCATCCCTCATTTTTCTGGTCTTTACAGATTTAGAAAACTACTGGGGGGCATTCTTTCAGATATTCTGTCCACAAAAGTAGCTAAATCAGAAAGACAAATACACAAAACTAGCCAAAACACACTCAGGCAGGCTTTCGGTGAATGTCAGTAAATTAAATTTGCCTAACCAAAGATTTATTCACTTACAATGTTTAAGCTGTATTTAAATTAAATTTATAGAGCGGCACAGGGATGATGTCAAAACCCAGAAGAAGAATTTACCCCTGGTTCCCTTGAGATTTTCCTAAGGGTTTAAAGTGTTTTTAAAAATTATGATTAAAATCAGTGGCGTCAATTCACCAAAAGCCAAGGTATGGCAGACTCTGATGACGTCATCCAATCTTACTCCTTCGACGTGATAGATTAATCAAATATAGCTCTGATTATAAGTTTTGCGATGTAGGAACACTAACGCTTATGAAAAACATTTTTAAATAAAAAAAAATTACCAATATAACCAGTAGATGGAATAAATTTTTTAGACATTATCAAATCACTATTATAACATTTACAAAGCACTTTTTTGGTCACTTTTGTACTGAAGTAGGTAGGAAAAGCCACAAAATCATATGAAAAACAGAATATTTTTTTTAAATTGCGAATGAAATTACACAGACAGTGAGTAAAGAGCGCTTCCTTTTACAATCACTGAAACTGTCAGCTCCAAAAAATCTGTTTTAAACAATAAATCTGACTAAACATCATAATTAATTATTTATTTACAGTGTTGATTAAAATGAGAGTATTTGTGCACGTGTAGAACTTAGTAACCTTTAACCAAACAAACTCATTCAGCATTTTGAGCAATACTGAGCGGGTGCTCACTACCGGTAACTTAAAAACCTGGTCATTATTTTCAACAGAAATGCCTGTGATTGGCTACAATACTCAACACAGCAAAATCACGTTATAAATAGACACATTTGCAGCGCCGTCGAACCAACATGACACAAATATAACAACCGCTTTAATTTACTTAAAAATTACAAATGATATGTTACACGTAATAATTTAACTATGTTAAACCTGCAATAAAAATATATTACTTTGCATTGACCTGACCAGGCAGCCGTCTCACCCTGCCATACCCAATTGACGTCCCTGATTAAAATAAAGCCTGTTATGTTTTGTACTACAATGTAAATTACACACACCCATACCAAAAAAGTGAATTTTGAAGCTGTTAAGAAGCTGTTATGTTTATTTTTGTTTCTAATAAGGAACTAGATAAGACTATTTGGGGTGTGAGTGTGTGCTTGTAGAAAAAAAAACGTCAAAGTTTCCTCAAGTCAAGTTTACCACAGGCCTTATTTTACTCATAAATTGAAAACCCCCATTATAAAACCCCATAGGAAAATCCTGAGGGAACTAGTGGCAAATTAGTCTTCCGGGTTTTGACGGCAAAGAATGTTTCTGATTGTATTGATTGGCTTAAAAGCATAGGCCATGACCCTGGATCTTTTGATCGACAGGCACAGAATATTTCTGATTGGCTAGTTTCCAATATCTAATATCTGTGAGGTAGTAGGGACATTTTATGTGTGATGTAATGTGTGCATATATTTGATTGTCACCTTCGATGCCATTGACTGTGTGAACATGACTTTAAACATGCTTTTATTGACCAGTTTCTTTTTTAAATATGCTGTCAAAATCAAATGATCAAACAGTATTTTTTTTATACTGTGGTGTTTGTTTATTTAATTGTATCATTGTATTATTTCATTTTGTTCATATCATTATTTCATGTTCCAAAAAATAGCTTACATTATTGTAATGTGATAACAGAAAGTGGACACATTGTGAGCATCGCAGTGTGAGAATGTATAAAAAGTGAATTAATCAAATAGAAAACAATCCATCATTTGTTTACAGCAGTCAACGGCACCTTGCAGTGCTTTCTGAAATGTATAAAGCAAGGTTAAATGTCCAAGCAAAATCACTCCAGAGACATATGTTTACCCAACAGTTAGTGTGGTTTAGGGGGCAAACAAACACACACTGATGCTCCCGCTGAGGCGGTAAAGACACCGTAATTAATCACACACGCCCCAAAGGCATCCGTTTACTGCTCGTTTCTTCCTCAACAACTGCCACCAAGAAAGTTCCATCCATTTCCATTTTGTTTAGTTAGTTGTTTTGTAGCACATCGCCAAATGATTTCATTACACTGCCTTTGGTCGCCAAACCATGGAGTAAAGCACATTAACAGTCACTTGATTACACAGAGATTATGGTCTGCGGTCAATAACCATTGTGCCCTACAGCAATGCGCTTAGTTCCAAGGGGACGGTCCCTGCAATTAGTGTGCTGTACACTGCTTTCAATAAAACACACCTGATAAATGGCGAATAACTAAAAATCTTTACAGCATTAACTGTGATACACTAGCTAGAGAGTCTCTTGGCTTCCAGAGAGACGATTCATCAGTGCGGCCTCAAATATTTGATGCTAAACAAGGCAGAATTTTTTCTGTGGCCTTGAGATGAGAGGATGCAGTTTTGTTTTTGGTTTGGTTATGTTTTGTTTTTTGGCTTCCAATGCATTTATCTTGTCGATTGCCACAGACTAAACAACTAAAATGCATTGGATATTGTGCACTTACAATGCACACACTTTCTGTTTGCTTATAGACACTGAAGGACGAGTCAAAGTTCTGTGGAATTGCAGCATGTCACAGTTGTTGTTGAGAGCTTAAATGGAATTTAACCTGGAATATTCCTTTTAAAAGTTGAATCTAGATTCAACTTCTTGCACAGCATTCAAAACACAACATGCTTTTCAGCAATGATTTTGCAGTTTAGCTTTTTCTCATTCAGATTGACGTTAAAGTCATTCACACTGTAAATATCATATTGACATTAGTCAGAAAGTAAACAGGTTGACGTGCTGTTACTCAGCTGACTGAATAAAGGTGCAGAGGTTGATGATTCACTGATTGCTGATGTGAGGTGATAGACTGATACTCGACCTCATCTGTTTATTTATATAGTGCTCCTCATTCATTTCACTCTTACAAACCAGACTGAAAAAACGAGTGAGGGATTGACCAAAGTCAGTAAGGATAAGATTAGGATGCTACATTAGCATGCGTGTCACATGGGCTGCTGACTGTAAACATGTGGCCAGTTGGTTTCTGCACCAAGAGCAGCTTACAGTCTAGTGCACACGGTTTACTTTTACTCCACAGTAGTATTTTTACAAAACAGATAGATCTGGTCTCGGATGCTGATTGGTAGGGTTGGGTATCGTTTGAATTTTAGCGATTCCGATTCTGATTGATTCCCAGTTTCGATTCCAATAAGGTAAAAAAAAAAAAGAAGCTTTTTCTGATTTAGATTTTTTTTTTTTATATAAAACATATTTTTTTCGGTGCCTTTTTGCAAAACATTCCCTTGCAGCTGAAAACCATTAATTAACAAACAAAACAAAAATTTGCCGCCAAAAAAACCTATGGTTTCATTAAAAAGACTTGCCTTTTTTTGCTGAACTGCTTTATAGATAAAATGAACTAATTTAATAATTTATAATCTTTACAATGGAACTGAATCAACACTGAACTAACTGCAGATGAACAACAGCCGAAATGCATCATTTTCCTTTTATCACTGTAAAGCTGCCTTGAAACAACCTATATTGTATAAAGCGCCATAGAAATAAAGGTGACTTGACTTGACTTTGATTACCATTAAAAACACAGACTGCAGCAGGTTTTTTTATGACCTAATGCACGGATCCAATATACTGATATACATGCGTTATCTTCTCAACCGACTGTTTATGGGAATATTTGTATTTCTTCGAGTACTATTGAACGAGCCAATGTAATTGGCGTGCGTGATTCGCATCACACACTCCGTCCCCGCGGCGCGGGTATAAATACGGAAGTGGATGCACGCACTAGTTGCTTTTTCGCTGAGGAGCCGAGCGTAACCCGGAGTCAGCGGTGGTCCAGCGGTAGTGGCAAGGGGACTACGTCCTCCGTTCCCTCCTTCAGGGAACGGTGGGTTGCATACGCAACCAGGACGTTCCCTTTCAGTCAATAACGTCAGACGTAGTCGACGGCCGACTGAATGGGGATAATCTTTGAAAACGCCACTAAAGCTGCCACCTTCCAGTGCCTTGACAAAAAAGCCTCCTGATGCCCCCGCAATTCTAGGCGGGGAAGGACAGGGCTTAGGCAGGGAAGTCACTGCTGTTCCTACAGGACCACTGGGAAAGCGTTCCCGTACATTGGAAGGAAGGGACGCTACATCCTACCCGAAGGGAGGTAATGTGCAAAATACACATATGAACTGGGCGGATGACCGGGCAGTATAACATATGGAATAACACTGTGGTGGCTCCAGCCTAAGACGGGGGAGACTCACCGGCCAGTGACGGCAGAGACTCTGCCGAGGGAAGACACGGGCTCGCCGTAGGGAGCCGTATCGTGGAAGAATACACATATGGGGTTGCCATAGGGACCGCAACATATGGACCCAGCCTAACACAGGTTCCACACTGCTTACAAGTGGTAGGCCTAACACCAGACGTTCCGCACGTCCAACGTCGGAGGGGTGTGGAGGAACTCAACAGGGTTCAATTTTAAGGGAACTCAACTGGAGTAGAAAGGCGCACGTATCCAGTCCATAGGAGGGGAATGGCGCAGCAAGCCGACACTTGAACTGGGCTCACGGTGAAACTGGCTTCATAAGAAGGGAGCCCACGGGAAGCAGCGGTTCGACTAGGTGTCGTCCAGCCCCCAACTCTAGAATCTGTTAGTAAAGCATAGCGTCAACGCCCAGGCGGAGTACTTTACACTCATCATAGAGGAGCTCAACACCTAAGTGGACATGTTGCATCTCGGAATTTTTACCAAAATAAAAGCAAGCACTAAGTGGCCAACTTTGCTTGGAAACAGCCTTCCCTCTCTGCTGAATTCCTAACAGATATTTGTAGAGCTGGTCTAAGGGTCTATGGCTTGCGTTCTGTACACGTCTAACTGCTATAAGCGAATGGACAGAGAAAGCCAGGGCTGGATCTGCCTCCTCCGGGGCAGCGCTTGCAGGCTCACCACCTGCTCCTATTACGGGAGAGGTAGGAACCTTGGGCACAAACCGAGCCGGGGTCTCAGCTTGTGAGAGTTAGCTAGCCCGAACTCCAGGCACAATACGTTGACCGAAAGCGAGCAAGTCCCTACCCTCTAGTAGAGACCACGCGAGCAGGAGAACTGATATAACATAATTTTTTACTCACTGCCTGCAGTGGCTCAGGGGCGGTCTCTGCAGTGCAGTAGCACCAGAGACAAGGCCCAAGAGGATAAAGAGGGATGCAAGGATTTACATTACCTTGCTCCTCAGGAACCTGACGATCAGGACGTGCTTCTCCATACTTCTGCATCACGATGAGCGTCGTCTAAACACTGAGGCAACATCATTTTGAGGGTGAAGGAAAACAGCCTACTCCAACCCATCTTGCAGGAAAGAGAGCACTGAAATGATCGAAAGCTTTCAGGATCTCCTCTGGAAAGAAGACGCACTCAACGACTAGGAATCTCCAGGGGTAAAACGCGGGTGCCATCGTGCCCTGTCCCTGAAAAAGTGTTCAGGGGAAGTCAGGAAGGCTGTCGATGGGAACCAGGTCTGGTTGGGCCAATAAGGGGCAACTATGAAGACCTGCTTCCTCCTAACTTGGCACCGTAGGTGCAAGCGACGGGCGCAAAAAGACAGGAGCACTGCTCAACACAACATGTGAAGATCACTGAGCTTCAGGAGCATTTCTGCTCAGCACTTGAGTGTGATAAGTTCACTGAGCTTCAGGAGCATTTCTGCTCAACACCTGAGTGTGATAAATCACTGAGCTACAGGAGCATTTCTGCTCAACACTTGAGTGCGAAAAACTTCACTGAGCTTCAGGAGCACTACTGCTCAACACCTGAGTGTGATGAATTCACTGAGCTACAGGAGCATTGCTGCTCAACACCTGAGTGCGATGAACTTCACTGAGTTTCAGGAGCATTTCCGCTCAACATGAAGTGTGATGAATTCACTGACTTGAGCAGGCGCAAGGCGACCATAAGTCGCAGTCGCTTTTAGGAGGCTCACTGGGGAAACGCATTTCTTTGGGCCCCCGGGGCAGCTGAGAGCCAGTGTCTGTCCAAGGGAAGTCCGCTCGGACAGAACACTGGCAAGAAGACGAAACCGGAGAGGCAACTGAGCGGCCCCGGAATGGTCATGACCCAGCTGGACCCAGGGGATGGAGTCTCCACTTGCCCTGGCTATAACTGTCGTGAGGCTCGTTGGCGGCACGATTGAATAGAGCGGGAAGAGTGGAACAAAGCGTCCTCAGAAGCTTCTGACTCCAAGGAGGAGGTGACGGGTGAGTTGTGACATGCAAGGGAAGCTTGCGCAACGGTCGCAATGTCTAACAACTCGAGGCACGAATGCCCGTGTAGTCGAGGGTCGCCCAGGCCCCCGTTAAAACACTCCCTTTGTACATGGCCCCTCAGTTGAAGAGGGTTTGGCAGCAGACCGGGATGACCATAGTCACACAGGGTGAGCTGCTCTGCCACGGTCACCTCGGGACCCGATCGCGAAGCTAGCGCTGAAGCGGTCATCATATGGAGGAAGCCAATGGCTGCATCTACCATATGCCCTCGGAGCCTCTGAAAGTTCTTTCAGTGGGACCCTTTCTCACTTCAACACCAGCTGAACACACTCTCATTGGAGAGACGTGTTGGACCGAGTCCATCTCCAAAACTGAAAATGAGATACTCAACCCGTGGGCGAGATTACTCTCTCCCAGTTGACCTGAAGACCCAACGGGCTCTGGAGCACTCGAAGGGAAGGACTCTGTACTGATACTTCAACCCTCACACGCAACACACAGGATGGCCTGCGGCACGGAAGGTAGAGATCTGAAGCACATGTCTTTCAGGTCAGAGCTGCAGACCAATCTTGAGCCAAGATGGTCACGACCAACCACCTAGTAACATGAAGAACGAGTTTACAACTGGCCTTCATACCGGCTGGAGGAGTGGCTATATCAAATCCTTCGCCAGCAGGATAAGATAAGCACGCATAAGTCAGGAGCACGGCTCAACACTAGGTGTGATGAATATCACTGGATTTTCAGGAGCACGTCTGCTCAACACCTAATGTGATGATTATCACTGACTTGAGCGGGATAGCCGAGCCTGAGGTGGGGCAGGAAAGTAGAGAGAGTGGTGTTAGTGTGCTGTGCAACACTTACCTGTCTCCACTAGTGGCAGGGGGCACGTGAGAAGGCGGATGACCGGGTCCTCGAACGCACCAAGCTGCCTGCTGGCGACCAAGGGGGAGCTGAGGGGTGTAAGGCTATAAAGGGTCACACCCGCCAGACTGACCCTCATGGGACCCAGGAACAGATGAATTTGCTCTCTCTCTGAAGTGTGGGTACCGCTTGCTCCGCTTTGTTTTTTTTTTTTTTTAGGGAGCCAGCGGCGGAACAGACACACACACAAACAAAGACTCCACCCGGGCCCTCACCCGGGGGGAGGGAGTGATCGTGCCACTTCAAGAGCATCTCATCCATCCCTGGGCGGCCCGCTCCGGAATGCTTTCGCTGTCGCTTGCCACCTGGCTTGGCAGCGCCTGGAGCGGGCTGGGCGTCTCTACTGCGGCCGGCTCCATGCTGAGGCCTGGGTGGAGGCTGCTGCGGAGGCCCAGCAGGAGCGGTGGCCGTGGAACGCCCTCGGCGACGAGCAGGCGGTGGAGCTGCCACCAGTGGCGGGTGGAGGCAGCAGCTGGCCACCGGGGCAGGATGTGCCGGATGACCTCCGTCTGCGCTTGAGTGGCAGAGAACTGTTGGATGCAGTTCTCCACCGCGTCGCCGACCAGCCCAATCTGGGAAATTGGGGAGACCAGGAACCGAACCTTGTCCGCATCCGCCATATCAACCAGGCTGAGCCAACGATGACGCTCCTGGACCACTAAGGTGGACATCGCCAGACCGATCACGCACGCTACGACACTCGTGCCCCGGAGGGCGAGGTCGGTTGCAGTGCGGTGCTCACCTATGAGCGCACGGTCTGGATTACCCTCGTGCATGCCATGGGTGCCCTGGCCTGACAGACCTGAGGCAACGCCATGGCATGCAAGAGGAAGCGGCTTGCCCATAGGCTTTGTAAGCTCTGCCCGTCGGAACGGACGAAAACTCACAGGCCTTAGGGGGGAGACGAGGATCCCCCCAAAAGGCAGCGGCCGCCGGACACAGGTGCACCTGTGTCTACAGACGCTCCAATGGAGGGACACCTCGCAACCCTTCACCGTTCCTCCATCAAGGGTAGTGAGGGGGAAAAGCTATTCAGGCAGTTTCTGGCAGAGAAAGATGCTGTTCACCACCTGATAAGCTCTCCATGCATTTCGGGAAAGAAAGGCACTGGGGCGGCGAGCTGAGAACCAGCGCGGCCCGCCCCAAGATACCAAACTCCATATTCCAACCGAGACTGAACGGGACACGGTGGAGGTTCCACTCGAGACCGGCAGCCTCGGCGGCCCGTTTCAGCATAGCTGACATTTCTGGATTTGGCTTGGGCAACATTACAATCCCAGAGGGAGATAACACAGCCAAGTCGTCATTTCCAGAGGCCAGCTCACCCTCCGATGCTGCTATCGACATCTTATCCTCAGGGGGAACCCCCATTGAAACAGCTGATCAGTCCATTACAGAGGGACCAGTATGCTCAACAGCAATTCCATCGGCTGCGGTGTGATGGAGGAGTGAGGAGCCCACAGGGAATGGTTACCGGACAAGACATCCGTCACTATCCTCCGATCACCCATCCCACACGGCACCCGGGGTGGGGCATGGTAATGGGGACTCGCACTTCGCGGACGAAGGCGAGTCTCGATCTCAACACCGCGACAGTCATATTCCCGCAATGAGAACATGAACCGTCCACAAAAGCTGCCTCAGCATGCTTAACATATAAGCACATATGCATACATATTTATATACATATAAACATATAGCTCAAACACGTGATGCAACAATTGTGACCGTCAGAGAGGAAAAGGGAACGATCGCATCCAGAAACGCACAGGTGGAATGACATCTTGAAAAAGACGCAAACGCACCCGTGTTGCTCTTTCAGAAAATAGGACCGTCACCAGTGCCGGAGCACACAGGGGAATGACCGCGGCAACACTGAACAGAGAACTGAAACAGTGAAGCACTCACTTTTCCGCCCTCTAACCAGCCGTCAACACACACAAACATTTAGAAATTTGTTGCTGTTAAACCAGCAGTTGAGAGCTCAAAGCTCGCGATCACCACTGCACTCGCGCTGTAGAACACCAGCACTGGGAGAGTCTTCCTGAAGAACACCGACACACTCGCTCGTTGTAAACAACAGCACTCTCAGAGACATCAAACGATCGGCTCCGAAGCGAAAGGCAACTAGTGCGTGCATCCACTTCCGTATTTATACCCGCGCCATGGGGGCAAAGTGTGTGATGCGAATCACGCACGCCAATTACATTGGCTCGTTCAATAGTACTCGAAGATGATAGGCTCCCGGCGTGATCCCCATTCAGTCGACTGTCGACTACGTCTGACGTTATCGACTGAAAGGGAACTCTATTCAGTATTCGTGCACTATATGAGAGGCAGCTTTCTATGTGTGCGCTTCAGATGTGTGCTCACAGAAAACTGTGCGAGTACAGAAGTGAGTTCTCTTTCGCGTCTTCTTGAGCTTGAAAAAATCACATTAAAATGTGCACACAGGAATTAATAAGTGAAATCGAAAGTTTAATTTTATAACAAGTATTACTGTTGAAATAAATTTAGTTGACACTGCATCATCTTTTATTTGCAGTCTCTCTGAAAATCCTGGGCCAATGGGTTTCTTGTTTAAAAACGAATCCGCAGTAAAATGAAGCAAACAAACGAACAGTGCCTTACTGACTCGATCTGACTGGAATTTCTTTCAAATTAAAGTTCATCCATGCTGTCTTAATGTTAGAATCACAAGGAAGACAATGCAAAACATCTTGTATTCTCAGAGGCGTCTCTATCATTTTGTTGCTCAAGTACTCCTGTGTTTGCATGAATTGGTGGGCGGGGCTAAAGAGGCAATGATGTAGAATAGGCGTTGATGTTCTGCAGAGGCGGTCTTTCGTCACGCTATGACGTCATTATGTGACAAAATCTGAAACTATTCATTTTCTGAGCTTGGTTTCAATAAAAGCGTTTTTTGGACTAACAAGGACATTTTAAGTTTTGAAACTTATAGGATGTTTTTATAGTATGATGACCTCTTATATGTCAAAAGCTCAAGGAAAATTGTATTTCTCAATTCATGACCCCTGTAATACGTCAGAATAACCAGATGTATGGAGTTGGTTATGTGATGCAGATGTCAAAATGTATTAGTTTACTAATCACTCACTATGATAAAAGTGTTTTGAGGCCATCATGACATTTTATTATGCAAGGAAAAAGGACGTAAATAAGTCTTTATTAATCTTATTTATTAATCCCCATAATCATAATTTGTGTGCAAAGTAATGTTGTTGGCGTTTTACTTCCACTAGTGTCTATTTCAGCTGGAAACTGCAGTGGATTGTATGTATAGGTACCTTTTTGCTGGGGCATGGATTTCCAATGAGCCTGTTTGATTTAGAAGAGCAAAAAGGCTCTTGAGGCCGTGCAGTGTTTTGAATGTAGTCACAGCTGAAAGGTTTGCAGACTCTACTGTGCATCATGACTAACAACATCCTTTAGCTGTAACTATATTCATGCATCTTGTTGAGGACAGGTGCTATTATTTTTCTAAGCGATTTATGCCTGGCACATGATAAAATGGGTGGAAATAAATCCTTTACATGATTGTGGGTCCCGAGCAATATAAAGAAGTGAGAATGTCATGGAAACTTGAGGATTTTGACTTGGGCCAGTTATAGCAACCAAGTTGTAACTGGCTGGAAGCCACTCCGGACATCTTAGCAATTTCATTACAACACCCTGGCAACCACTTACAAGACTATAGCCTCATAACAGCAAGTTTTGCTCAGGCAAGTGACAGTCACTCCAGCGGGAGTTATTCTCTATTTCAGTGTCACTGTTTCTGAATTCCCTGAAACGCCTAAATTGTAGTCTTGGGTTTTCTTCTGGGAACAAACACGTCACAATATTCCTAATTTAAATATAGGGGCGGGGCCTGGTTGAGTTAGTAGTTTGTTGAAACTGGTGGTTATGGTAAGGGACGTGACATTTCCTGATCATGCTCGAAGCTCTTGACATATCGCAACGCACTGACCCAGCTGACCAATCAGAGCACATTAAGCTTTTCGGAAGGAGGGGCTTCATAGAGACAAGAACTAGACAGAGCGTTACTGACAGACTGGGAAGAGAGGAGCTGCAACAATGGGGAATATGTTAAAAACAATTTTTTATTTTTTTTATTTTATTCAATTGTGAAAATTTTTAACAAGGGCATTATAACTCCCCTTTAATATCTTATTTTCTGTATGCATATAGGTTAACTGAATGGAACACTACAGGTTATTTGCTTTAGTCCTATATATACAATACAATGCATCCATCTCTAAATGTCCATTTTATGCCATAAAAAAGCCCAAATTGCATGCTGTTGTATACTGTAAAAATAGCATGCAGTACGGAGTATACATTGTTGTAGAAATCAGTCTGGAACACTATATAATGTGATTTCTAATGTCATTCCCAGTGTCCCTGAGGTAAATGTATATGCAATTTATCTAAAGTAAGTGTAGCACCAGGTTTTCTGAGTTTTGATGCACTACATTGGTGGCATTACATTGCTGTCCATCACACTCAAAAGTCAGCTTGTTGACTGCATGTTTGTCAAACCTGACAGCAAGTCTCCTCCGGGGCTCAGTTGAGCAGAGAGAAATACGTTTGCCAAAACTCTCAGACGTGTCCATTTCTAAACTGTGCTGCCTCCCGGGTTGTCCATAAACTTTTGCTGAGATGTAATCCATGAGCTTCTGTTTTTAGAAGCTTCATTTTTTTTAAGCTTGCAAACAATAATGATCTGATTTGCGTATACATGAGATGGGTAACACAGCATACTTACAAAGATTGCCTTGATCCTGTACTTATAAACTGCTTGGATCGGCATCTTTCTTCGTAGATGCCCCCTATTTATAAACTGTCAGCTTCAAAGCGTGCCTGAAAACTCTGGAGAGCTTGTTTTACTCTGCAAGATTGCCCAAGAGAGATTCACTGTTGCATTTCAAACAAAGACTTAATTGCTTCATTTTAGTTTAGTTCTTAGTTGAAAATGCTTGAAGCGTTTGCGTGTTTAGAAATAACTCAAATTAACATGCATGAAAAAGTAACACAATATGTTTGTGCTTGTAAAGACAAATGTTCTGAATTGTAAGCGTGAACAGAACAATTATTTTGCTTTTCATAGAAATAAATTCATTAAAAATAAATCATTATGCACTGAGGTTATGTATATTTCATGATTTCATAGATGAGAACCAAAATCATTGTTCACAGAAAAGATCATTGAATGGGTGAATCAATAATTTTTAACCACTGGAAAGATAAGAAATATGAAAATGCATTATTCTACTAAATGTGTGCGAGCCTAACTTCTTCATAATGAAAGCAACATGGCAGAAAACAACAGAAAGAGGATAATGGCATTATTTCGAGTCATTACAATTGCACCATCAAAGATGATTAGTCTTCTTTATAAAGATGCGTTCAGGAATCTTTAGCATGTGGAGTGGAGCGCTGCATTATGTGATTATGATGTGTAAATGGGTTCTCACTTAATTTGATTCTCTTGTTGGTTTTTAGTTTGTGTCTAAAGTCCCTCTTAAAGCAAGTCACTTCACTCTGTGATTATTTTGTACTGTAGTCATTAAATGGGTGCTTGACTATGTCTAAGCTCCTTTGAATTTGAACTTTTTCGATCAACTGACCACCAGTATGTAAAACAGCTATGTGAAGATGTAGTAACTCTATGCTTGAACATCTGCTCTACAGCTGTATTCAGTTAACCAAAAAAAGACGGATAATTCATTCAACCTTACTCACAAATCCCTGTAGCGTCTCTTTCAGAGTAATTAACACTGAAAGGTCATTGCAGAGACCCGATCTAAGAATACTTGGGGTAATTTTCAGATGTTCTTGTGAAGTATGTCATTAATCAATCCCCTGCTCATTTGGCGGGTGTCACCATATTCTTAATCAAGCATTTGTTGTGTTTCTGAGCAAAAAGTAACTTCGCGAAAAGTGAAGGATTTCGCAAAATTGTCAATCGTGCCTGTGCAAAAGTTACCTTATTAAGATGCTACTCTGTACAAATCAACTTTCTAGTTTTTGGATTTTGAGTGAATTACACAATTTTGTTTGTTATTTTCCATTGAAAGGGTCACGGCTTCTGAGGTATTATATTGTCAGGGCTATTTATTATTTCACCACATTCCTCTTTTATTTTGGTTCCTTTAACATTATGGCCACACACACACACACACACACACACACAAAAACACACGCTTTGTGGGTACTCTCCATATACGTAATGGTTTTTATACTGTACAAACTGTATATTCTGTCCCCTTACACTAACCCTACCCCTAAACCCATCACAGAAAACATTTTTACATTTTTCCCCAAAAAACTAAACCCATCACTCTGTATGATTTATAATCTTGTTTCCTCATTGGGACCTCAATTTAGGTCCCCACGGTGATACGGGTACCCACGAGTATAGAAAAACATGCACACACACACACACACACACACACACACACACACACACACACACACACACAAACACACAAACACACAAACACACACACGTGCGCTCAGGTGCTTTGTTGTGGTAATGACAAATTACTAGGCTGTCCCCTGTGAACGAATTAAGGTGAGACTTTAAACGGCTTTTAATGAGACCCGTTGGCTTGATTGTGTGTGTGTGTGTGTGTGTGTGTGTGTGTGTGTGTGTGTTTGCATGTGAGAAGAGAGCTAGACCGATGACCTTTAAAAACATAAAAAACATTTTACTTTAATGTTAAATCTATCCACATTAGATAGATAGATAGATAGATAGATAGATAGATAGATAGATAGATAGATAGATAGATAGATTGACTGATAGATTGACATCTAAATTGTTTTCAGATTATTTATTGTTTGTAGAAATATAGTTGTTTTGTGTAAAGTGCAGGCATTAAATATATAGCATGTTTGGTAAAATAGATAAACCCTCTCTATGATTGATTCCCATCTGTGGATTATTTAAGCGCTGCTCAAGTGCCTCAGGATTACCATCAGCTCTTTAATTCCAGAAGCCGAGAGGAGAGGAGGAAGATTCCGGAAATCTGTGATGTGTAATTAGTCCCCATTGTGCCGAGCTGCTAAATCAGGCTAGCATTGTTATCCCACGTGAGACTCGGGCGCCGTATGTAACACCGTATACATGCATATAGTCTTCCTGTCACCTTAAACACAGAGATGATTCGCTTTAATTTATCACAACCTTGCGTCTGTGCGAAATCATATATGCATCGCTGTAATGTACTGTAAAACGAAAGTGGGTAATTCTTTCAATGCTAATATACTTTCTCACAGCTTACTGTGCAGAGACAACTATACCTAATCCATTTGTTGGTTGACTTCCTGAAGAGGTCTGTAATACCTGCTTGAAACATATTGCAAACTTGCTGTTCTCCAAATATGCCTTCAGTCTCACATTCACAATATAAAAACACACACAAAGGACAGTGTTTTAATTAAGCAGAATGATAGTATAGTCCTGTTAGCTGTGAGTCACTCTTACATAACTGTCAGACACTCAGAAGAGTCATTCATCAAGGACGCCACGAACACGAGCTACATCCGTCGGAACCGCAACGGTGTTTGATTCAAACGTACTCTACAATTTAACAGGCTTGAGCTATAAACAATCCATGCTGTCTGTCACCAATAACTCTCTTCAGTAGGCCTTTTCCATCATGACATGCTCACAGTTTTAAAAACCCCTGGTTATTGTTTTTTTGTGTGTGTTTCAGAAGACACTCGTACCGAACGGGACAGGACATTGAGAACTGCGGCACCTGCAGAGACTGCGCCTGTATCATATACAGGTAAGACACCCATCTTTTCTGTGTTTATGTGCAGAAATACATGTTTTCTGAGGATTTGCACAAATACACTCACATCAACATACTGTATGCCTAGGTGAAAGTTCACTATGGAAGGGTTTTTTAATTAATTGTAATGCATTTTAGGTGAGTTTGTGGGAAGCCATTTACTAGGGAAATGGTCACCTGTCCTTGCACTGACTGTTAAAGATGAGCCAAACTATTCGTTTTTAATTAACTGGTAAATAATACATTAAATAACAAAAAACTTTTGGGTCTAAAAACCAAGTCTCAGCCTCTAACTCCAACGAGACCGATCACAGACTGATGCATAAGATGCATAATAGGTGAATTAGGCTAGTTTGTTCTCAAAAACCCAAGCTAGTTCTCAACTGGCCATACACACTCTCTGGCCACTTTACCCACTTTTGCCTTCAAAACTGCCTTAATTCTTCGTGTCACAGATTCATCAAGGTGCTGGAAACATTCCTCAGAGATTTTGGTCCATATTGTCATGACAGCATCACACAGTTACTGCAGATTTGTCGGATCTGAACATCCATGATGTGAATCTCCCGTTTCTCCACATACCAAAACTGCTCTATTGGATTGAGATCTGGTGACTGTTTTACCATTTAAATGACCATTTAAAACGTTACGTCGAGTGACGGAGAATAGGGATTTCGCCTAGAAAGCCAATCATCTTCGAGTATTACAAAACGAGCCTATGGCAATGAAAATGCCATGGGTCTGCGGAATTTGCATAGCGTATCTCCGCCCCACCGCGTGGGTATAAAAGGAGGAACGCCGGCAAAGGCAGATCATGTCTTCGCTGAGGAGCCGAGACTGAACTCAGGCGTCTACCCAGCGGTACAGCGGAAGTGGCAGGGAGACGTAACGTCTCCGTTCCCTACTCAGGGAACGAGGGTTACATCCGTAACCGAGACGTTCCCTTTCGTAGTCACTCCGAGTTACGTCGAGTGACGGAGAATGGGGTCCCCGTATAATCACGCCACCTTCACAGCTGTCTTCCAGTGCCCTGCGAAAGTCTGATCTCCCTGTCGTGATACTGGCACGGACGACGGAGTCCTACTTAACACAGGAATACCAAGGTACACTGGGGAGCATATCTCAGAGGAGATAGCCGCAGCATGCCTACCCGTAGGGAGGACTTAGAAATACGCATATGGCCGGAAGGCTTCATATGGAGGAACACTGGAGTAACCAGCCCGTGGGGTGGCAACTTTCAACTCCAGGGTGGCAAGATGGCTTGCCGAGGGAAAGACACATGCTCAAAGAGGCTTACAGTGGACATACACATGTGGGGGTTACTCAAGGGAGGAACCAAGCACACGGAGGCACCTAGCCGACGCACAGGCAATAGACACTGGCGCCAGCGTCAACAGTGCTGGAGGAACTCAGGGCTTCAGAAGGGAAGGCTCACCTGAGGAGAATAACCGCACGTATCCAGTCCGTGGAGTGGAATGGCGAGCAAGCGAAGACACCTGAGCGGGTCCTGAACTAGCTGGTTGAAGCGAGTACATGGGAGGACACTGGCTCCACTCGGAGATTATAAAATCTGGCGAATGTGTTAGGTGTCGCCCAGCCTGCAGCTCTACAGATGTCTGCCAGCGAGGCGCCATGCGCTAGAGCCCAAGAGGAAGCCACACTCCGGGTGGAGTGGGCTGTCACACCAAGGGGGCACGGTCGGCCTTGCTGTTGGTAAGCCAAAGCAATGGCGTCCACTATCCAGTGAGACAACCTCTGCTTTGAGAGAGCCTTTCCCTTCAGTCTCCCACCATAACAGACAAAGAGCTGGTCTGAGGTCCTGAAACACCGCGTCCTGTCTACGTAAGCGCGGAGAGCGCGTACTGGACAGAGCAGTGCCAAGGCTGGGTCTGCCTCCTCCAGGGGCAGCGCTTGCAGGTTCACCATCTGGTCCCGAAAGGGAGTGGTAGGAACCTTGGGCACATATCCAGGCCGGGGTCTCAGGATCACGTGAGAGTAAGCCGGCCCGAATTCCAGGCACGCTTCGTCAACGGAGAATGCGTGCAGGTCCCCTACCCTCTTAATGGAGGCCAGTGCAACCAGGAGCGCTGTCTTCATAGACAGGAACTTAAGCTCCACTGATTGCAGAGGCTCAAAGGGAGCCCTCTGCAGGGCATTTAACACCACTGAGAGGTCCCAAGAGGGAACGAGAGGAGGGCGAGGAGGATTCAGTCTCCTCGCTCCTCTCAGGAACCTGATGATCAGGTCGTGCCTTCCCAGAGACTTACCATCAACTGCTTCGTGATATGCAGCTATAGCGGCCACATACACCTTCAGGGTGGAGGGAGACAGCCTTCGCTCCAGCCCGTCTTGCAGGAAGGAAAGCACGACACTGATCAAGCATCTCCTGGGGTCTTCTCGGCGAGAAGAGCACCAGTTGACGAAGAGGTTCCACTTCAACGCATAGAGATGTCTCGTGGACGAAGCTCTAGCGGAAGTGATGGTAGCCGCCACCGCAGGTGGCAGGGTACTCAAACCTGCCTCGTCCCGTCCAGAGGCCACACGTGGAGCCTCCAGAGATCGGGACGAAGGTGCCAAAGGGTGCCCCGTCTCTGAGAGAGGAGGTCCTCTCTCAGAGGAATTGGCCAAGGAGGTGCTGTCGCGAGGAGTACTAGTTCGGAGAACCAGGTCCTGGCGGGCCAGTACGGCGCAACCAAAGTGACCTGCTCCTCGTCCTCCTTGATCTTGCACAGAGTCCGTGCGAGAAGGCTCACTGGGGGAAACGCATATTTGCGTAGGCCCCGCGGCCAGCTGTGCGCCAGTGCATCCGTGCCGAGCGTGCCCTCGGACAGGGAGTAATACAGGGCGCAATGGGATGAGTCGTGGGAGGCAAACAGGTCTATCTGTGCGTCCCCGAACTGGTCCCAAATCAGCTGGACCGACTGGGAATGGAGTCGCCATTCGCCGGGGATAGGACGGAACCGAGACAGCTCGTCGGCTGCAAGGTTCCGAACGCCCGGAATGTAGATAGCACGAAGGGACCTCAGGTGCTTCTGACTCCATAAGAGGAGGTGGCGAGCGAGTTGCGGCATACGGCGGGAGCGTAGACCACCTTGACGGTTGATGTACGCTACTGTTGCGGTATTGTCTGAACGGACTAGCACGTGTTGACCCTTGAGCAGCGTGTGGAAACGGTGCAGGGCAAGGCGTACTGCCAGCAACTCGAGGCAATTGACATGGAGAAGGCGCTGGGGTCCTGTCCAGGAGCCCGCGGCAGCATGTCCGTTGCACATGGCGCCCCAGCCCGTGGAAGAGGCATCTGTGGAGACAACAACATGCCTGGAAACTCGTTCTAGGGGGACTCCGGCCTGTAGAAAACTGAGGTTCCTCCACGGGGTGAAGAACTGACGGCAGGTCGGAGTCACTGGGACTCGGAGCGTGCCGTGATGCCATGCCCACCTCGGGACTCGATCGCGAAGCCACAGCTGAAGCGGTCTCATATGAAGCAATCCGAGCGGCGTTGCCGCGGCTGCAGATGCCATATGCCCCAGGAGCCTCTGAAACAATTTCAGTGGGACCGCACTCTTGCCCTCGAACTGACGAAGACAAGTCAGCAGTGAGTGTGCGCGCTCGCTCGTAAGCTGCGCGGACATGGCGACCGAGTCGATCTCCATACCGAGAAAAGAGATCCTCTGCACGGGGCTGAGTTTGCTCTTCTCCCAGTTGACCCGAATTCCCAGACGGGCTAGGTGCCGGAGCACAAGGTCTCTGTGTTTGCAAACCTGAGCTCGAGAGTGGGCTAGAATCAGCCAGTCGTCGAGATAGTTCAGGATGCGAACCCCGTGTTCGCGTAGGGGAACAAGGGCTGCCTCGACGACCTTCGTAAAGACGCGAGGAGACAGAGCCAACCCGAATGGGAGAACCGCGTACTGATATGCCTGCCCCTCGAAAGCAAACCGAAGGAACGGTCTGTGTCGAGGTAAGATGGAGACATGAAAGTAGGCGTCCTTCAGGTCTATCGCTGCAAACCAATCCTGTGGCCGCACGCACTCGAAAATGCGTTTGGCCGTGAGCATCCTGAAAGGCAGCCTGTGAAGGGAGCGGTTCAGGACGCGCAGGTCCAGGATCGGTCGTAACCCACCGGTTTTCTTGGGGACGATGAAGTACGGGCTGTAAAACCCCGACCTCATCTCGGCTGGAGGGACAGTCTCGATTGCACCCTTCGCCAGCAGGGTGGCAACCTCCGCTCGCATGATGGGGGCATTGCCACCGACCATAGTGAAGCGGACTCCGCTGAAACGGGGAGGAGACCGAGCGAACTGAATCGCATAGCCGCGCCTGATCGTTCGGGCGACCCAGCGGGACAGGCTGGGGAGCTCTAACCAAGCTGCCAGAAACTGAGCCAGCGGGGTCATGCGAACGACAGACGTCCCCCCGGAGGGGCAGCGAAGCGGAGTGACCGGCCCCGGCGAGGGTGGCATAGCGGCCCTGTGCGGGGGCGTGGTCAGGCTCCGCGCCCTGACAGAGGAGACCAGGGAAGGACCAGCGTTCCACGGGGGTCTGCTCTGCCAGGGGGCTGGCGACAGAGGGGGACGAGAGCGGTGTGGTCCGAAGACGGCACGCACTGTCGTCTGCGCCCTCTGGAACAGAGGGGGACAGGAGTGGCGAGGCCCGGAGGCGGCGCACACTGCTGTCCGAGAACTCTGTGACAGAGGGGGATGAGAGCGGCGAGGCCCGGAGGCGTCGCACACTGTCAGCCGGCTCTGTGTGCTCAGTGATGGAAGTGTTGGTTCTTTCTTTAACAGTTTTAGGGTACTGCCCACCCGTGGGTGAGCAGCGGGAAAACAAAAGATTCTCCCCCGGCCCTCCGCCGGGGGAAGGAGGGGGCCTGCAACCACCTCCTGGGGAAGAACCGGGACCATCACTGAGCAGCCCGTCTCAGGAGCGCCGCTTAGCCTGGCGTTTAGCGGGGCGCGGGGCTGGAGAGGGCTGGGGCGCCTTCCTGCGGCCTCCTCCACGACGCGGCCTGGGTGAAGGCTGCTGCTGGGGCCGTGCGGGAGGGGAGGGAGCGGCAGGAGGGCGCCCTCGGCGGCGAGCAGGCTGAGGCTTCTGAACCGACGGCTGGGTGGAGGCAGCAGCGGGCCGTCGGGGCAGAATATGTTTGATAGCCTCAGACTGCTTCTGTGCGGTCGAGAACTGCTGGGCAAAGTCCTCGACCGTTCCGCCGAAGAGGCCGGCCTGGGATATGGGGGCGTCGAGCAGACGAGAGCGCTCGGCGTCCCGCATATCAGCCAGGTTCAGCCACAGGTGACGCTCCTGGACCACCGAAGTGGCCATCACCTGACCCAGGGAGCGTGAGGCCTCTTTCGTCGCTCGGAGAGCGAGGTCAGTGGCGGCACGCAGCTCATCAAAGAGCACTGGGTCAGTCCCGCCCTCGTGCATATCTCTGAGCAGCTGGGCCTGGTAGACCTGTAAGGTGCTCATCGCATGCAGAGCGGCGGCCGCCTGTCCTGCAGCCTTGTAAGACTTCGCCACGAGGGTAGGACGAAAGCCTACAGGCCTTGGACGGGTGCTTAGGATTACCACAATATGAAGCACTCTGAGGACACAATTGCATCGCAACAGAGCGTTCAACCGGGGGAACCCCAGTGTACCCACGGGCGACCGCCCCAACGAGGGGGGGAAAGGCGGAGAAAGCCGACGAACGTGCACGGGAGGTCAAGGGAGCCTTCCATGATTTCGTCAGCTCCTCATGCACTTCCGGGAAGAAAGGTATTGGGGTTGGCTGCGGCCGAGAGGCGGCAGCCGCGCCCAAAAACCAATCGTCCAGCCGCGAGCGCTCGGGGCAGGGTGGAGGGTTCCACTCGAGCCCGATGCTCGCGGCGGCTCGGGAGAGTATGGCGGTCATCTCGGGATCTGATACGGGCAACGCTGGAACTCCAGAAGGAGGCAACGCAGCCGCATCGTCACTTCCCGATGACTCTTGCCCACCTTGTGATGCCGCGATCGACATCGAGTCATCCTCTGGAGCGCCGAATGAAATACGCGGGGCATCAACGGATGGACCCGGTAAAATCACCGCGGCGCTCGCGGGTTGCAACACTACAGAGGGGGGCGTGGTCCGAGGACGTGTCGTCGGATTTTTGTTCCACACCGTCACCCTCAAGTCACCCTGTCCACCAGCCGAAGTACCACCTCTCGAGGAGGGTGTAGATCGGGGTGTGGATGAGGGGACTCTCTCTCGAATGAGATCATTGAGTCTCGACCTTAGTGTTGCGATGGTCATGTTCCCACAGAAGGAACATGAGTCATCCACAAGCGCTGCTTTAGCGTGCTCTAAGCCCAGACACGCAAAGCAGCGATTGTGCCCATCAAAGGCAGACAGGAATCGACCGCACCCAGAAGAACACGGGCGAGACATCTTTAAAAAGACGTGCCACGTGCAGCTCTTTTAGAGAGGAAAAAAGCTCAGCGATGCTGAGGCGACCAGGGAGAAACACACCAACTGGCAGATCACTGCACAGACCGCAGGCAATGTGAACTCGCTGGATACCGCCGTCACACCAACACTGGAGAGCTCGCTCGTCTCGAAGAGAAGTCACTGATAACTCAGGATTTGGCTTGTGGAGTGAAGAGAGTTTCTTGGCTCCGAAGCGAAAACATGATCTGCCTTTGCCGGCGTTCCTCCTTTTATACCCACGCGGTGGGGCGGAGATACGCTATGCAAATTCCGCAGACCCATGGCATTTTCATTGCCATAGGCTCGTTTTGTAATACTCGAAGATGATTGGCTTTCTAGGCGAAATCCCTATTCTCCGTCACTCGACGTAACTCGGAGTGACTACGAAAGGGAACAACTGGTTTGGGATGAATAGAAAGTTCAAAATAACATCATTGACATTGACATTATAAATCTCTTTATTTTGATTAATGTTACTTTTTATCCATTTAATGCTGAATACAATTTTTGATTTCTTTGTGTTTTAAAAGAAAATCATATATTTATTCAACAATAAATTAAATTAACAATCTTACTGACCACAAACCTTTGAACGATAGTGTATATTATATTTATATTAGTAATTCTTTAATAAATGCATTTATTTTGTTTGAAGGATGTTTAGATTCAAAGACAAATATACTGATTAAGAAAATGATTTTTTTTGCAGTCTAGTCTTTCATCATCAAAGGTTGTGCATGTAATCAATGTCTATGGTAATCTGACACAATTTCATATTTAATTTGGTTGAAGAAATATCAATACTAAAAGCACCAGTTGAGAGCTATGCTTCACACAATTCTGGCAGTCTACATGTCTCAGTTCACTTGGAAACAATAGCATGTTTACAAGTTCCCAGTCTGCTACTGTGAGGCCTTCCAAGAAAGAAAGCTCTGCATTTGGCAAAGTTTGTGAGGTTGATGCCATCACATCTTTGAAAGATATTTAACAGTTTTTGTTTGAGACAGTAGCAAGTAAACAAGCCAAGTGTGCTTGAGCACGTCTTTATATTCGGCTGCTCTTTTATGGTTGCATCTGATTTCAGATTTACCTGCACGTAAACGTCACGTACAATACCATTTGCATATCAGCCAGACAGTCTGCTCCTGTCTTAAAGTGAACGGTTTTTGGCCAGGATATGCTGCAATGTGGATCACACGTTCAAAATCTGAAAAATGAAAAAGAATATGACATCTATGATGTCACAACCGAACAGAATCAGCTGGGTGCTTTCTGTCGTGGCGTATGAATCAGTGTTCAGAGCACTGAGGAAGATCCAGGTGGACATTCAGGATGTTTCTTCTCCCCATGAGCCCAAGGTATAATTGCCTGGGCTTATGTAACCTCCCCCACTGCACAAGGGTCTACCAAAATCAATAACAACGGCCCACGTCACCACACATATTCATCTACTCCTGCCCAGAATGAAGGTGTGAATAACACTCCCAGAGGAGACCTGGAGAATCACAAACTCTCGCACGCACACATGTAGAAAGGCGTATGTGTGGTTTGTATAAATAAAGAAAGGGGCGGAGTCACTCTTACAAGAGCATTAAAGTCAATGTGAACCTCAGTTTGCAAACCATTTATCTTCTTTTTCTTGGTGCAGTAGAACAAATGTAGGGCTGATCTTGATTTTATCCTTTGGGAATTGGTTAATTACCATAGTTGTAGAAGATGATCTAGCACAAAAATATCTGGATCATGTGTTTAGAAAATAAAGTGGATCAATTTTTCTTTCATGTTGACCTCAAAGATAAAAGCATGCAGTTACACTTTGCCAAGCTAATGTCTGGGCTTATTTAAGGAAACGTAATGGAGTTTCTCAGTTTTGTTTGATTGAAGCATTGAAACATTGTCTCAGATGTTTCTCTTAAATTCCTTGGGATAAATAGTTGTCAGTGGTTGAGATACAGTTTACGTTTATAGAGCTATAAAATGAATATGAATAGTATAGCTCAGATTATTTGGTCATAGATTAATTTGATGAGAAGTATTTTCATATTGAGAATTTTGATGGCAGACTTCTTGGCAAATCTGAGCACAGTTTAAGAAATCTCCTCTGTGATTTTACCGTGTTATTTATATAAAATCTTACACGCACAATACCACAAGCAAATGTCTCGATTTGCTCTCCATTTAATCTCAGCGTTTGTGGTTCTCAGCTGGTTAATTATTAAATGTCTAATTATAATAATTATAAATAAATAAATATTTAGGGTCACCATGATGCTAAATGCAAATAATAAAATGCAACTAATCATACAATAGTGCATAGTTTGTCAACTATTAATATTATTTATAATTATTATTTTAATAACTTTTATGTTTAAAAAAGTATAATATATAAAATTATAATATAATTTGAATACATTTACAGTGTTTGTTTTTACGGACATTTTAGTTTATGTTTGTGTATATAAGCAGTTTTACTACTGAGTTAGTTCTCTGCAAATATTAGGGAGATTTTTGTTTTTGTTTTTGTCCTGCAAGCAATGTCTGTTCATGTCCAGTTCATGCATCACTCTATAGACTGACAGCACCAGGTGCACATATGTTGGACTTCTGAAGATGCCTGAACTGGAATCAGTCACAGAAAGGAAATTGTTCAGTATGATGAGCGATGGCAGCCGAGCATTGTCTGTTAGCTCAAACGCACAGAAACAGAGGAGCTGAGAGTGAGACAGAGAGAGAGCTGCCAGGTCCCTGCTGAGATCCAAGGAAGAAAGAGAGAGACAAAAAAGGGAACACGTCCGAGTCTGAGTGCGACTCCATCTGTGGGGGAAATGAAAGAGCCAGCGACTGAGAGACGCAGGTATGAAGGAAGAAAGCTGGAGATGGAAGGGATAATTTTAGAGAGATTACAGGCTAGATATTTTCTCCTTGTGTCTACCCAGAGGGTGATTTAAATATTAATGTTGTGTGTGAGTGTTGGGGTTTCCTGTCAGAACGGGCCGCCTCGGCTTACCACGACACAAGACTTGAGCACATGCGGCTGTACGAGTGGGATTCAGGGGCGTAACCCTTGTAAAGCCTGCATGTGAAATGATAAAAAAAAAAAAAAAAAAATTAAAAAGTGAATAAAAAGCTTAGCTCATATTTGAAGAGGGAAAAAAACAGCTCAATTTTATTCAGAGGCCCACACTGAGCAAAAATATGCACTTTTATGACCAAAGCTTTTTAGTTTGCAATGTTCGGGGGCAAAACATAAAATGCAATGAATACAATAAGGATTGAGATGAACAAATACACGTCCCTCCGAACTCTGATGGATCATATTTGATACTCACATTTTAACGTGATATTTCTGGAAAATGATGTATGGAAAATCAAGTAAAACTCAATTGCTTCAGTACAGTAATTGTTTATCTTGAAATATTACTAACAGTATATCATTTATTCTTACGTTTATAGTATAAAAATCAGTGCAGATTTCATGTGTACCACGAGCTGGATGTTCACCCATGAGGATGTGTTCACAATTGTACTAAAAGGCCTTTTACTTGCTAAAAAAAAGTTTAAATTATGGGTCAGACGACAGAAGGCATGTAGTAAATTATGTAAAACAGGGTTTTTCAGCAAAGTTTTGATCATGTTGACAGTTTAGTGGCCTTTTGTGTATCAAAAATGATACAGTAGGATTTATAGCGTTACAGGAGTTCATACAAAAAAAGTCATCATTTATTCACCTCTTACAGTATGTGACCATGATTGTCTTTCTTCCATTCAAACACACAATAAAAAATGCTTTAAGGAATGTTTATCGCCGAACCATTAAAATACTAAAAAAGTTGTCTACAGTAAATGACTCATGTAGGCTACTAGAATGTAAACGTCATTGATATTCAAAGTTAAAATATGTAGCGCGCATGTCTGGACTTCTATGGACTACTTATGTTATAGAAATCCCTATATGGAATGTAGACAACATGGGTGAGCAAATGATGAAAATTTGTTTGTTTTTTATTTTTGGGCAAACTATTCCTTTAAGCTCTGAATGTTTTTAGTAAGGACCCAACTGTGTTTTATTAAAGTGCAATGCCACGAATCCTTGCAAATTTTTATGTATTAAACCTTTTTTTGGATTCTTAGTCATCTTATGGCATTTTAAGCCACATATGATGATTTAAAACATTTGACTTTTGACCTTTGCACATGTTTGAGGCTGCGGCTACAGTACAGTCCTTTATAGTTTTAGCTCCAATAATACTGAAAATGTATTTCTTAAACCTGATAAAAAAAATAAAAAAATATGTCTGGTTTTAACTGGTGTAAGTTGGTTTAGTCTTACATTTACATTTAGCAGACACTTTTTTCCAAAGCGAATTACATGCATTTTAAGGCACACATTTTTACATTCTTATCGGTTCTTGCTTTCCCTGGGAGTCGAACCCATGACCTTGGCGTTGCAAGCCAATGCTCTACTGTCAACAATCCAGTCTTAACAGTTTAGCCAAGTTGGGAGACCAGATAACCACCGTAGGCTGGTTTAAGCTGTTTTTCTCAGCAGGGAAAATTATTCCTATTACGTGCAAAATTTTTTAAACTGTGTTATATTTCAATATTGCATCATGTATCCAGCGATCATAAGCCTGACTATCCATTAACTAGAAGCATCCCTGTACCTGGTTATCCTGCACTGGCTTCAGTAAAGCTGATGGTGTGTGAGACTCAACAGAGAGTATTACAGAGAGAATGAGAGAAGTGGACAAGAGCCGAGCTGGTTTTTTGAGTGTGAGGGGAAAAAGAGGAGCTTCCTGTACCAGTGGGAAATTAAATCATAATAATGTCTTTTCATGTTGTATCCTCCAAGAACTGAAGAAGAAGATAAAGGAAGATGTTGAAGCCTTTACACATTGTGCTTTTTGGGTCTCCTGATGCTAGTCACGGTTTAGGTTTTCGGGAGGTCTGTGAAAAGGTTGCATACGGGTATGATGTCACCCAAGTAAGGGAACGTATTAGAAATGAACCGTGCTCAGGTTTTCAGAGTGTCTCAGTTTGTTAGATTATTAGTCTGCTATACGCTTATTTCACGCAGCTGTTATTTTGAAATCGAAAGCGAGGCTCCGGTGGGAAGAAAACCGGAAGTGTCGCCTTTAATCAAAGGAGAGTCGCGAATGCGATGGCGTATTGTTGTTTAATGTAGAAATTAGTTATTCTAAAAATGTACATACATTTCTTTCATACTTTAGACTATATACAGTGAAATTCATTTATATAATTTTTTTTTTCAGAAAGTAAAAAAATAAGCAGGAACGAACTATATCTACATATCCTATATTGGATATTAACATCCAATAGTGTAAATCGCGGCAGCAGCTTCAGGTTGGTAGTCCAAGGCATTGTTGTTTATCTTTACTTCTGGGGTTCTTCCCACCGGAGCCTCGCTTTCGATTTTAAAATAACGGCTGCGTGAAATAAGCGTATAGCTTCAGATGTATGATACCAGTTTTACTGCAGTATTCTTGAATCAGATTCTGAAGGCTCACATGCATGCATGCTCTGTGAAATGCATTTAAAGTGCATTCACTTCTAGTAAATGGTGAAAAAACTCTATTTTTTACAGACATTTCTTAGACAGGACAAACTTTTTAGATATGTGTTAAAATATTGGATCTCTGCATGAGACCTATACGCTGATTTCACGCAGCCGTTATTTTGAAATCGAAAGCGAGGCTCCGGTGGGAAGAAAACCAAGTATGATGTCACCCAAGTAAGGGAACGTATTAGAAATGAACCGTGCTCAGGTTTTCAGAGTGTCTCAGTTTGTTAGATTATTAGTCTGCTATACGCTTATTTCACGCAGCCGTTATTTTGAAATCGAAAGCGAGGCTCCGGTGGGAAGAAAACCGGAATTGTCGCCTTTAATCATAAGAGAGTCGCGAATGCGATGGCGTATTGTTGTGTTTAATGTAGAAATTAGTTATTCTAAAAATGTACATACATTTCTTTCATACTTTAGACTATATACAGTAAAATTCATTAAAATTTTTTTTTTTTTCAGAAAGTAAAAAAAGAAGCAGGAACGAACTATATAGGCTACATATCCTATATTGGATATTAACATCCAATAGTGTAAATCGCGGCAGCAGCTTCAGGTTGGTAGTCCAAGGCATTGTTGTCTATCTTTACTTCTGGGGTTCTTCCCACCGGAGCCTCGCTTTCGATTTCAAAATGTCGGCTGTATCAAATCAGCGTATATAGATCTGCTGTTGTTTATTGTGTTGTTAATAAATATATAGAGCATATTACTTTAATATTAATATTACTCACAATTTTTATTAGTATTAATAATATTACATATTATATCATATTAAATACATAATATTTAATATTTTACTTGAACAATTACAAACTTATACAAGTACAATATTTCAGTATTTTGACTTAAATTTTAATATATAAAATTAACAATTATTTAACATTATTTTACTGTACATTAATTTAGTTTTTACTAATATATTGAATATATAATATTGAATAGTTTACTTGAACAATTACTTGTAAAACTTATTTAACCATATTTTGGTATTTAACTTAAATTTAAATATATACATTTAAAATACTTTACATTATCATTTATATAATGTTTTACATGATTGTCTTTACATTATTAATTTGTATCAGCATTGTCTTTATACACATTTTTAAATCAATATAAATATATATATATATATACACTATATATTTTTTAAAGTATAATATATTGAAAATCTTTAAATAGGATTGCATTTAATCAGAGTGTAGCTTTTGCCGTTGTATCAATATTGCATTGAAACTGATATTAAAAATTATGAAATGTTACTGGTATTGCTATGACTGCTGAATTGTGGGAACCAGGATGAACCCTGGTGTGAAAATCTCTCTTTTTCTGTCATTGTCAGTGATTTCGTAAAGCTCCACGCATGCCCATTTCTCCACTTGAGAGATGCCTTCAACTCCTCCTCACAGACATGCGTACACTTCATTTATGGTGCTCTCGCAGCATATTAATAAACAGCTTCAAATGTATGACGCGCTGCTTCATTACTCCAATAAATGAATTTGTGGAGTGACACGGTGGTGGAGTGACAGACTCTTCCGTTAGGAGTCAATATGAGCGCCCCGGGCCCCTGGAGTCCATATACAGCAGCCTATAATCAGATTCCCGAGGGGACGGAGCGGAGAACAGGACCTGCTCCTGCCTCTCATTGTCCAAAGCCTCAGGGACAGAGATTTGTATTAGGTAGCGGGTGCTGGGGGAGAGTGTGACGGACTGCCTCATTTCAACAGAGCTTCGCTCGTGGCCAGACACGACATTCTTCTTCACCCTCATCCGCAGCGCTTCACGTGCTACATCGGAAATGTGTCATTTATCTAGAGTAACTCCCAAAAGCGTATAGTCACTTAAACGGACACTGAATGATACTGTTTACAGATTGACTTGTGGCTGGTAAATTCGAAATGCATTCAGAAATATGGGTTATCTGCAAGGGAAGCGCATTCTCGCAGGTATATCAACATCCTCTGAAGGCCTTCACCAAAGTCACCATCTCTTCTCGTCTCTTCTCTTATGATGTGTATACTGGCGTGAGGGCGGGGCAACCTGTCACTCAAATGAGATCCACCAATAGCAAACCACATACACCCAATCAATTCCTGATGGACAAAATCAAGCCATTTCACTCAGATAATACATCACAATAGGAAAGAAAAGACTATTGCAACTTTCGTTTCATGTTGTATTTAAATGACACGGGTTAAATAAATAAACATCTTTTACTCTTTTACACAAAAATTTTCTTTTTATTTACTAACCACCTGTAATCCCAACTATAGGCACTATAACTGTGCTGGAATTGCACTGTGAGTATTTAAATGAAGTCATTGTCATTATTTTCTTGGCAAACACACTTCCTTTCTATGTAAATGAATATTTTATTGAATACTATTGTAGAATGCACAAAATTCCCTAAAGCCAGCTCTGTTTGATTAGTTGCACTAATTATCATTTGCAAGAAACAGGTATTTTTTGTGCATTTTCTAGTGTTTAGTAATTCATCAAATGATGATGAAGAACATTTTAATTGTGCATATATGCAGACATGCACATGTATTGGAGCATTACAAATACCAATGTTTAAAAGGTTGGTGTCAGTAAGATTTATATTTTTTTTGAAAGAAATGAATAGTTTAACATTCAGTAAGGATGCATTAAAGGGATAGTTCACACAAAAAAGAAAATGATCCCATAATTTACTCACCCTCAAAGCCATCCCAGGTGTTTATGACTTTCTCCTTTCGGCCAAACACAATAGGAGTTATATTAAAAAATGTCCTGGCTCTTCCAAGCTTTATAATGGCATTAAATAGAGGACGAAATTTTGAAGAATTTTGTTAATAAAGGCCTTCTGTAGTGAAGCGATGTTTTTGTGTAAGAAAAATATCCATATTAAAAAAACTAATATCAACTAAAATAACTATCTTCCGGCAGACGGCCTATGCAAGTCGACTTACGTAACCTGTGTTTTGTTTTGCTCGATCCTCTGTGCTTCCACAATCGTCAATACGCCATGCGTCAGGTCAGAGGTCACTCTTTCACCGTAAAACGATGCGTACGGCAGTCCGTCGGTGGTTAGTTATTTTACTGAAGGATCATGTGACACTGAAGACTGGAGTAATGATGCTGAAAATTAAGCTTTGATCACAGGAATGAATTACAATTTAAATATATTACAATAGAGAACCGTTATTTTAAATAGTAATAACTACTGTATTTTTTAACTGTATTTTTGGCTGTATTTCAGCTTGGTAAAATAAATAAAACCATATTCTTTCTAAATGGCTTCTTTCAAAACCATAAAAAATCTCATCAACTCCAGACTTTGTACAGGACCGCACGTTTATAATGTGTCGGTCGAGAATCAGCATCAGCATTTACGTACTTGTGTGAGTATGTTTCTGCCCTAAGGTCAATTTACAAAATTCTTGTAATGATGAAAAAGTATATCATTCCCCGTCTTTCTCTCTAACCATTGCTCCATGTATGACTCAGTGGTCCGCATGTGATGTCTGTTGCCTCGGGGCAAAGATTCGCTCATGAGAGGAAAAGGAAGCCGTGGTGGGGAATCGTAAATGTCTGCTCTGCTCTCAGCTCTTTTAGTTATTCGCTCTCCTGACGGCACTCCTGCAGTGAAATATTAATCTGCATCAAATATTCAATACCTAGTAAAAGTTTTAAACAAGTGATAATGAAGGTGAAGGGTGAAAAAAAAATGCCTCGTGAGGGGAACTAGCGGGCCATGTACGGTGGTGAGCTGGAGTGTGTATTACACGGAAAAGGGGAAACGAAGGCAAAAGCCAAAGTGAAAGATAGACCATATAGTGAAGCAGAGACCACAGATCTGTTACAAAACCTAGTGTGCTGCATGGTTTACTAAGGCAGCATTTTAAAGTTTAGATGAAATGGATGTTGTGATAGTCTTTTCTTCACTATTGAGATGTATATCCATGTGAAACGGATTCTTGAACAAGAACAAATGTAGGACGGGACTCAATTTTGTCTATCTATCTATCTATCTATCTATCTATCTATCTATCTATCTATCTATCTATCTATCTATCTATCTATCTATCTATCTATCTATCTATCTATCTATCTATCTATCTATCTATCTATCTATCTATCTATCTATCTATCTATCTATCTATCTATCTAAAGACATTTTAATCATTTACATTTTTTCAAAATTCGAATGTTGGTTTTGCCATGCAAACATTCAAGAATTGTCGACAAACTTTGCATTTCTAGTTCAAAATGAACAGACATTTTGGACAGAATTTCTTTCATTTAATTTCTTCCTTACATTGAAATTGAATTGCAATTCTGCATCTGGTTTGCTACTTCAATTCAAATTCAGGACTTAAATTGGAATTTAAAAGGCATTCTCAATTCAGTTCAGCACAATCCTGCTGCATAGGCCACAACACTGTCCTCACTCGAGACGGACTCAACTGATTCCAATAGAGTTTGATGTTAACATGTTGCTAAGTAAATTATGTGATATTCAAATACAATTTTTATCAAGACTATTTGATATTGAGTGAAAATTAGCTATATTTATAACTGACATTTCTCTCTAAACAATCTTGTTGCAATGCATTCTGGGATTGCATTCAACATGAAGGATACATGTAATGCTGCCTTTGAATTTATCCAAAATAAGTTATCTAATAAGCCATAATGCTTCAAAATGTGATGAAGTTAGACAACTCACTAGGTTTTGGAGCAGAGCTCATATTTAATTTGATGTGAATGAAAAAAAATAAATAAAAAAAATAAGGCGTGAAACGTAAATTTAAGAGTATTACAGTATACCACACATTGTAAATGTTGTTCCCTTTCGTTGTCACTCCGAGTTACGTCGGATGACGACGAATGGGGTTTCGCTTAGAAAGCCTATCAGCTTCGAGTATTACAAAACGAGCCTATGGCAAAGAAATGCCATGGGTCTGCGGAATTTGCATGACGTAACTCCGCCCCACCTCGTGGGTATAAAAGGAGGAAGTCCGCAACAGCAGTTTATGTTTTCGCTTCGGAGCCAAGTGTATTCTTCTCTCCACAAGCCATCTCTGAATTGTCAGCTTTACAAATGAGTACCTCGAGTGTTGGTGTGACGGCGATCTACGGCGAGCGTGTGCTTCCTGCTGATCTGTTGCAGTGGTCTGCCAGTCGGTGCGTGTCTCCCCGGGTGCTTCAACACTTGAGTTTTCTCTCACTAAAAGAGCTTGCACGCGGCACGTCTTTTTAAAGACGGCTCGCCCGTGCATTTCAAAAAAAAAAAATGAATGGTGCGGCAGCTTGGTATCGGACTCTGATGGGCACGAGCGTTGTCTAGTATGTTTGGGCTTGATCATGCTAGAGCAGCGCTCGTGGATGACTCATGTTTTCTCCATGGAAACATGATCATCGCGTCATTAAGGTCGAGACTCGGTGAACTCACATGAGTGAGAGTCCCCTCATCCACCCCCCGATCTTCGGCTGGTGGCCAGGGTGACCTGAGGGTTTCGGTCTGGAACAAGGCGCCGACTATGTGTCCGCGACCCCAGCCCCCCTCTTCAATGACGGTGCCCGCTAGTGAACAGGTGATTCCCACGGGTCTACCCTCTGGTGGCCCGTGTATTTCATTTGAAGCTACAGAGGATGATATTATGTTTGTAGCAGCTTCACTAGGTGGGTTTGATTTTCCTGGAAGTGACGACTCGTCGAGTCTGATCCGGAGATGACGGCCATGCTTTCCCGGGACGATTGGTTTTTGGGTGAGGCCGCCGACCCTCGTCCACGGCAAACCCCAATACCGTTCTTCCCGGACGTGCATGATGAGAACAGGGGCCATTCGCTGATCTCATCCGCCTTTCCTCCCCTCGATGGGGCCGCTGCCCGTGGGTACACTGGGGTTCCCCCGGCTGAACGCTCTGTTGCGATGCTATGTGTCCACAGAGTGCTTCTTCTCGGCGCAATCCTAAGCACCCGTCCGTGGCCTGTAGTTTTTCGTCTACGCTTGTGGCGAGATCCTATAGCGCCACGGGACTGGCGGCCGCCTCACTGCGTGCCATGGTCATTCTGCTGGTCTACCTGACCCAGATGCTCATGGACCTGCACGAGGGCGGGACTGACCCAGGGCTCTTCACTGAGCTGCGCGCCGCCACTAACCTTGCTCTCCGAGCGACGAAAGTGGCCGTACGCTCCCTGGGTCAGGTGATGCTCACCATTCGGTGGCCGTACCTGTTTGATGTGCTGGATGTCGCGCGGACCCGTCTGTCCGACATTCCCACATCCCAGGTCGGCCTCTTCGGCGGTGCGGTTGAGGGCTGGCCCAACAGCTCTCAGCCGTCCATGAGCAGACTGACGTTGATTCTGTCCCGACGGCCCCGCCGTCCGCTCAGATCCCTCGGTCTGCCCACCGCCAAGGGCGCCCTACCGCGGCTCCCACCCTGCCCGTTCACCCGGGCCGGCTCTGGGGGCCGCGGGCGGACGCCACAGCCCTCTCTAGCCCCGCCCCCCGCTACACGCCGGGTTAAGCGGCGCTCCTGAGACGGGCTCCTCGGGGATGGAGCAGGTTGAGGTCGACTCTGTCCCGACGGCCCCGCCGTCCGCTCAGGTCTCTTGGTCTGCCCACCGCCGAGGGCGCCCCCCCAGCTCCCACCCCGCCCGTTCACCCGGGCCGGCTCTGGAGGCCGCGGCCGGACGCCACAGCCCTCTCCAGCCCCGCCCCCCGCTACGCGCCGGGTTAGGTGGCGCTCTTGAGAGGGGCTCCTCAGAGATGGGACTCAGTTCTTTCCAGGAGTTGGGAGCAGGACCACTCCTTTCCCCGGTGGAGGGCCGGGGAAGAATCCTTATTCGCAAAGAACTGACTCTCCCGTCTCTGAGCACACAGAGTTCTCGGACGACACAGAGCGCCGCCCTCTAGCCGTGCTCTCCTCGTCCCCCTCTGTCCCAGAGGTCGTTGAAACGGCGTGCCGTCCACGGACCGCTTCGCCCCTGTCCCCCTCTGTCGCCAGACCCCTGGCAGAGCAGGCCCCCGCGGGATGACCAGCCTGGTCCTCCCCTGGCCCCCTCTGCCAGGGCGCGGTTGCTAACTGTGCCCCCACACCGGGCCGCTATGCCGTCCACGTCTGGGCCAGTTACTCCGCTTCGCTGCCCCTCCGGGGGGACGCCTGTCGTCGCGTGATCCCGCCGGTTCAGTTCCTGGGAGCCTGGCTAGAGCTTCCCCGTCTGTCCCGCTGGATCGCGCGCTCCGTCAGGCTCGGCTTGCGATTCAGTTCACACGGTCTCCTCCCCGCTTCAGGGGAGTCCGCTCCTCTTTGGTCGGTAGAGCAGAGATTGCCACCCTGCTGGCGAAGGGTGCAATCGAGACTGTCTCTCCAGCCGAGATGAGGTCCGGGTTCTACAGCCCCTACTTCATTGTCCCCAAGAAAACCGGTGGGTTACGGCGAATCCTGGACTTGCGCGTGCTGAACCGCTCCCTTCACAGGCTGCCGTTCAAGATGCTCACCGCCTAACGCGTTCTCGAATGCGTGCGGCCCCAGGATTGGTTTGCAGCGATCGACCTGAAGGACGCCTACTTTCATGTCTCCATTCTTCCTCGACACAGACCGTTCCTACGGTTTGCTTTCGAGGGGCAGGCATACCAGTACGCGGTTCTCCCTTTCGGGCTAGCCCTGTCTCCTCGCACCTTCACGAAGGTCGTCGAGGCTGCCCTTGTTCCCCTTCGGGAACACGGGGTTCGCATCCTGAGTTATATCGACGACTGGCTGATCCTATCTCACTCTCGAGATCAGGTTTGCGAACACAGGGACCTAGTGCTCCGGCACCTAGCTCGTCTGGGCCTTCGGGTCAACTGAGAGAAGAGCAAACTTTGCCCCGTGCAGAGGATCTCTTTTCTCGGTATGGACATCGACTCGGTCGCCATGTCCGCGCAGCTTACGAGCGAGCGCGCGCAGTCACTGCTGACTTGCCTGAGACATCTCAAGAGCAAGAGTGCGGTTCCACTGAAACATTTTCAGAGGCTCCTGGGGCATATGGCATCTGCAGCCGCGGTCACGCCGCTCGGATTGCTTCATATGAGACCGCTTCAGCTTTGGCTTCGCGACCGAGTCCCGAGGTGGGCATGGCAACAAGGCACGCTCCGAGTACCAGTTACTCCGACCTGCCGTCAGTTCCTCACCCCGTGGTCGAACCTCAGTTTTCTCAGGGCGGGTGTCCCCCTGGAACGAGCTTCCCGGCATGTTGTGGTCTCCACAGATGCCTCCACCACGGGCTGGGGCGCCATGTGCAATGGACATGCTGCTGCGGGCTCCTGGACAGGACCCCAGCGGCTATGGCATGTCAATTGCCTCGAGTTGTTGGCAGTACGCCTTGCCCTGCACCGCTTCCGGGCGTTGCTCAGGGGTCAACACGTACTAGTCCGCTCAGACAATACCGCTACTGTAGCGTACATCAACCATCAAGGTGGTCTACGCTCCCGCCGTATGTCACAACTCGCCCGCCACCTCCTCCTATGGAGTCAAAAGCATCTGAGGTCGCTTCGAGCCATTTTCATTCCCGGAGCCCTGAACTGTGCAGCCGACGAGCTCTCACGGCTTCAGCCCTCCCTGGAGAATGGCGACTCCATCCCCAGTCGGTTCAGCTGATTTGGGACCAGTTCGGGGACGCACAGATAGATCTGTTTGCCTCTCACGACTCGACCCATTGCGCCCTGTATTTTTCCCTGACCGAGGGCACGCTCGGCACGGATGCACTGGCGCACAGCTGGCCGCCGGGCCGCAAATATGCGTTTCCCCCAGTGAGCCTTCTTGCGCAGACCTTGCGCAAGGTCAGGGAGGACGAGGAGCAGGTCATTTTGGTCGCGCCGTATTGGCCCGGCCGGACCTGGTTCCCCGAACTTGCACTCCTCGCGACAGCACCTCCCTGGCCCATTCCTCTGAGGAAGGACCTTCTTTCTCAGGGACGGGGCACCCTGTGGCACCCTCGCCCCGATCTCTGGAGCCTCCACGTGTGGCTCCTGGACGGCTCGAGGTAGGTTTGAGTACCCTTCCACCAGCGGTGGCGGCTACCATCACTTCCGCTAGAGCGTCGTCCATGAGACACGTCTATGCGTTGAGGTGGAACCTCTTCGTCGACTGGTGCTCTTCTCACCGAGAAGACCCCCGGAGATGCTCGATCAGTGTTGTGCTTTCCTTCCTTCAGCAAGGGTTGGAGCGAAGGCTGTCTCCCTCCACCCTTAAGGTCTATGTTGCCGCCATTGCCGCACATCATGACCCCGTCAAAGGTAAGTCGGTAGGGAAGCACGACCTGGTCATCAGGTTCTTGAGAGGAGCGAGGAGACTAAATCCTCCTCGTCCTCCTCTCGTTCCCTCTTGGGACCTCTCAGTGGTTCTAACTGCCCTGAAGAGTGCTCCCTTTGAGCCCCTGCAATCAGTTGAGCTTAAGTTCCTGTCAATGAAGACAGCGCTCCTGGTTGCACTGGCCTCCATCAAGAGGGTAGGGGACCTGCACGCATTCTCCGTCGACGAAGCGTGCCTGGAATTCGGACCGGCTTTCTCTCACGTGATCCTGAGACCCCGGCCCGGATATGTGCCCAAGGTTCCTACCACTCCCTTTCGGGACCAGGTGGTGAACCTGCAAGCGCTGCCCCCGGAGGAGGCAGACCCAGCCTTGGCACTGCTCTGTCCAGTACGCGCTCTTCGCGCCTATGTAGACAGGACGCAGTGTTTCAGGACCTCAGACCAGCTCTTTGTCTGTTATGGTGGGAAGCTGAAGGGAAAGGCTCTCTCCAAGCAAAGGTTGTCTCACTGGATAGTGGACGCCATTGCCTTGGCTTACCAGCAGCAAGGTCGACCGTGCCCCCTTGGTGTGACGGCCCACTCCACCCGGAGTGTGGCATCCTCTTGGGCTCTAGCGCATGGCGCCTCGCTAACAGACATCTGCAGAGCTGCAGGCTGGGCGACACCTAACACATTCGCCAGATTCTATAATCTCCGAGTGGAGCCAGTGTCCTCTCATGTACTCGCTTCAACTAGCTAGTACCGGACCCGCTCAGGTGTCTTCGCTTGCTCGCCATTCCACTCCACGGACTGGATACGTGCGATATTCTCCTCAGGTGAGCTTCCCCGAAAGCCCTGAGTTCCTCCAGCACTCCTGACGTCGGCGCCAGTGTCTCTTGCCTGTGCGTCGGCTAGGTGCCTCCCGTGTGCATGGTCCCTCCCCTGAGCGACCCCCACATGTGTATTTCCACTGTAAACCTCTCTGAGCATGTGTCTTTCCCTTGGCAAGCCACCTTGCCACCCCTGGGGTTGAAATATTCCACCTGCGGCTGGACACCCCAGTGTTCTCCATATGTTTCCTTCGGGTCATATGTGTATTCTCTAATTCCCCCCCCCCTCTGGGTTGGCATTAATTGCATACTTCCCCTAGCTTGGGATATGCTTCCCAGTGTACCTTGGTATTCCTGTGTTAAATTGAGTCCTTCGTCCTTCTATGTCAGGGACCTCGATTTACGCAGGGCACTGGAAGACAGCTGAGAAGGTGGCGTGATTAGACTGGTAACCCCATTCGTCGTCATCCGACGTAACTCGGAGTGACAACGAAAGGGAACGTCTCGGTTACGTATGTAACCCTCGTTCCCTGAGTAGGGAACGGAGACGTTACGTCTGCCTGCCACTTTCCGCTGTACCGCGGGGATCGCCTGAGCTCAGTCTTGGCTCCTCAGCGAAGAAACATAAACTGCTGTTGCGGACTTCCTCCTTTTATACCCACGAGGTGGGGCGGAGTTACGTCATGCAAATTCCGCAGACCCATGGCATTTCTTTGCCATAGGCTCGTTTTGTAATACTCGAAGCTGATAGGCTTTCTAAGCGAAACCCCATTCGTCGTCAACCGACGTAACGTCTCCGTTCCCTACTCAGGGAACGAGGGTTACATACGTAACCGAGACGTTTTCCTCACATTTCCACTGGACGAAAAAAAAAAGGCATAAAGCCTGGGTTGACCTAGATCAGTATGACATATTGAACAAACTGTAATTCATTCTGGAACAGCGTTGCTTTAGTTTCTGTCAATTTAAATATGATGTCTACCCTTGACTAACGTCTGTATGGCTGGTAGCAACAATTCATTTTGTCTTCTGTTTGACGTAGCAAGAGTATTTTAGCAGGGTGGACAGCAGGAGGGAGTTGGTGTGTGTGTGTGTGTGTGTGTGTGTGTGTGTGTGTGTGATCGAGAGAGAAAGAGAGAATATTTGAGTACTCTATGAAAGGTGAGTCTGAGGAATATAAGAGCACTAGAGAAACATTCAAACTCTAATCCCAGAAGCCTCTCACTTTTCCATAAGTGAACAATTAAAATTCCCCCTTAGAGAGAGAAACTGCAGCAGGATTTGTGGCGTTGTGCCACAGTCTGAAGGACAGTGAGTTCTTCTGGAGCACTTCACCTTCATCTGCAGATCCGTGTCCAATGTTAGTCCAGTAGCCAAAACAACACTTGTGTCACACTTAAAAAGGTCTGAATATCATTGCATTCATTGCGTCTGCAAACAAGATACTGCTAGATCTTTTCTTGAAACTAAACAAGTTGATTATTTTCTGAGTCATTTTTGCAGTGACACGTATGCAGCTGATGTGTTGGTGTTTTTTGTTTGTTTGTTTGTTTTTAGTGGATGCATGAAGTCAGTTCTTCTCAGGCAAGTCCAGGCAGGTGGAAAGATGGTTCTAGCCTCAATAAAAAGAGCTTTGCCTCAATCAAGGGATTGCAAACGTCAGGGACTGGGGTGGGATAATGTCCAATTCAAACACAGTTTTATATAAAATAAAATAAAACTAATATTTGGTAATCTTTTTTTTTTCTTTCTATTAAATAATGTTTTACCATTGTATGATAAAAAATGCTGAATTAAATTGTTAAAATATCTTTACTATTTACTTGTAGCACTATATATATATATATATATATATATATATATATATATATATATATATATATATATATATAAATAAATACATATATATATATACACAGTGGATAGCATAAGTAAACACACCCATGCTAAAGTTGACTAAAAAGAGGAATAAAAAAATCATCTTTTGGAAATTGATCTTAATGCCTTAATTTAAAAAATGAGGAATAATCCAACCTTTAAGGACACCAATTTTCTTTGTGAATGAATAATGTATCGTAAATAAATACATTTTCTTCCTTAAAATACAGGTTGCATAAGTCAGGACACCCCTATGTTAAATTCCCATAGAGGCAGACAGATTTTTATTTTTAAAGCCCAGTTGTTTATATATATATATATAAGTTTGTAGTTTCCCCAAGAACCAGAACCATTTTGGAAAAGAGTTAGCAGGATTCAAAGTCGCCACACGTGTAGTTCTACTAATGCTTGCCGTTCATTTTGAACAGTAAATCACAGTACATCCTCTTTCTTTTCAGTGATGTCCATTTACTTATTTGGTAAATAATAAGTGTATAGTCACAGCTGGATCACATTGTCTGTATTTATTTTGTGAGAATGACTGTGCATTAAGCCTGACAAATATAATTGTCAAACATCAATACAGGTGAAAGTGTAGCTCTGCACATTTCATGGCTTTGTGGACTTTTGCTCGTCTCCTCACCACTTTGATTTCCTAACCAAAGGCGAATGAATCTGATTGGTTGGCCTGCCCCATACCTACACTTGTGTGTGTGAGTGTGTGTGTGTGTGTGTGTGTGTGTGTGTGTGTGTGTGTGGATGGAGGGGACAAAGCTGAGCACACAAAGGTCACTGAACCGTGTGTCCGACTCATCCCGTAATCCATCCTCCCTCTTCAGACCGGCGGAGGAAAGCAGCAATGAAAGGGATGAGAGAAATAGGAAAAGTCCTCCGCATGTTCACTGTCACCCCGAGGAAAGCAACATCAGACTGTAGCTCAGATGGTAAAGGGACTGTGGGGGAAGACGGTAGAAACAGGATGTACTGAAGTGAGAAAGGAAGCCGGAGGTATTTACACACACACACACATATACTGAGTACACGCAAGAGGTTGATCTTTCATAGCTCAGGAGACTTAAAGAAACAGTCTGCCCAAAAATTTTATTCTCTCATAATTTGCTCACCCTCATGTACATTAGGTGCATTTTATAAGAGTATTCTGAAGACATGGTGAGTAAAATATTTAAAAACAATTTTAATTTTGGGGTGAACTAGGCTCACGTTTGAGCTTCAGCAAGAACCAATGAGGTTCGTTCTCGTGTTACGCAGCACGTTTGAGGTTCAGCAAGAACCAATGAGGTTCGTTCTCGTGTTACGCAGGACGTTTGAGCTTCTGTAAGAACCAATGAGGTTCATTCTCGTGTTACGCAGCACGTTTGAGCTTCGGCAAGAACCAATGAGGTTCATTCTCGTGTTACGCAGCACGTTTGAGCTTCAGCAAGAACCAATGAGGTTCGTTCTCGTGTTACGCAGCACGTTTGAGCTTCTGTAAGAACCAATGAGGTTCATTCTCGTTTTACGCAGCACGTTTGAGCTTCAGCAAAAACCAATGAGGTTCGTTCTCGTGTTACGCAGCACGTTTGAGCTTCAGCAAAAACCAATGAGGTTCGTTCTCGTGTTACGCAGCACGTCTGAGCTTCAGCAAGAACCAATGAGGTTTGTTCTCGTGTTACGCAGCACGTTTGAGCTTCAGCAAGAACCAATAAGGTTCATTCTCGTGTTACGCAACACGTTTGAGCTTCAGCAAGAACCAATGAGGTTCATTCTCGTGTTACGCAGCACGTTTGAGCTTCTGTAAGAACCAATGAGGTTCATTCTCGTGTTACACAGCACGTTTGAGCTTCAGCAAGAACCAATGAGGTTCGTTCTCGTGTTACGCAGCACGTTTGATCTTCTGTAAGAACCAATGAGGTTCATTCTTGTGTTACGCAGCACGTTTGAGCTTTTGTAAGAACCAATGAGGTTCATTCTCGTGTTACACAGCACGTTTGAGCTTCAGCAAGAACCAATGAGGTTCGTTCTCGTGTTACGCAGCACGTTTGAGCTTCTGTAAGAACCAATGAGGTTCATTCTCGTGTTACGCAGCACGTTTGAGCTTCAGCAAGAACCAATGAGGTTTGTTCTCGTTTTACGCAGCACGTTTGAGCTTCTGTAAGAACCAATGAGGTTCATTCTCGTGTTACACAGCACGTTTGAGCTTCAGCAAGAACCAGTGAGGTTCGTTCTCGTGTTACGCAGCACGTTTCAGCTTCTGTAAGAACCAATGAGGTTCATTCTCGTGTTACGCAGCACGCTTGAGCTTCAGCAAGAACCAATGAGGTTCGTTCTCGTGTTACGCAGCACGTTTGATCTTCCTAAATAACCAATGAGGTTCGTTCTCGTGTTACGCAGCACGTTTGAGGTTCTGTTTATGTTCGCTGATCATTGTTTAAATGTGAATAAAACCCTAAATGAAATCTGTTCATCATATAAAGCCATCGAGTTTCTTGAGAACATTTGTACTAAACCGCTCAATTAGTTTCACAATTTGTTTTACGATCTCTTCATAAACTTTTGAAGCGTCAAAGTGCTAGTTGCGTAGCAAAAAGCAAAAAGATCTTTATTTGTGCTCCGAAGATGAATGAAAGTGGTAAGTAATTAATGACAGAATTGTAATTTTTGGGTGAATGTTTCATTTTCAAGGACTTTTAGTTTGTCTTGATTATTTCCTGTTTCCTTTTTTTTGTTACGGTTACTATGTATGTTTTCATTAGTTGTCATGTTAATTCATTGGTTCATTGATTATCTCACACCTGTTTTGTCTTCAGTTCATTATCTTGTATATATATTGTCCTCAGTTCTTTGTCTAGTGTTGACTGTGTCATATCACTTTTGTTTGTTTTGTTTGTTTCTCTTGTTAGATATCCTTATTTTTTATTAATAAATGTTTATGCTGCTAAAGATCAGCTACACCTCATCTCATCAACATCTTGATCAAAACGTTACAAATAAATATAAAAAGTGAGAGTAAAGACATTTATAATGTTAGAAAAGATCTGTATTCCTAATAAATGCTGGTAAACTTTCTATTAATTAAAGAATCCTGAAAAAAATGTATCATGGTTTCCACAAAAATATGAATCAGCTGTTTTAAACATTTAAACTGTTTTAAACATTGATATAAATACACGTTTCTTGAGCAGCAAATCATCATATTAGAATGATTTCTGAAGGATCATGTGACACTGAAGACTGGAGTAATGATGCTGACAATTCAGCTTTGATCACAGGAATAAATTACATTTTATAATCAAATAGAAAACTAATATTTCATACTATTTAAACAATAGTGCATATCAACTTTGCCTCATATATTTCTTCTACAATTTCTTAGGAAAAAATAAAAAGACAGATGAGTGAATAGCTGACATACAGTAAGCATAGAGTTATGAAATGAATGTGGATAGTGGCTCTGATTCTTTTGATTTTTTTAAACTTAAGAATCGTTGGGATTTCTACATTTTTATTGGAAACCTTGGTGAATCTGAGCACAATTTAAAACATTTTCAAGATCTCATCTTAAACTCATGAGACACGTGAGATTTCTGGGGTCTACGTGCGGGAGTCTTAAAAAAAGGGTTTATTTTCTCTCATTTTAATCTTATTGCTGTTTTAGAGAAAGCATTGAACAATTAAAGTGTTCAATTAAAAATTCACAATAAATTCAATTCACATTTATTTGTATAGTGCTTTTCACAGAATACACACTAGCTATATTTTTAGATGTTCAGCATTCAAAATGGTTTAAAATAAAACTTAGAAACAAACGCAAGGGTTAACTAGTTACTTTAGACACACGCTAAAACTGTATCTGTGAAGCAAATAATTGGTACAGCACTTTTAATCACTCACCAGAGAGATGTTATTAAGTTTGACTAATAGACAACCCATTTTAACGTGTGTGTGTGTGTGTTTTAACAGAGTTCACAATTACTGCCTCCAGCCTTATATTTGATTAGCTATTGAATCACTGGGTTTCCGAACTGACTGAGGCCAAATGCAACAAACGACGCGCCTTCAGGGTCCAATCAATCAATTGATAAAAGGCGTCGGGCCAAATCTGAAATCAGTTTAAATGTACCGAGTGCTCGACACACTGCAGTCTGGATCAGAGCGCTGCTACAGAGCTCTTTTGTTAACATTACTTGAAATAACTTCCCACCTACAAGAGTGGAAGATCTCTGCATTTTAGCCAAAAAAAAAAAAAATCCTAGGTTTGGGGGGAGAAGCACAAGTAAGGTATTTATAAAGTTGTACAGCCAGACCAGAAGGTGAATCAGACATGCAGTTTAATCAAAATATGAAACAGTTTAGTCATCAGTATAGTACTGTATTGTACTGCAATGGTCTGTGGTGATTTTATTCTGAGGATGATTATTACATAGGACTGTCAGACGATTTAAATGTTATTTGCTGATTGATTCATTACACTAATTGCAATTAATCACATATAAGGCTCCAAATTAAGATGAGGACATTGTGGCAGGTAGGTAAATAAAGAAGTCAATATATTGACCATTTTATTTCTATAGTATAATTGAACATAAGCTGATCATTGGTCCACAACAATTCTTTTTGAATGTTTGTTAGATATTCTTGTTTGAATTCATTTATCTAAATCATTTTCAGAGAATTGGACTTCTGTGAATAGTTTTGGTATGAAAATGTTGATGCCAAAAATGGATTCACTTCTTGATGGAAATAACATCACAACATTTATTCCCACGAGCATACATATTTGGTCAAGATCTTGTTTTGACAATGCAAGAGTCCAGCACTCTGTAAAGTCTCCTCCAGCACATCCCAAAGACTTTCAATGAACTTAAGCTCTGGACTCAGAGGAGCCGACTCATGTGTGAAAATGATTTTTCATGCTTCCTCCCAACCATTCTTTCACAATTTAAACCTGATGAATCTTGACATTGTCATCCTGGAATATGGCCATGATGTGTCTTCCTACATGGTTGTTTAAGAAATGAAAAGCTACACACTCCATCAATTAGGGTTAGAAGAACTGTTACCAAACATATAACATGATAGAAACATAATAATAATAGCAATAATGATCCAATCATATAGACACTTAAGCATTTGCCTATTTAAATCTAAACAGCGACTTTATTTTTTTGGATGGGCATTGTATATTTGGCATTACCCTCTTCTATGTTTCGTAGCCTCTAAACTTTCTATGACATGTCAATATTTTGCTACAGGTGTGATGTTAATGTCATTGAACTTAAAATGTCACTGATCTTGTCTATTGAACTGCAAGTTAATTCATCCTCCTGCATGCTTTCCTTCAGGTCTTGTATTATTTGTATTATCAGTGCTGGTACGAACTTCTACTGTATATTTTAATCTTTAGTGTACCTTTCTTAGTTACGCTTTTTTTTTTGTTAGCGGAGATGACGGTTTGTTGACCTCCATGGTGATTTTAGGAAAGCACTGCGATCAGTCAACATATGTATGGTCATTTACATTTGCATGCTATTTTTTTTCTGCAGTGAAATGAACTTCAATGCATTTCACACTGATAACATTAATTCAGAAAAACAAAATAAAAGTTGTTTTTACAGTAACAATAAATGATATACACACACTACCGATCAAAAGTTTGGGGTCGTTTTAAAAAAAAAATGTTTTTAAAAGAAGTCTCTTTTGCTCATCAAGACTAATTGTTTATAAGTTGATTGTTTACTAATTGAAATATTATTACAATGTAAAATAGCTGTTTTCTAATGGAATATATGTTAGAATGTAATTTATTCCAATGATCAAAGCTGAATTTTCAGCATCATTACTCCAGTCTTCAGTGTCACATGATCCTTCAGAAATCATTCTAATATGCTGATTTGTTGCTCAAGAAACACTTATTATTATTAGCAATGTTTAAAACAGTTGTGCTGCTTCATATTTTTGTGGAAACTGTAATGTTTTTTTCTGGATTGATGGATTCGATAGAAAGTTCACTTAATTAATTTGAATGCATCCTTGCTGAATTTATTATTCATTTCTCTAAAATAAGTTACTGACCCCAAATGTTTTAATTTTAGCCTATATGTTAATTTAATTTGAAATAGTTTAATAAAAAATATCCAAGAACTCACCACACCTTAAAAACTGTCCAAATTAGGTGCTCAGACCAAAAATTAAATAGGAAGCTAAATAGTTTAATTAAAAATAAATAAATGATATATAAATATATCTGTGCATATTTTTTAATTATTTATTTTTTAAATGAATATATTTTGTATTCAAATTTAACAAACGTTTATTTTTAAAACAGAAATGATCCATCTTCAAGGCTGTCAGTAGTGAAACTGACATGCGGGTGAGGGAGCACTACTGTTGATTGGCTAAGCGTACACGTAGCCTACTCGAAATAATCCGATAATCTCAAAATCACCAAATTACAGCCGAACCAACAAACACATCGGTTGTGCGTTCCCTCTGCACACATCTACATTAGCTCTCTCAAAGTGGCATTCCGTCATCCTCGGCTTTAGAAAGACAAATTGTGCGAGCCATGCGGAGCTATCGTCTGCCTGCGGGACATGGGGAATTAGCTGAGAGCTGCCACTGCAATTACGAGCCGCGTTGAAGCAAAGATTGATCAGGCGTCATTTCCATCCTCCATACGGACTGCCAGCTTCATCAGGCCATCTCGCAAACATCCATCTCCCCCCACTTCATACGCTTATACGCTCTATTATTAGAGTAAATGTTTATGTAACGAAACCCCTTTGATGTTTGCAAGGAGCTTTTGGACTCAAAACACCTTTTTCTGACAGACGTCGCTTGGATCTCTGGCTTTGCTTGTGGACCCACAAAAGGGAAGGTGTATTGAAACGAGAGCGCTGCAACCATGTCGATATCATTTTTCTTTGCAACTTTTTGGGTGTCTGAGAGGCGAGAGGCCGATAAAGAGAGGGAAAAGCTTCAAAAAAAGACTGGCAAAGCTTTTTCCGTGCTCTGAAGCAGAGAGAATCACTAATCATTCCTACAAAGCTTTGAGTCAGCAAGCTCATTCTCTCTCTCAATATCTCTTTTGAGCCCGCGCCAACGGTGTAGGTTCTGATATCGCTCGCGCGCATCACTACTGAACCCATAATGGCCTTTGAGTGGATGTGCTGTCAGTGATGAAACTTTAATGTACATCTTGATGGGCTATCCAAAGTTGAGCTACTGTAACAGATTCATTGGAAACTTTCGAACAGATTGGTGTGTTTATATCACAGTAACAGTGTATATATCAAGATTAGGACTGGGAAGGTTAATGCAGTTAATGGAAAAACATCTAAAAGATTATTTTTGTTTTAATAAGCATGTGGCAATGGCTGTTTATTTGGATAAATATGTTAAAAGTGAAAATTAAAAGGGATTATTTTTCTTTGTGTTTGATGAATGGAAAGCAAAAAGTTTCCAAGAAACTTAAAAAAAAGAGTTTCCATAACAAATAACAATCAGATCAATTGTGCAAAAAAAGTGCAGACTTTATTATAATTGAACGAGTTACATTTGAAGTCAGTGTAAAATAGCTAATACTGTATATGCAGTTTTTTGTATTCTATTGTATTGTAAAAAACAAAATGCTATAGATTCAAAATTAGAACTTGAACTTTGGCTGTACATCAGTTTTGTTTTATAATAGCACACCAAGACGAAGAAGAATTCAGAGTAAGTCTTCCACACAGGGGAAGCGCAGGAAAAAAAGGCAAAATACAACCACTTACATTAACAAGACAGGACAAAGAACTGAGCCAAACAGGGAGTACAAGAACAAAAGAGGAACTAATGAGCTAATTATCGAACAACAGGTGTATTGAATGAAACTGACACAGACTAGAAACAGATCAAGACAGGAGCAAACACAATGATACTAGGCATAGTCCTGACAGTTGGAAGTCATGAACCAAACCAATCAGCTACAAGGTGAATCACAACACAAACTTTGAATTGAAGCAAAAAAAAAAGTTTTTGAAAATCTGACAAAAAGACAAAGGTACAAGACTGTGTATTTAACAGTTTTAGTGAGGGAAAGAACTACAATCCGAAGCATTGCAAACAGCATGATTGAATTAAAAAGGATGGAGAAATATAAAACTACTCATTTACAAATGCTGATTATATGTATAAAAGCAATATATTTTAAGTGTATTGCAAAATATGCATACATATTACATAAATACAGTATTTTGAGAGCGTAGGAAATTCGACTTATGTAATTCGCAGTGTTTCATGGGAGTGGGCGGGGCTAAAGAGACATTCTATCTTTTTGCTTTTTTCGACTCTGATTACTGTAATTTTCTGTACAGCATCATGGGTAATGTAGTTTCCCCCCAGGAAGTCCACTGTTAAACACAACTATTTTAAAAATAAGCTGAAATATTAGTGCTGACGGCTTCAACAGAACCTCATAGCTCACAGTAGGTCTGTCTTTAAAGGTTTATTAGTTATCGTTCAAAATAAATTTCCTTATAGAGAAAATTAATGGAGTTTTTACTTCTGGAACCCGACTGTTGCTCTCTACAGACCTTTATGTAGCCCCGCCACTTTTCAGCGCTGTGCTCGTTGTCCCTTGTCTTCCGGTTTGTATTTTCAAAGCGATCTTGTGTATTTATGAATGAACGGCTTGTTTTAAAATCTTCCCAATCCACTGACATTTGTTAAGACATCTGCTTTAAACATTACAATGCTCATGATAACTTTTATTAACTCTACAATAAGTAAATCCACTTTACCAGCGAATTACTCTTCGACAGCGATGCCATAGAAATATAGGCTACAGAGCGACTGCAAAAACGGAAGTTCAAAGATAATATTCTAAAGATGGCTGCGCGCTTGTTTGGCGCATAAGGTCTATAGTTATCATCCTCGCTGTGAACGGGCCTTGTAACGCTTCCGTTATAATGTCGCATTGCTTTAGCCTAGAAATCTAGACGCACCCTAGCGGCAGCAAAATTTATTTTGCAGCCAGGGTAGTCTAGCAACTCTCCGTTGGCTTTCGAGCTGGAAAAACCAAACTCTAGTCAGGGCAATCACATCTTGTTTAGGTTTGGTGGGCCGGCTTAACATAATGACAGCACAGTCGTGAAGGTTCCGCGTGAATTCCCTGCTACTTGAAAACAAAGAAGATGGCGGCTGCTGCTGGCATACAGCGGTCTTTCGAATCGGCTTTGGCCGCGACTCTGGAGGACTTGTAGTTAAGCTTTTCTTTGAAAAAAGAACAAAGAACGGCACTTAAAGGGATAGTTCACCCAAAAACGAAAATTTTGTCAGTAATTACTCACCCTCATGTTGTTCCAACTTCATAAGACCTTCGTTCATCTTCGGAACACAAATTAAGGCCCTGAAAAGTTATTAAAGACATCGTTAAAATAGTCCCAGTGACTACAGTGAACTATCCCTTTAAGTCATTCTTAAAAAAGGAAGATGTGTTCGGAGTTTTGCCGACCGGATACGGCAAAAGTTGGTGGGAAAACGCATGGGACTCACTCAGCCTCAACCGTTCGTTGCTCTGGTTGGTTGTAGCGCTATCCTATTGCGTGCAGAGGGAATTCGAAAGACAACCGTTTATCCCGCCCCTCGGATTGAGGCATGCCAATGGTGAGTTCCCAGACCTAACATCTTGATGTGGGTCTGGGTTGCCAGGCTAGCATTGCTTGGCAACTGTGAACAAATTCCACGGCACGCTGTGCATAACAAACACACGGAAAAACAAGTCCAAGTGCCTGGATAGTACAGTAAGCATACTTGAGCTTTTAAACTTGTGTTTGGAGAGAACACCCTTTCAGAATAAGGCAGAATAAACTACGTATCTTCACTGTTTTGCAATATTCCACCCCAGAGTAATGGCTTCATATATGCCATGAGGTGAAATATCCCTCAGCTTGCAACCCAATAAACTGTGAAAGTAAATTACATAACATTTCACAACCTCTTTCCTGTAGGCATTCTGCAGCATTCCATATGGAAGGAGCTGTAATTCATTCAGTGGTCTTTGCATCTGAGCTTAAGTTTTATTGGCTGTGATTCCTCACCGGAGAGACCATAAGCATCTGCTCCCGACGCTCATCTGAGCCACTATGCCTTTTCATTCTGTGGCCGTGGTCTCCTCTCAGGTTTCGGGTGTTTTTCAGCAGAGTAGGAGTTGAATGAAATGCCATGAAGGAGAATATGAGTGAAGAGGAGTCCGACTGGGTGTGTGGACGAGCGAGAGAAACAGTAGTCAATCCCTTAAGAGATCGATCGCTTCTGCCATGGCCAAAAGAAAAAAAAAGAACACTTATAGACAATTAGTTTGAGGTGAAGTAAACACACTCAGATTGATGGCTCAATTCAAGGAATGGGAGAGAGAGGGAGAGAAATAAACAGAGATTGCTCAATCTTTCTGAACTAAATCACCCACTTCTGCAGATTACAGGAATCAATGTCACAAACAGAACCAGTTGACACAACTTAGAAGCATCTTCTCGATAAAGCCATCACATATTATAAATATTTGGTTATAGTTATAATTATTTTGTCTTATACTTGTTTTCATCATTTTATATGGCAGCAAAATAAATAAATAAGCTTAATTCATTTATATATAATTAATAAACTTTACGTTAATTATCCACTAATTTGGGGATTCAATGGGTAAATATATTTATATAATACATAAATACTATATCTAGTAATTTTATTTGTACACTGAAAAAATTACTGTTGGTTTAACTTAAAAAAGAAAGTTACATGGTTGCCTTAAAATTTTGAGTTCATTGATATTAAAAATTTGAGTTAATACAATGGAGAAAATCAAAATATTATGTTATCTGTACCACATTATTTATCTAAGTTGATTTGACAAAAGATAAAAAGTTTTGATAAGTCAAATAATTGTGCACAGGTATTAAATTAAAGTTATTACTTTATTACTTACTTATTTTTTGTTGTTGTTGTTGATTTTCAGCTCCAATCCGGATGTTTTTGTGTTTGTTTTTGCAGGACAAATTTATAAAAGATTATTTATGTTTAAATAAGCAAGTGGCAATAGCTTTAAAAATATATTTAAAAGTGATTATTTTCTCTATATACATTTTTTTTAACTTGATGGATAAAGGCCTAGATAACAAATAATTAGTTAATTAGCTTCAGTGGACTATGTAATATTTGATTTAATAACAGAACAAACTAATATTACATATCTTCTTACTATTTTCTTTCAGCCACAAATGAAATGTAGTTTCTTTTCGCAAGCTTCATAAACTGGATAAATGAGTAGTTTTATATTTCAAACACAGCATATAAATTTGTGCAAACTAAATTGTACAGTCAATTTTCATGATGAAATTTTAATTATGACCAATGAACCTCAGTCAGGGCAGACTTTGAATTTGACTGAATGAAAACAAAGGTGAATGTTCATCGAGCTGTACTTCTATTCCTCACTGCTTTGTTTTTCAATCTCATCAAATTAAACATGCATTTCCCCTGACTAAGCTTCATACTAATTAGCCTCTGCCGTGATTCTTTAATTGACACGTCCCCAACTGGGCTAAAAGAAAACCCCACTGGTAATTATGGCATTGTGTCGGTATCATGTGAACTCATCTCGTAAATACAATCATTCTGACTTGACCCAAAGGCAGCAATTGAATTACGGGACTGGGTGTGTGATATTTGAATTTCAGCTATCTTGTGTGTGATACCATATCTGTCAAATGAATAGTGGATTGTGATGACAGGAGAACCAAGGCTATAAATAGTAAGTCTGTCACCTCAGCGCTCCACTGTCGCCTTTGGTCACTAGATAGAGATGTTGCAGAATTCTTCCTTTACTATGAAACGCTTATGGTGCCTCAGATAGATTGTTCATTTAAAATGAATCAAAACTTTTAGCTCTTGGAAAAGTCTGATACCGGAGTTGTCAGCGATGCTTTCTTTTGTAAAGTCATGCAGTGTGAAACCACTGTCGTCCATCCATCGTGCAGTGTGCACACAGCAGCAACTGAATGAGACCCCAGATAATCGTGCAGTGTGAAAAGAACAGTGACTTGACTACTTTGAAAATCGTGCATCACCCTGCTTCCCTCGATAAAAAGCCAAAAGGATTTTTTATTGGCTTTTGGATTACTGCAGAAAAGAAACTCTGTGACCAACAAAAGTTTATGATTAGTACACATTTTGTTCATTGTGACAATCTTCTTTTGAAGCCTAAATACAATCACCTTAAGCAAATAGCTAGAGTAGCCAATAAACAGACTACACTATGGTCACATGACTTCAACATCACCACTATGAAGCTTCTGACGACTCTTTCGGTATTTAATTTAACAAAAAACTTTCTCTGAAAGTTTGAGGTAGAATAGTTTGCAAGAGCATGATTATAAACAGTGAGGTTATGAAAGCAGACTAGTTAGCAAAAAAAGCAAAGAAACAAAGCAAAATAACTGAGGAAAATGAGAACTAGTCCTCAGATGCCAAGTCCGTAATTTATAGCAAAACATCTAGCATTAATTTGATCTCAAACAGATTAATTAAAAGTAGTTATTACTCAACCACCTGCGTGACATCATTAACCAACATGGTTGAACGACCTACAATACGGTTTTGAGAAACAGCCGCGACTAGCTGGTTGATTTCTTAAACGATGCAATGTACTATGATAGTTAAGCAGCGAGTTACATCGTTGTACGGGAAATGCACCTCTGTTTAGTTCCTGTCTCTGTTCTGAAAAGCACAATGTGCTCTGATTGGTCAGCTGGTCCAGTGCGCTGTGATTGGTCAACAACTTCAAGAGTTTTTCTGGAATGTCCCGCCCCCCACCACAACCGCCAGTTTCAACACACTAACTAACTCAACCAGGCCCCGCCCCTTTATTTTCCGTATGCCTTGGGCGGGAATTATTTAAATGAGGAATATTGTGACGTTTATTCCAGGAAGAAAACTCAAGACTACAATGAAGGCGTTTTAAGGAGTTCAGAAACAGTGAACTGACATAGAGAATAACTCCCGCTGGAGGGACTTTGTGCTTTGCAGAGATTTTTCCTGCTCAAACAGCAACATTACACAGTAAAGACAATTGAACGTAAAAAAGCTTAAAGGGACCTCTTTAAAAATGTAAAATATTTCAGGCATTCGAAAACCAATAAAACAAAAATCAAAAATGCATTGACTTCGAGACAATGGAACACAAGTGCAAAAATACGAACTTATTTTTGGAGTTTAAGACTCATTCCTGCTGCACTCTATTTCAGCACCTGTAAAGCATCAAAACTACTATATCTCGAAAAAACTCCACTTTACTCTTCTGAAATCAATGTTTGTTCATTTTTTCTCTCACTCACTTCACTTTTCTTTTTAACGCCATCTGATACTCACCCTTGTGTTTCTTTTTTCTTTACAGCATCTGCTGTTTTTCAAACTTGCTAGTTAGTAACTCATGCCAAAACAGTATTGTTTCAACATCAACATGCAAATGGCTTGTCATTGTCGCACTTCACTGAGACAGGAGAAAGTATTTTAACTTTGAAAAACCTACACACATCACCTTGAAATGTTTATCGCCTCTGCAGCAAATTAGCTTTGTTTTTCTGACTTTTGTTGCAAAATTCACTTAGTCATCGATAAGGACTGTTTGTTCTCGGCAGGTTAAGCCACAGTTCATCCGAAGGCGGATTCGTAATGGTGATAATCACTCTGCGTGCTTCGACGTGTTTTTGTTCATTTTTAATGATTTCCTTTCCTGAGCACTGTGGGGATTTTTTTGTTCGAGTGATTCAAGTCGGAGCCTCTCACGTTTACGAGAGCATTTCTCCTTGAGCCTCAGAGAAACAATAGACACGGAAGCGAACAAAACCATCCCAATGCTGTCAAGCTGACATTTTTCAAAGTGTTTCCCTGAATAAAATATGTAGAATATGTAAATGCGGAATTCCTAACTGTGACCTTTGGCTCTGTGTTGCATAAAAGAGCTGAATTACTATGCCAGGTAGCATACTAGCGTCGCCTTTGGATGATTCTCCTTTTCAACGACGTCCCCGCAGCTTCCCTGCATCATTAACGTTTCAAATTTGATGCTCTCGTTCGATCATGCGTTGCAGCTAATGTGACATCATTATTTTGATATCAAACAATACCATCCTCATCCAAAATAGATTTAATCAGCATCCAACACCCATCTGGTGCTGATGGTGGTGATATCGAAATATGATCGGAAGAGATAATAGGTGTGTAGGTGTGCAGCTCTTCTGCTGTTCCAGGTGACGGGTCTAATGAGATGTTTGTGTGTGTATGTGTGCGTGAAGGTGGAGGCCAGCGAGGCTTAAATTCAGTGAACTGATGTCGCTTCCATCTCACAGCTTAAGGTGACGACTAATACACGGGTGGCATATTAAAGAGCTTTGCTGAGCAGGACAGATGCACGTGTGAAATCTGCTGCTGTGTTGCTTTATTCTCCAGTTACTCCGACCCTGATGCACAAGGACAAACACACAGGGAAAGATAAAGAGAGAGAGCACAGTCCTGTAAAACAATTTCAAATTTGAGATTCTGAGATCTGCTGGTAAGACCGTATAAGTGATTATCTTAGTGCATTTGTCCGACTCTTTTATCAAAAGTGACTTTTAATGTACATGTTTTATACATTTCTGTGTCCCTGGTTAAACGGTGACCTTGGCATTGCTGTCGTGCTCAGTTGAGTTAGTTCTTGTTCCTCAAACACTGCTAGAAGGTTTAATTCTCAGGGCGTGCATGAACTGAGCAAATGTACACTACAACTACCGGTCAAAGGTCTGGAATAATTCAGATATTTTAATGCTTGCTCACCAAGGCTGCATTTATTTGATCAAAAATGCAGTAAAATAATAATATTTTGAAATATTATTACAATGGCAAAAGCAAAATTTTCAGCATCAATACTCCAAGTTTTCAGTGTCACATGATCCTTCAGAAATCATTATAATCTGCTGATCTGCTGTTCATGAAACATTATTATTGTCAATGTAAAAAAAAGAGAAAGTAATACTTCTATTCACCATTAAACATTAAATAAATAAAAAAAGTGAAAGTAAAGACATTTCTAATGTTACAAAAGATTTCTATTTCAAATAAATGCTGTTCTAGTTTTGAACTTTCTATTTATTAAGGAATCCTAAAATAGTTATCACAGTTTCCACAAAAATATTGATATTGAAGAACCAGAAATAATGGATAATTGAGCTCTAAATCAGCATATTAGAATGATTGGGACACACAGTGTTACTGTTTATACCGTTTTATTTTTTATCAAATAAATGCAGCGTTAAGAGACTTAATAAAAAATAAATAATAATTGTAAAAAATCTGACCGGTAGTGTCTTTAATGCAAAGTCACTTTGGATAAAAACGCCTGCCAAATGCATTAAACATAAGTGGGGGTAATATACTCAGCACGGAAATAATCTCCTCAACCCATTTTACTTTAATATTATTATGTATTTCTACAAACCAGGCTATTCACTGAACAGGATGTTTCTTGCAGTGTAGACAGCTTGACTGTAAAGAAAGTGATCCAGCTTTGTCTCATCACACATTTGCTTGTTGCAATTTAGGGCATCCTAGCTATTCAAAAATAAAAAGATAAAAATAGTCATGTTGACATCAATGTGACTTTTAAAACAATGGTGTTTACATTAGCAATGGTCCATGGGAGGTAATGCACCTACTGTATACTTGTAAAGCAAGAACACAAGCTTGCAATGCGTGACCCGCAGAGGACCCGATGATGTCAGCTGAAAATAAGTCAAATCAGAAGCAGAGCAAATTATTTTTGCTGGAGGAGGACAACGAGTACTTTACACTGATGGATTGATCACAATATAGGAACAAGAACGTGCATTGAGAAAGTAAGAAGGGTCAGTGTTCATTTTGTGTTGACTTACAGATAGAATGGTGACTTCCTGTAAATATTACAGCTCTTTACACATAAATATAGATTAGATTTATCACAGCCAATGCATTCTCACATGTCCACTTCCTTTTATCTCTCTTTCTCTCTCCTCTTTCAAGTAGGGTAACGACAGAGACGATGTACAAATTGCTGAGTGTGTTCTCCAGCCAAGCAATCTGAGCGCTCCAAATTAGCCGAGGTATAAAGCACAGTCATAAAACCAACGTTCTTCCTCACCGCTCAATTTAGCAACATACTCTTTTTTTATTGGAGGGCATCGTCAGGGCAGTGAGAACTTGTGTTTCACTTCTCCTCATCTCCGTTTGTCATTCTCTTGACTTCCTCTGCATCCGCTTTGGCTAATCACTACGTGTAAAGTTATGCTCGCATCTAAAATTAATTTGCATAATATGTCTGATTGGATAAGGTGTAGTCAAACAAATGTGTGTTTGTCTAAAATACTGATTACCACGGATAAATCCTTTATAATAAGCACTGCAACATTCTGTGAAAAATAAGAATTGTCAATTTTGATTTCATGGTGCAAGTGGGGGAAAATAAATGTAATTCAAAGGGAAAACAAGTTTATTCTTTCCCCCATTACAGTCAATGAAGTTGTAAACTGAAGAGTGATATATTTCTGTCGTGTTGTGGTGCTTGCACATTGAAAGCAATCTAGATTTGTCGTAGACTCACTTCCTGCAAATAAATCCAGTCTACTTTGAACACGAGCAACTCAGCAAAACTTGTAATAAAAAAATGTTGTGATGTACTGCACTTGCAGTGTAGACATCTTTGTTGACTATAATAGGAGAGTGTAATAATTTTGTTGCGTCAGGTGGTTTCTTGCCTCAATGTAGGGCAAACCAGCTTTAAAATCTACTTTGATTGATGCAACGTTACAACTATATCACATATTTTAACAACAAACAAGTTTTGATGTTGGACACTTGCAAGGTCCAGCTTTGTTTATTACAATGACATTGATATGAACTTTTTCAAAAACGGGTTTCAAAAGTTACTAGCCATTCAGCATTTTCCCTGGCCACAATCTTGACATTGATACCATGGGCATAAACTGCAATATGGATAATTTTATTATTATCTCATTGTTACGAACTGCTCCGAGACAAGTTTGAGGATCCAAATGCAGTTTATTAGAGTAATCCAGAATCGTAATCAAACACAGGCAAAGGGTCAAGCACAGGAACCCAGCAAACAATTTTGCATTTAAAAGACGTCTAATAGCCGTCCAAACACAGCCCAGAGGTCTAGGCCAAAGCAAGGCAAAATTTGGGCTGTCATTGAACATGTAATATAAGTCTAAACCATAGCCCAAGAATAGACTAGTCATCAATTAGATAAAGAAATCAAATGAGTGAAGAAATGAAACCAAACACACTGTAATCACTGTTTACTTTGCTTAAATGATGGAATATCATACATCTCGCAAGTTATTTTGGCAAAAACGACATTTAACCAAATTCAAGGTTGCTTTGTCACTTCTAGACAAAACCTTGAATTATATTGGGTCTATAGTTAACCTAGACAGTGAAATGACAGCTATTGCTTACTGGGAAGGCAGTCCAAAAAAACAAACAAACAAACAAACAAACAAACAAACAAACAAACAAGCAAGAGGCAAAAAGGGAATCCACGAAACAGGCAAAAATCCAAGAACCAAGAGACAATGAAACCAGGGAGAATGCTCAGAAATGCAGCGCAACAACATACAAAACTTCGCAGTGAGTGAGTGTGAAAACCAGGCTTATATGGGGTGAGATAAACAAGGTAATGACATATGGGTGAATGTGATCAGTTATGATGAGTCCGGGCAGTGAGTTATGGGTAATGTAGTTTGTGAGGGAATAACAATAGTCTGATGTGGAGTGCCCTGTGGTGGCTCTCAAGGGCACTCCAGCTGATGACCGTTACACTCATAATTTGGCAGCATGTATGTTAGGCTGACTTTAAGATCCAACGCACAGATCCATTATACTGTTACACATGCGTTGTCTTTCTCAACTGTTTACGATCTAAAACATAACTGACTGTGTTTACGTGAATACTTACCAAGACTGGCATTTTGAAATGTTTGTGTTTTTGACTAAGCGCAATAAGCAGCAAAAAAGAACTAAATTTAGTACTGAGAGGCGGTTTTATGTGCTGCACATTGGGTGTGAGCACATAATCTGAGGGAATGAGTAAAATTATGTGCAATTCGTGCAATCCCTCGCAGAAATTCAACCCTGTTCATCCTGTGGTCTGTGTGGGCCCTAATGCCCCAGTAAAGTGATGGGGACACTATACTGTCAAAGAGCACCATCCTCAGGGTGAGACGTTAAACCGAGGTCCTGACTCTCTGTGGTCATTAAAAATACCAGGATGTCCTTCAGAAAAAGAGTAGGGGTGCTGCACATTTGTGTCGGTTGAGGAGGTTCTCCTCTTGTAAACCGATTTGAGTGCTGAGAAAATTGCTATATAAATGTAACAAATTATTATTATTATTTTAGATGCCTTTTTAAAAGATGAATATATATATATATATATATATATATTGTATATAAAATTCAACCCGCCATAGTGGCTAGTAGGAGTGACTGTGTTACACTGCTGAAAAACTCACGCATTTGGCGGGTGTTAAAGTCAAGCCCTGCTTGCAATATAGTTTTGTCACAGGGAATGCTTTTGGACTGCAGTTTTAAGGGGTTTTATTTAAATGAAATACACGCACCTGTTTAGCTGTTGTCAAGTGCCAATGATTATCCCTCTGCATGCCAATGTTGCACATGTGCCAAAGGTTGCTGATCCCTGGTTTATTGTGATTTCTTTTTAAAATATGCATCATAAAACCCGCAATAATTTCTGCAGTCAGCAAAGCTAGTGAGTATGCAGTGTAGTTTTGCATTAGGGCCTTACTGAGCTGCATCGGTATACCGAGAGCATGTGTGTGTGTGTGTGTGTGTGTGTGTGTGTGTGTGTGTGTGTGTGTGTGTGTGTCTCCGTGAGGGGATTATGGGCATATCACTTTTTGATCCTGATTACACTGACTGATCAATACAGGTGTCAGCAGTACCAAATCCCAACCACCCTGATAGAGTCTCATACACACACACACGCTGCGGCAAAGCTTCAATTAATCCCTCTATACCGCAACCGACTAACACCAAGCCTGAGGCCATAAAACCATCTTTTGTGCGTGTGTGTGTGTGATAGAGAGAGAGAGAGAGAGAGAGAGAGGGAGAGGGAAATAAAGAGTGAAAGACCTGAAGACAACATGAGTCATTTTGTGAGTCATTATAACCTCAGGACACTACTTTTGCGCAGACTTACGTTCAGAAAAATAATCTCTCAATAATAATCAAGCCTGCCGTTATACTGAAGTAATCTTGCTCTTTTTGCCGTATATCGTTATTATCTGTGAGGTGTTTTCTCGGCTCTTGAGGGCTTAACCTCTGCTTAGCTTGAGTTGTACTCTCAGCTACCTATCCTGGTAATTGCCACTTACATAATATGCACACTTTCTTGCAAGTCGCTTTAGGTAGAGAGCGTCTGCTAGGAGCATAAATGTGAAATAAATCTTAAAAATATGATCCTGTGCTGAACAGGAAGCCGTTTTTATAAAGAACGTGATCATTTGCACAATACTTCTCCGCATAAGTTTTATGTATTAAATGGCCGCCAATAGAGAAAGATGGGGGGGGGGGGGGTTTGGGTCCAGATTGTGTAGTTACAGCATCTGCCAGTAGGGTTGAGCAAAGTCACACAGGGGGGTGGGGGTGTTGGGCGTTGGGTTAAAGGGATATTGATCATTTACTCACCCTCAAGTTGTTCCACACCTGTATGAATTTCTTTCTTCTACTTAACACAAAAGAAGATGTTTTGAAGAATGTAACCAAACAGTTTTTTTTTTCACCACTATGGAAGTCAATTGCTACTGTCAACTGTTTGTTTACCCATATTCTTCAAAATATCTCCTTTTGTGTTCAGCAGAAGAAAGAAATTCATACAGGTTTGGAACAACATGAGGGTGAGTAAATTACAGAATTTTTGGGTTAACTAACCCCTTAAAGCTACAATATGTCATTTTTTTTCGCCGCTAGGGGTCGCTAACCTCTTACAATAACAAAGGCGTAGGTTTATGGCGCAGCGATTAGCTGAATGATGGGACTTGCTGTCAAGCTGATGGAATAATGTTTATGGATGAGTGAAAACATTCATGTTTTTTAACATTACAGTGGTATGAAGCAGGTTGCGATTGCTAATAAGAGACAGATATCACACGCGACTCCCGCGGATATAAAGGAATAAGGACATTTAATTCTACCAAACTACCCGCAAGTGCTGGATTACTACTCACACAGGTCATTAGACGAATTAAACTTGTGAGGTAACGCAGCGCTGTTTCACTTGGTCTAACATTACACTATCACACTAAACAGCATTTAAATGTGTTGAAAGTTATAATGTTTTTCTATGTGTTAGTTCGTTCGCTATATGAAACTAGCAGTAAGCTAGATCAACATTAGAATAACATACTGATCATATTCTAACATTTCATCATGTTGAGCTATATAACATTGATATTGTTTTATGTACATTTGCTCACCTGTCTAATAAAGTATGTGCAATAGCGGTGTCGCTGTCAAGTCGTGACTCGTGAAGCTCTGTCAAGTCCAAGTGAGTCGCGGACGTGGAGCTCTCGGCATCTCAAAAACGCCACGCCAATATTGATCCTCATTTTAGTTCTCCTTTTTTGTCCCAAAGTCTGCTTGGCATGGTTAATGTTAATGTTTGAACGAAACAAGAACAGCATGCCGCTAAACGTTTACGCACTACGCAGTTGTCCACGTCTGTCGCCATGGTTACATCATGGCTATGGCAGTACGAGCGGAAACCGAGGATAGCGCGGATATTGCGTCATTGACAGGCGACATTTTTTTCCGGGACGGACAATTATTTAAAATTGGAATTTCTCTGAAATAAAAAATCTTTGGAGACTTTTGGGATATAAGTACACAACTACAGGAAATATATCACACTGTGCAAGTGATTTTTGGATATTTTATTACAAAATTCTTACATATTGTACCTTTTAAAGGTGCAGTGTGTGATTTTTAGCGACATCTAGCGGTTCGGCTGCGAGTTGCACTAAGGGCTCAGCCCACTGAAACCCCTCCCTTTCGAAGAAGCTACGGTGGCTAAAATGGGACAAACATATCGTCCTCTGAGACAGCAGAGAATAGCCAGAGTAAGCCAAGAGTGTGTAACATTGTCACTGTTTCTGTACCACAGTCCATTATAAACCACATCATGGATAAAGTTTACAAAGTCATAGTCAGGTGAGGATCAAGGGTCTTAATATATAATATAATAATAGTAATCAGCTAATTGTCTCACAAACGTAACCAGCACATTTCCCCCCACATAGCAAACCCATAATACAGCGAGGGAGAAAAACCACATGAAACTATGCGACTATATATTTTTTCTAACAGGGTATTAAAAGTTTAGCTGGCTAAATATGAGCTGTTACTGTGGCTGAGCTGGTTAAAGCGTAAAGCCTTGTTTAAACTCGACGCGTCCGCATGAGCCCAAAGGTGCGCGCGGCAAAAATGGCATGATTGTAACAGCGCGCGCGCCTCAGCATCCCCTAGACACCATTTACTACACACAATAGGCGTTTTTTCTCTGATTTTGAAAACTCTTCGCGATCGACTTGCTTCCAAGATCGACTTGTCGACCGCGATCGACGGGTTGGTGATTCCTGTAACGTCACTGTTTTACGGTCAATGACAAGAGTACTAATCAGCTGTCTCACGAACATAACCAGCACATTTATCCCCACATAGCAAAGCCATAACACAGCGAGGGAGAAGAACTAAGTTACATGAAACAATCCAACTACATATTTTACACCACTGACAAGGAAATAGTCACTACTCACGGTGTTTATGGCTTGCTTCTAGCTTTCTGCTACTTCTCTTTCAAGGTAGTGACGAAACCCGCTCTGTAGCGCTGTTTGTTCGCGTCTGAAAACTTTCAACAATTTAAAGTTTTTGTTGACAAGTCTTGCTTCTCTAGTTAGAATGTCCAGTTATCGGAATATTATATATTATTTTAATTTCAATACATTTTATTTCTACTTCCTTCTGCAGTTCTGCATCCTGTTTGCTACTGAGCCCCATTCAAATTCAGCAATTTATTTGGAATTCAAATGCATTCTCAATTCAACCCTGTAATGTGTGTTTGTGTTTTGCGTCTGTGTTTGTATGAGCATGTAGACCACCAACTGGCTCTTTTCCAGAAGTTTCTTTTAGAAGAAATCCATCAACTGGCCTCTTCTGCTCCAGCGGCCATCACTCAATAACTCCTCAATGTCCACTGGCTTGATACATTTCTTCCTCCAATACACACACTCGCACCCGTTTGTTTCATCAACATGCAAAAGCTAAGCTGTCAGGATGCACCGGTGCACAACCGAACACATATACAAACAAACAAACAAACATCAGCACATTCACGCAATTCAAAGAAAGGGACTGCAATGAATGTGAAGGCTGTTATTGGAGTGTAATTCTCTTTCTTGTTATCTTTCACACGGCTGGTGAACGTGTCTGCCCTTCTCTTCCACTTCGTCGGATACATCCTCTATCTCGGCCTTCCACACCTGCTGCACGTGCGTGTGTGTATGTGTGTGTGAAAACATTGCAGTGTAAGAAACGGAGAACGGCCAGATATACGGCTGAGTCTTCATGGCTTCCCTTGAATACATGGTGGTCCCACTGTTCCTCACGCTTGAGGGCGGATCATTCGTCTGAGGAGAGAGATGTTTTGGACCATAAAGTACATAGAGCAGGGCAGGACAAATGTGTGTGTACTGTATGTGCGCGTGTATAAGCTTCTCTCTGATGTTACAGATGGGCTTCATTTTGCCCGGGGTCAAAGTCGTCAGCACAACAGTGTCATCTTATCACTGCACAAACTAATGCTGAACTCACTGGTGTATGTGCATGTGCTCATGACACAAAGGTAACTATATTTATTGGTAACTATAATTCAAAATAAAACAAAAATTTTAAATTTAAAAAGATGAAATAAAATTAAATGCAAGTATTAGATTAAAAATAATAATAATTTTTGACATGACACTGAAGACTGTAATGAGAGTAATGATGCTGGAAATTCAGCTTTGACATCACAGGAATAAATTACATTTTTAATAAAAAAATTAAAATGTATTTTTTTAAATATATTGAAATAGAAAACAGTTATTTTAAAAATTGTAGTAATATTTCACGATATTTATATTATTATTTTTTTTATATTAAATACATTATATTTTTGCTGTATTTTTGATCAAATAAATGCAGCCTTGGTGAGTGGAAGACATTTTTTTTTTTTCAAAAACAAAAAATCTTAATTATTCCAAACTTTTGACTAGTAATGTAAACTTTGCCTATAGACCTGCTTTACACATTCATATGCAGTGAGTTTCCAAAATTATATGGAAACTCATTTTGGTTAATTGGAAGCATTTTGTGACCTATTGACCATTTAATTGCAGTATTGAGATTGAAAGGAGGAAAATCTATAGGAAGAATAAAGGATTTGACCCAGGGGATTTATTTCTTATGGTTTTATCGGCAATTAGGACACTTCTCATATACATTACCTCAATCCTTCACAGTATAACCAGTAAAAATATCTATCTCAAAATTTGCCTTCCTCCATCTTCATGATCATTAAAATGGATTTACTGACATTTTCTACAATATTTCTACTAAATAATCTAAGCAGAACTTTTATATACAGTATATATTATTTCACAAGTTGTATTGTTGGCTGTATAATATTATAGTTTGATATTCACTGTGTAAAACTGCACTGTGTCCTGAATCCAAACTAGTTGAAAATCAAGTATCAAGTGGAAGATGAAGCATAATTCAGTTGAGAGTTAAATTACACTACATTGTGGTGGTTTGTAATTGTGCATTATGGGTGCATTATGGTGGCAGACATTTGAGCTAGCCATACACTAAACAATTACCTTGGGCTGATGAATTATGAGCACACATACTCAGTTACAAATTAAAAAATCTGATAGAACAAGCAAGATGTTCGGCTATGATAGACAAGCATCTGCTCACACAGATGTTGCTGTGTGCACGTCTTGTTTGTCTGTGATCACTGAAGAAACTTTGAAGAATAACTCACTTAAAGTAGTAGGATTCAACCCTTCATATATATGTATATAAAAAAAACTTTTTGCCACAGCTGCCAGTGGTCGGTGTCTCAATAAAATTGACTGGCCATAAATATTTTTAACCAGCCATGAAACAGATTAATCCTTATTAAAGTTACAAAAGTTTTTCAGTCAAGATAAATGACTGATTGTTCTTTGTCTTTTGTTGTTTGATCAACTTTAAAAACACAGACAGAATATTAGGCTGCTGTCACTTTAAGACTGAATGCACAGATCCAATATACTGTTACACATGTTTTATTTCTCAACTGTTTACGTTCAGTTAAGACACAACTGATTATGTTTACAGGAATATTTGCCAAGACGGGCATTTTGACAACATTTTAGAATTCATAAGCATGTTGTAACGGAGCAGGCTTCCGCACCACCTCCTCTTCACCACCGGAGGGAACCATCTCTGGAATATTAACTTTACCCATCGAACTCCAATTCCCATCATGCCTCATACCTGGGACTGATTGCACTCACACCTGCACCTCATTCACACACACTCATATAAGCCTCATTCACACACTCATTCAGTGCGAAGTCTTGATCTGCCCCGGCCATCATTTCTGAGCGTTATTTTCCCGAGTTTGATTCCTGTGTTTGATCTTGGATTGTTTATCGTTGCTGACCCATCTCTGCCTGCCCTGACCCTGGACTGTTTACTGGACTCTGATTCTCTCTGCCTGCCTCGACCCTTGCCTGTTTACCTGGTTTGTCTCAGCCTTGCCTTCTCTGTTCTGTTTGCCACTGTTGGACCCTGCCTGTTTTGATTATTCTAATAAATGCTGCAAATGGATTCTCCTGACTCCGCCTCTTCGCAACACATGTTACCGGCCAACTAGTGATTGACACAGTTTCATATAACGTTTCATATTTATAAATGGCCCATTTTTAACAAGAGACTTTATATTTATATTTAAATGGTAATATAATGTAAAGTTAAAATAAGATTATATTTAATAAATCAGACCACTAATCACATTTTCTGACTAATGTTCATTATTGTAATGTGAAAAATATCTTCTTTTGCATTACAGTAATGAGAATTGTTTTTTTCTTCACATTGTTGTTGTCTATTGAGAACTGTGTAGAGGGTAAATTATGATGTGATAAATTATCATGAATATAATCTCATAATGCAAAATTTGTTTAAAAAAAATGTTTATTTTCTTTTCCCAAAATATAATTATACTTTTGGGTGATATATGATTCATATCTTTACAGATTCACCCGTCTAATTGAAGGCCATTAAGAGATTATTTCTTTACTTTAAGAATATTTTTTTCAGCCTTTAGGGTGAGAATTTCATAAGATTATAATCATTTGTGCAAAAAAGAGCCCTTCAGCGTTGTTTTCCTTCATATGAACCCACCCTTTTAGAAGCTTGTTCAGCTAATTTAGATTTATTTCAGAATGCTTAAACATGCATAAACGTCCATTGACAATAAAACACTGCAGTCGCTTTGAGCAGAGTACCTCCACAATTCAATCAGCTCACAGTAACAAGATGACCAGTATAAACACGAGCGCTGAGACTTCATTACTCTCAGCCCGGGGAAAATCCTGTGTGATTTTATTGCAAAAGCCATATTTAAATAAACCTGTGTGGAGGTCTATCAAAGCAGAACGCATTAATCTGTACCTCAAACACAAGAGGGACGTCTGCGAAACTAAGTGTCTCATTTCCTGACTCAGTCTGCTATGACAGAAACGCACAGTGGCATGCCGTGATGTTCAGGTCGTGTGGATGAAATTGACATCGATGCGAGTATTATGATGCTGGCTATCCTATAGTCACGCTCACTCTCTGTTCAATCACAACCATTGTGCAGGAGAGCATTTCATCTAAGTCTTGATGGGGCAAAAGTATGATGTTGATATGTTTTTTAGTAAGGTCACAGTATTGCACATGAATACCACGGAACATCAATCACAGGTGAAATAGGACTGATGGAGTGGTAGTTTTATGTAAGACAGTGCATAGAAAGTGTGAGCTGTGATGGACTGAGATTGTGTCAAACTGGCCATATCTCAGATGCATGAGACACAAGCATAGACTGCAAATGATCTTCTAATGCATTTTGCAATCAAAACTGGAAAGCACTTATAAAATTCACAAAGTCGGTAATCACTGGGTTTGCCAAAGTTGACAAATTACTGGTAATTTCAGAAATTTGTTTTTAGGCACCACTTAGTGGCAAGTAAACTAGATATTATTGAGAAGAACTGCTCACTTTTTTTCTGTGAAATAATCAGGACTTGTTACTTATTCAGTGTGTTTTGTAACATTTGACGGAGACGGCTGTCATACTTTTAATGAGATGTATTTGTGTGACTATTGTTGTGTTATCATCAGTTTCAGTCTAAACTCTTGAGTGCTGACATTTCAACTGGAACTTCTGATGTTTTGCTTACGCCACTGCAAACCTCAGATTGCACACACTGGTAAATATAATTGTAAAGAGAGTTTGTGCTGAGCAGTGATGTACGGAAATCTTTCAGTGTGCTGCGACTTAAAGCGGGAAAGGGACTCCTTTTGAGTCCTGTCTTTAAACATAATATTTATATAATATAATTTATATATTGGCTAGGAAGAATATTGTAGTCCAGGGGGTTTATATCTTGCTCGACTGACAACTTAAGCATTTAAACGCCGTCTGTTTGTCAGTATACAGTAACGTTGGTGTTTTTGGCTGCTTTATTCGGATTCCTCTGGAACTGAGAGCGTTTGGATGAGAGAGAAATGAAGTGTACTATGACAGCTGCATGCCGAACATTGCCTCTTTATGTCGCCTGTGAGCGAGTCTGTCGCTGACTAGAGAAAAGAAGAGTATTTCAAATAACAAAGTTTTGTATGACTGTAGTGAAATAACCTCAGGTATAGCTATACAGTCGCAGTTTACAGCAAACGTGAAGAGAGATCACAGAATCAAATTTGTACCTTTTTATGTATGCAATATGATGTCGATTTTGATTGTTTTTCACTTTTCCACATCTGTACTCAAGCAGAATCTTTGCTTCCTTAACATGCACGGGATTTTCCTTCCCAAATATTCTCAAGGGCTCGTTGTCTCTGAGTGCTTAGAGCTTTAGTCATTATAAAAACATGAAGGTGAGCAATAACACTATAAGCCATTACACAAGCAGGGACGACATGTTCTCCCGTATTTCATACATATCTCATTAAACCTCACAGAGTTTCATAGCGCTCAGCACAAAGCTTCTCATATAAAAGAGATCATATAAACTGCTCGTATGATATGGGTGGTGATCAAAGCGTTGTGAGCGCGCAGGGACGATCCTTACAGCAAACAACATACATGAGTGCTGTACTGGCGGTGTTTTGATTTTCAAAATTTTTAAAGGAATAGTTCAACCAAAAATAAAATTAGTGTCTTATGACATTACAATGCTCATGTGTGAAAATGCATTCTTATGCAGGCTTACTGCACTGAATGAACACATCCTTTGCTGAAAATGTGTCGACTGACTTCGGCTGAATGAAAGGGAGCATCTTTTATTACGTTATTGTAATGCATAATTAATTTATTCAGACTATTGTTGTCATTTAGCTATTGACAAAATGGAGTAAAAACAAAATTAGTCTGCATTGCTTGCTGTTATTGGTGGAATTGCAGACATGCAAACTTAAAAGGTGAAGTGTGTAATTTCTGTGACGTATAATGCCACTATATGGAATTGCAAAAAATAACATTGGTTGGTCAAACAGATAGTCAAGTCAAGTTTATTTGTATAGCACTGTTCAGCAATACACATTGTTTCAAAATCATGATGTTAATGTTTATAATATGTTAATATATGCATGCTTTATAGTTGCATTTAGCAGATTAGATTTGGGCGATAATATAGTTTACATTTTGCAATGATACAAGCAATCAATCAGTTAAAACAGAGCCCGTCTACGGAGAGCCTGGCCACTCCCTATTAAGTCCTATTGTACCGAATTTTGGTTGTAGTTCCACCAGAGTTCCACTGGGGGCGATCGCCCATGAGTGCAAAATGAATGGGACTCTATGGAGCTAGATGGCTAAATTTGTCTCTTTCACCCGATTGGCGTTGAGAAATCTCAGACTTGATTGTAGGTTTTGCAAGTTCAACATGGGTTATAGGTCGAAAGTTGAAAGAACGAGTACTTATGTCCTTTCGATTTCTTACAGGTTGAGTTGTTGTTGCCCATTACACGCTAGCATTCTGCTAATGAACGCTGATTGGTCAGTGAAGGACTGATTACGACCAGAGATACCGCTTGATGGCAGCGTGGCATCCGAAGCAGGACCAGAATGTGTGTGTGTATTTTCAGCGTGGTCTTTTAAAACAACAAAACAAAAACTCTTATAGCACGTGTATTTACCTGTGTCAGCTGTGTTGTCGATGCCTCGAGAGAAAAGAAAGTGCAGAGCGTGAAAGCACCAAAGTGACTGAAGGATTGCCGTAAAGCAGTATCTCTGGTCGTACGATGTGTATGACGTCATTGACATTTTAAAAGACTTTTTAAAGCAAATAAGTGACTCTAAAAAATCTAACACCCAGCAATGAGTAATTTCTTTGCATATCCTTTCGAATACAACATTAAAATTACTAGACAAAAAATTATATCCTGAGAAAAGTGGATTTTGAGGGGTATAGCTCCATTAACCTCCATTCATTCTGCACTCGTCCTGTGAGCGCCCTCATATGGAACCACAGTGGAACTGCAACCAGTTCAGAAGCCGGAAGTTTACTGAGAGTGGAAGTTCTCCCCTTATTAGACATTCTCTGGTTAAAGTTAGGGTAGTCAGTTTGTTTTATAAACACTTTTTGTTATACTGGTCGAAACTCTCTTCACATCCTGATAGCAATCAATAACAGAAGTGGTCTAAATACATCTTCTGTGGAAGTCTCAGGACCAATTAATGTTGCAAAAACCAATCATTGCATTCGGTCCGAACTATCAATGGCAAAATGAATCTGCAGCAGTCAGGTGGTAAAATTAAGAGCTCTGTAAGTTGTTTACGTTCATTATTATAATAATTTTATGTGCTTTGAGACATGAGGTGTCTCATTTCTTGAGACATGAGTGTTCCCCATTTCTTGTGACGCTTTGCAGACTCTGCTGTGTGCGTTCATGTGTTTTGGAGATGCTCTGAAGGGAGGGTGGCATCTGATGCTCTCAAAGCTAGCTTGCTATTGCTAGCCTCTCTGAAATTGCTTACTCTACCTTTAAGATGCCACATAGTATATATCACCCTATGCAAGTATGCGGATAAAGTTGGACATACTTGTATATAAATACAAAGAGCTGGGTGATATAGTTACATTTTGTGATGAAAAAAAAAAATCAGGCAGTTGAGATTTGTTATATTGTATATATTGCTTTACATGTGTAAAGTGTATGTATGCGGAAAAAGGTGGATATACTATATTTCCAACTTTTTTAGAGAGTTGTGCAATAATATAATTTTCATATAACATAGACAATCCTTAATTGTGTTTACACTTTTTAGGGAGAAATTTGAAGCAAGAATGGCTTACTTATAGTATCTGTAATATTAAGATGGAATATGTGTATTCTAAAAGAGAAAAAACACACACTTCCCCTTTAACGATGGATAATTAGACTAGTTTTGGTTATGTGAACCCACTACTGCACTGTACTGCAAGTTGCAGAAATGTGCTCAGTTGTGTGCCGATAAATAAAGATGCATCTAAAAGAAAGCTTCTTTCTCTAGGGCTTGTTTTAGTGCGGGCAGGGGCGTCCCCATGGGTACACTTGGCATTTTCGTGCTCTACGGCTTCACCTTTACTCAGCCCGGACACACGCACACCTCTGTCCTCACACACACACATACTCATACACACTGTTTACAACCTTGAAATCAAATAGCCCTTTCAAGTACAAATGAATGCTCCTTTCCGTCAGATAAGAGTGACGTGAACAGATTTGCAGATTTCCATTTCAAAGCGGCAGAGTTTGTCTTGATAAACAGCTCTCCGGCCTGATCGCAGAGTTTACAAATCATCTCCGAAAGCCCAGATAAGCAGCCAACGTGACCGCCACCAATGCAAACTGGACATGACTCTACCAGAATCCTGTGTGGATGCACTAACATTTGAGTGGTTAAACAGGAGGCATTGCTTGCATTAGTTTAGCGTCATTGGAAACGCTGGAGCTGCACAGCCGGGCTGATCAAACAGCCTGTAGTTTGCCTGAGCGAATCACGGTATCAGCAGAAAACAGTGTAAATCTTGTCTGCCAGGCACTTGTTCTGAATTCAAGCTGTGTTGTAAATACAATCATAAATCTGCAGATAAATGTGAACGTTCACTTACAGATTAGCATGAGAGATTACCGCTAATCAGATATTGTGGCTGTAACTCACACATGTAAACTATGCATTCATGCCAAGAAAGCACACACACACACACACACACACACACACACACACACACACACACACACACACACACACACACACACACACACACACACACACACACACACACACACACACACACACACACACAGACACAGACACAGACACAGACACAGACACAGACACAGACACAGACACACACACACAGACAGAGACAGACAGTGTCTTAGTTTAGAATGCAATACTCTGTATACTTCTTACATTTGAATCATCTTGGAAATACATGCATTCATTTTGCTTCGTTTTGCTTCTTTCCAGCCTGATAAATCATTTGTCACACTGGGGACGGAAGGTCAAGTTTAATCAAGTCACGTTTGACATACAGTATTTCGTGTAGATTACACAGTTCGGCAAATGTACAGTAGTTGGTCATCTGGGAAGTCCATGCACAGAAAATGTGCGTACTGTGCACAGTATGTATAGTCTATACATTAATAATAAGAAGAAACATTTCTTGAGCAGCAAATCAGCATATTGGAATGATTTCTGAAGGATCATTTGACACTGAAGACTGGAGTAATGATGTTGAAATAAATTACATTTTAAAATACAGTATATTCAAATAGAAAACAGTTATTATAAATTGTAATAATATTTCACAGTATTACTGTTTTTGCAGTATTTTTGATTAAATAAATGCAGCCTTGGTGAGCATAAGAGTCTTTTTTTTAAAAGCATTAAAAATCTTAATTATTCGAAACTTTGGGTAGTGTACTGTATGAAATAGTAAAAGTGTGCATTTCCGAGTATAACCACACATTTAATAACATGAGATTATAAAGAGCTGTACAGGAAAGAATGTTGTCGTAATGTAGAACATACAGTGAATGTTAAATCCACCAGATGCTGATATAAGCACATTGTATGCAGATCATTATACATGTAAGTCGTTCAAAAATCCATTATCCTTATGCAATGCATACTTTAGTGGCTGTTTTGAAATTCATATTACATTTTTTAACATCTTTTCAACACATATTGTATCTGCACATACAGTGCCTTGTTTACATGGGATTAAGCAGGACTTGCACAAATGCTCAGTGCTGGCTGATATCATTTATTCAGGTCCACCTGGTATCAAACATACAGATACAGGATGACGGTCCTGCAAAGCCTCTGCGCACACATCTTTCTAATTCTATCAAGTGTGATCAAGCCAAAATTAAATGAGTAGTGTATGTTCTGCTAGGCAAAATTTAATAATTGTCTCAGTTGTTCCTGAGGAGAAATTAAAGTAGAAGAGACAATGGTTGACATTCATTATTTAAAGCGAATGTGAAGGGATATTAGGCTACTATACTATATATAACTTTGCATGTCAACTTATTCTACTAACCCGAACCCTAACCCTAACCTAACATTTTTAAGTACAATTAACTTGGATGTTTAAGTCATTTTAAATTAAACTGACTTATTTTTTTATTTTTTTTTTAAGTTTAAGTTATATAAAAGTGAGAAGGGTGTGTCTGCATCCCGCAGTACTACACGCACCTGTAAATCACACAAGTTACACCTCCCGGCGAAGAATCAAGCGTGGATTTCATTGTACTACAACAATACTGTCAAATTAATACAGACTCGTGGTAATTATAGCTAAAAACATACCCCCCAAACCTAAACCTTGCCCTAAACCTACCCCGTCCATAAAAATAAAATTCACTATATTTTATAATTAAAATTAAAATAAAAACTGATAATTAAACTAGCTATAATTAAAGACTGATGAAAACAAACAGGATGACGGGATCTGGTGATCTATGTTATACGTTCTGTAAACCTTCACTAGGTGTGATAAGCTGTATAGGTGTAGTGAAGCGTAAAAAGTGAGGAAAGCGAAGTAAAGAATAGCAGTACTAATGACGACATCAGAGATATCAGAGGGAGTGGCTCTGATAACATCCCGAATGGCAGTAGTGACGTCGTTTGTACTGCAAAACACAGTCGGACACACTTGAAAAAAGTCAAAAATTGATTAACTTATTTTGATGAGTTAAAGCAATGTAAAAACACATATTATCATAACTTATTGATTGATGCGAGTTAGTTGACATGTTGTTGCAAAGGTATGTATAGTTAGTAGAATGTCTAAAGTGGACAATGGAAATAAAGTGTAACCTGAGAGGGTTGTTGACAACTGAGCAATAAAGTGAATGTGGATAGCAGTTTATTTATTTAGTTATTTATAGAATCATTTGATGAGAATTGTTTTGAATATGAGCACACTGACATCTCCTCTGAAACTCTAGAGGTGACTGAATAAAATAAAACAAACTTTTTTGAGCACCTTTGCGATGTAAAGCACAATCATTGCGCATCTCAATAACGCCCCAACAATGCAGCAGAGTTATTGGTTGTCCTTGCAGAGGTGTCTTCCTAAACCATAATTACAATGTCCAATCTCTCTCACAGTCTGACAGTCTCACTCCACCCTTTCCAGTCTCACGTCGTGATCCACATTCCGTCTTCAAGACATCAGCCAATTCTGCCGAGCTTCCCGCCCAGTACAGCGTAATCTAATCCACACTCCATCAGGCCCCAAGAAAGTCTTTCATTATCTGCTCATCCTCTCAGAAATCCTACCCTGTCCTTATTTGTAACTCTCCATTTACACTTCAGGATTGTCTCATAACCATGTTCAGAATGGAAGGCTATATGTTGCATACTGCACTGTATGTAGTATCCCCCTTATTTTGCAAATACGGAAGCTATATTTTGTGAATGTGTGAGACATCTGATTCATTGGCTGCTATGGGTAAATAACTCGAAGAATAATGAATAACAAAGTGCACTAAATGGTGTGTTTGTGATTATGATAATTAATTAAAATATAACAAATACCAGTTTGCAATATTAAGCAGCATGACGGACTGATTTGGGACAGGTAAAATAACTGAATTGAACCAAACTACACCGAAGCATCGCATATTCAAGTTACAAATGGCTATTTGATACTTATTTGTGTTGCACACTTTTTTTGCACACACATACTATTAGTAAACAGAAGGCAGTATCCACCTTATTTTTAATGTAACAGACACCTTATTTTTACATTAAAAACTAATTAAAACCTGTTTCCTAATAGTATGTTAAAAAGTGCAATACCATATAAAGTATCAAACAGTATTGTTGCATTGTTGTAAAATGAAGTACATTGAAAAATTAAGTTTTGCATTTACTATATAGGCTACTGCAATTAAAAAATTCAATCAAAGTTTGATAAAAAAAAAAATATATATATTTTTTTATCAAACTTTGATTGAATTATATATATATATATATATATATATATATATATATATATATACAATGCATTTAGTAGTTCATTAATGTATGCCATGCATACATTATTATGAAAATTGACGGAATCAACCTGAATACAACGAATTTGTATAAGTTAAATCAGGTACAAATATCTCTTGTAACAAGTGCACTTTTTGCCGTGTGCAACTGCTATTCTGAACATCAAGTTTTTTATTTATCTTTTTGAGTTTATTTTTGATGTTTGCAATCTTTTTCAGCATTTGATGTACACTGCACAAGTCATTTCTGGCACATGACATCTATATTTGACAGGCTGACATGATGGTGACATAATACTAAATGCGCTTGTAATGTCTGTGCCAGGGAATTTAGATGTCAATCACCCCTGTGTGACACCACCAGCTCATAAATATGCAGGCAAGTTATTTAACGCCCTTCAAGACCGCTAATGTCTTTACAGGCTTCCGGTTAGAGATGCTTTATTCCCAGAGAAGCTCTGAGCTTCTCCCACTGATGCTTACGATGCTCTAAATTAGGACAAATCTTGTTAATACTTCTTTACCAAATTCAGCCCACCCATATTAGACCCATCCTCCCCCTTGAGTTGACTCCAACCCACACTGAGGCACATCATTTGTTGCTTAGAAAAAGACAGACTTTTGTTAAAAACCTTAAAATAGAGGCTCTGAATCAGGCGCCGCACTTAAGAGCGTAATATTGGGGCGAGATGGTGTGAATGAAAGACGTTAGTGAGGGAACGGGGTAGAAGAAGTAATATCGAGTTCAGACACTAGTCCATCTATTCTCAGGACCAGAAGCGAGGTAATTAGGACTGCTGGGAGGGACAGGGTGCTACTCTCCTTCTCAGCAGGTCGTTTTTTTTTTTTTTCCTGAAATGATTTATCTGGTAGGAGAAAACGCTGGAAGTGCTAGTCGGTGAAAATACAGAGGGTTTGATTCTCTGGACCTGAGCCTCATGCATAAAAATTCACTTTGTTTCCATGCATATCAAAAGTTTGTGCATGCAGAAACAGGAGAATATATGGATGAAAAGTATTGATATCAGTATCCAATGGTTTGCAGTTTCTGTTATTTGTCTGGGGCCTTGTTTTAAAAGTACTGATAATTCATTAAGCAACTTTGAAAGTAACTGAAATAATTGGATTCTCTGTGGCATGTTTTCACATTTATTAAGCTAACCTATACAGTGCTTTAGAACCCACTTTCTCAATATAAAATTAATTAACTAGCTGATAAATAGAAAATAAAGTACTGTTTATTTGCATATGACAGACAAAATGTAAACATTTGAATACCACAGTTTAAAAAATAAACTGCTCATTCTATAAAAATCTCCTTAAATTCAAACTTTTCTCACTGAAACATAAAGCAGCACAAGTGAGGGGTGTACAATTAATCAAAAACATAATCATGACTACAGAATTTTGTGATCAATTATTAAAAGTGCTGATTAGATCTACTTCTGTTTCTATTTGCAATGTTTTTTTTTTTGCAGCGTTGCAGTATTTTAATCAATCACAGATGTGTTTTTTTTTTTGCACTCATGCATGCAATGGTGAATTACCAGCCACAGGTGTTAAAAGTCTATCAGTATCATTAATCAGCGAGGTTTAAGCTGACTGATAGTGTTTTATGTTCCCTTTCGTAGTCACTCCGAGTTACGTCGAGTGACGGAGAATGGGGGGTTTCGCCTAGAAAGCCAATCATCTTCGAGTATTACAAAACGAGCCTATGGCAATGAAATGCCATGGGTCTGCGGAATTTGCATAGCGTATCTCCGCCCCACCGCGTGGGTATAAAAGGAGGAACGCCGGCAAAGGCAGATCATGTTTTCGCTTCGGAGCCAAGAAACTTCTCTTCACTCCACAAGCCAAATCCTGAGTTTCAGTGACTTCTCTGCGAGACGAGCGAGCTCTCTGGTGTTGGTGTGACGGCGGTATCCAGCGAGTTCACATTGCCTGCGGTCTGTGCAGTGATCTGCCAGTTGGTGTGTTTCTCCCTGGTCGCCTCAGCATCGCTGAGCTTTTTTCCTCTCTAAAAGAGCTGCACGTGGCACGTCTTTTTAAAGATGTCTCGCCCGTGTTCTTCTGGGTGCGGTCGATTCCTGTCTTCCTTTGATGGGCACAATCGCTGCTTTGCGTGTCTGGGCTTAGAGCACGCTAAAGCAGCGCTTGTGGATGACTCATGTTCCTTCTGTGGGAACATGACCATCGCAACACTAAGGTCGAGACTCAATGATCTCATTCGAGAGAGAGTCCCCTCATCCACACCCCGATCTACACCCTCCTCGAGAGGTGGTACTTCGGCTGGTGGACAGGGTGACTTGAGGGTGACGGTGTGGAACAAAAATCCGACGATACGTCCTCGGACCACGCCCCCCTCTGTAGTGTTGCAACCCGCGAGCGCCGCGGTGATTTTACCGGGTCCATCCGTTGATGCCCCGCGTATTTCATTCGGCGCTCCAGAGGATGACTCGATGTCGATCGCGGCATCACAAGGTGGGCAAGAGTCGTCGGGAAGTGACGATGCGGCTGCGTTGCCTCCTTCTGGAGTTCCAGCGTTGCCCGTATCAGATCCCGAGATGACCGCCATGCTCTCCCGAGCCGCCCCGAGCATCGGGCTCGAGTGGAACCCTCCACCCTGCCCCGAGCGCTCGCGGCTGGATGATTGGTTTTTGGGCGCGGCTGCCGCCTCTCGGCCGCAGCCAACCCCAATACCTTTCTTCCCGGAAGTGCATGAGGAGCTGACGAAATCATGGAAGGCTCCCTTGACCTCCCGTGCACGTTCGTCGGCTTTCTCCGCCTTTCCCCCCCTCGATGGGGCGGTCGCCCATGGGTACACTGGGGTTCCCCCGGTTGAACGCTCTGTTGCGATGCAATTGTGTCCTCAGAGTGCTTCATATCGTGGTAATCCTAAGCACCCGTCCAAGGCCTGTAGGCTTTCGTCCTCCCTTGTGGCGAAGTCTTACAAGGCTGCAGGACAGGCGGCCGCCGCTCTGCATGCGATGAGCACCTTACAGGTCTACCAGGCAGCTGCTCAGAGATATGCACGAGGGCGGGACTGACCCAGGGCTCTTTGATGAGCTGCGTGCCGCCACTGACCTCGCTCTCCGAGCGACGAAAGAGGCCTCACGCTCCCTGGGTCAGGTGATGGCCACTTCGGTGGTCCAGGAGCGTCACCTGTGGCTGAACCTGGCTGATATGCGGGACGCCGAGCGCTCTCGTCTGCTCGACGCCCCCATATCCCAGGCCGGCCTCTTCGGCGGAACGGTCGAGGACTTTGCCCAGCAGTTCTCGACCGCACAGAAGCAGTCTGAGGCTATCAAGCATATTCTGCCCCGACGGCCCGCTGCTGCCTCCACCCAGCCGTCGGTTCAGAAGCCTCAGCCTGCTCGCCGCCGAGGGCGCCCTCCTGCCGCTCCCTCCCCTCCCCTCCCGCACGGCCCCAGCAGCAGCCTTCACCCAGGCCGTGTCGTGGAGGAGGCCGCAGGAAGGCGCCCCAGCCCTCTCCAGCCCCGCGCCCCGCTAAACGCCAGGCTAAGCGGCGCTCCTGAGACGGGCTGCTCAGTGATGGTCCCGGTTCTTCCCCAGGAGGTGGTTGCAGGCCCCCTCCTTCCCCCGGCGGAGGGCCGGGGGAGAATCTTTTGTTTTCCCGCTGCTCACCCACGGATGGGCAGTACCCTAAAACTGTTAAAGAAAGAACCAACACTTCCATCACTGAGCACACAGAGCCGGCTGACAGTGTGCGACGCCTCCGGGCCTCGCCGCTCTCATCCCCCTCTGTCACAGAGTTCTCGGACAGCAGTGTGCGCCGCCTCCGGGCCTCGCCACTCCTGTCCCCCTCTGTTCCAGAGGGCGCAGACGACAGTGCGTGCCGTCTTCGGACCACACCGCTCTCGTCCCCCTCTGTCGCCAGCCCCCTGGCAGAGCAGACCCCCGTGGAACGCTGGTCCTTCCCTGGTCTCCTCTGTCAGGGCGCGGAGCCTGACCACGCCCCCGCACTGGGCCGCTATGCCACCCTCGCCGGGGCCGGTCACTCCGCTTCGCTGCCCCTCCGGGGGGACGTCTGTCGTTCGCATGACCCCGCAGCTTGGTTAGAGCTCCCCAGCCTGTCCCGCTGGGTCGCCCGAACGATCAGGCGCGGCTATGCGATTCAGTTCGCTCGGTCTCCTCCCCGCTTCAGCGGAGTCCGCTTCACTATGATCGGTGGCAATGCCCCCATCATGCGAGCGGAGGTTGCCACCCTGCTGGCGAAGGGTGCAATCGAGACTGTCCCTCCAGCCGAGATGAGGTCGGGGTTTTACAGCCCGTACTTCATCGTCCCCAAGAAAACCGGTGGGTTACGACCGATCCTGGACCTGCGCGTCCTGAACCGCTCCCTTCACAGGCTGCCGTTCAGGATGCTCACGGCCAAACGCATTTTCGAGTGCGTGCGGCCACAGGATTGGTTTGCAGCGATAGACCTGAAGGACGCCTACTTTCATGTCTCCATCTTACCTCGACACAGACCGTTCCTTCGGTTTGCTTTCGAGGGGCAGGCATACCAGTACGCGGTTCTCCCATTCGGGTTGGCTCTGTCTCCTCGCGTCTTTACGAAGGTCGTCGAGGCAGCCCTTGTTCCCCTACGCGAACACGGGGTTCGCATCCTGAACTATCTCGACGACTGGCTGATTCTAGCCCACTCTCGAGCTCAGGTTTGCGAACACAGAGACCTTGTGCTCCGGCACCTAGCCCGTCTGGGCCTTCGGGTCAACTGGGAGAAGAGCAAACTCAGCCCCGTGCAGAGGATCTCTTTTCTCGGTATGGAGATCGACTCGGTCGCCATGTCCGCGCAGCTTACGAGCGAGCGCGCACACTCACTGCTGGCTTGTCTTCGTCAGTTCGAGGGCAAGAGTGCGGTCCCACTGAAATTATTTCAGAGGCTCCTGGGGCATATGGCATCTGCAGCCGCGGCAACGCCGCTCGGATTTCTTCATATGAGACCGCTTCAGCTGTGGCTTCGCGATCGAGTCCCGAGGTGGGCATGGCATCACGGCACGCTCCGAGTCCCAGTGACTCCGACCTGCCGTCAGTTCTTCACCCCGTGGAGGAACCTCAGTTTTCTACGGGCCGGAGTCCCCCTAGAACGAGTTTCCAGGCATATTGTTGTCTCCACAGATGCCTCTTCCACGGGCTGGGGCGCCATGTGCAACGGACATGCTGCCGCGGGCTCCTGGACAGGACCCCAGCGCCTTCTGCATGTCAATTGCCTCGAGTTGCTGGCAGTACGCCTTGCCCTGCACCGTTTCCACACGCTGCTCAAGGGTCAACACGTGCTAGTCCGTTCAGACAATACCGCAACAGTAGCGTACATCAACCGTCAAGGTGGTCTACGCTCCCGCCGTATGTCGCAACTCGCTCGCCACCTCCTCTTATGGAGTCAGAAGCACCTGAGGTCCCTTCGTGCTATCTACATTCCGGGCGATCGGAACCTTGCAGCCGACGAGCTGTCTCGGCTCCGTCCTTTCCCTGGCGAATGGCGACTCCATCCCCAGTCGGTCCAGCTGGTCTGGGATCAGTTCGGGGACGCACAGGTAGACCTGTTTGCCTCCCACGACTCATCCCATTGCGCCCTGTATTACTCCCTGACCGAGGGTACTCTCGGCACGGATGCACTGGTGCACAGCTGACCGCGGGGCCTACGCAAATATGCGTTTCCCCCAGTGAGCCTTCTCGCACGAACTCTGTGCAAGATCAAGGAGGACGAGGAGCAGGTCAATCTGGTTGCGCCGTACTGGCCCACCAGGACCTGGTTCTCCGAACTAGTACTCCTCGCGACAGCACCTCCTTGGCCAATTCCTCTGAGAGAGGACCTCCTCTCTCAGAGACGGGGCACCCTTTGGCACCCTCGTCCCGATCTTTGGAGACTCCACGTGTGGCTCCTCGACGGGACGAGGCAGGTTTGAGTACCCTGTCACCTGCGGTGGCGGCTACTATCACTTCCGCTAGAGCTTCGTCCACGAGACGTCTCTATGCATTGAAGTGGAACCTCTTCATTAACTGGTGCTCTTCTCGCCGAGAAGACCCCAGGAGATGCTTGATCAGTGTCATGCTTTCCTTCCTGCAAGACGGGCTGGAGCGAAGGCTGTCTCCCTCCACCCTGAAGGTGTATGTGGCCGCTATAGCTGCATATCACGAAGCAGTTGATGGTAAGTCTCTGGGAAGGCACGACCTGATCATCAGATTCCTGAGAGGAGCGAGGAGACTGAATCCTCCTCGCCCTCCTCTCGTTCCCTCTTGGGACCTCTCAGTGGTGTTAAATGCCCTGCAGAGGGCTCCCTTTGAGCCTCTGCAATCAGTGGAGCTTAAGTTCCTGTCTTTGAAGACAGCGCTCCTGGTTGCACTGGCCTCCATTAAGAGGGTAGGGGACCTGCACGCATTCTCCGTTGACGAAGCGTGCCTGGAATTCGGGCCGGCTTACTCTCACGTGATCCTGAGACCCCGGCCTGGATATGTGCCCAAGGTTCCTACTACTCCCTTCCGGGACCAGGTGGTGAACCTGCAAGAGCTGCCCCTGGAGGAGGCAGACCCAGCCTTGGCACTGCTCTGTCCAGTACGCGCTCTCCGCGCTTACGTAGACAGGACGCGGTGTTTCAGGACCTCAGACCAGCTCTTTGTCTGTTATGGTGGGAGACTGAAGGGAAAGGCTCTCTCAAAGCAGAGGTTGTCTCACTGGTTAGTTGACACCATTGCTTTGGCTTACCAACAGCAAGGCCGACCGTGCCCCCTTGGTGTGACAGCCCACTCCACCCGGAGTGTGGCTTCCTCTTGGGCTCTAGCGCATGGCGCCTCGCTGGCAGACATCTGTGAGCTGCAGGCTGGGCGACACCTAACACATTCGCCAGATTCTATAATCTCCGAGTGGAGCCAGTGTCCTCTCATGTACTCGCTTCAACCAGCTAGTATCGGACCCGCTCAGGTGTCTTCGCTTGCTCGCCATTCCACTCCACGGACTGGATACGTGCGATTATTCTCCTCAGGTGAGCCTTCCCTTCTGAAGCCCTGAGTTCCTCCAGCACTGTTGACGCTGGCGCCAGTGTCTATTGCCTGTGCGTCGGCTAGGTGCCTCCGTGTGCATGGTTCCTCCCTGAGTAACCCCCACATGTGTATGTCCACTGTAAGCCTCTTTGAGCATGTGTCTTTCCCTCGGCAAGCCACCTTGCCTCCCCTGGAGTTGAAAGTCGCCACCCCACGGGCTGGTTACTCCAGTGTTCCTCCATATGAAGCCTTCCGGCCATATGTGTATTCTAAGTCCTCCCTACGGGTAGGCATACTGCGGCATATCTCCTCTGAGATATGCTCCCCAGTGTACCTTGGTATTCCTGTGTTAAGTAGGACTCCTTCGTCCGTGCCAGTATCACGACAGGGGGATCAGACTTTCGCAGGGCACTGGAAGACAGCTGTGAAGGTGGCGTGATTACACGGGGACCCCCATTCTCCGTCACTCGACGTAACTCGGAGTGACTACGAAAGGGAACGTCTCGGTTACGGATGTAACCCTCGTTCCCTGAGTAGGGAACGGAGACGTTACGTCTCCCTGCCACTTCCGCTGTACCGCTGGGTAGACGCCTGAGTTCAGTCTCGGCTCCTCAGCGAAGACATGATCTGCCTTTGCCGGCGTTCCTCCTTTTATACCCACGCGGTGGGGCGGAGATACGCTATGCAAATTCCGCAGACCCATGGCATTTCATTGCCATAGGCTCGTTTTGTAATACTCGAAGATGATTGGCTTTCTAGGCGAAACCCCCCATTCTCCGTCACTCAACGTAACGTCTCCGTTCCCTACTCAGGGAACGAGAGTTACATCCGTAACCGAGACGTTTTCTATTCATGAGTGCTGAAGAAACATCACATGAGACTCATCATGAAGCTGTAAAAAGAAAGCAGAAAGCATTGTTGGTATTTTGGAATTGTTTTGGTTGGGATTAATGCAAATATAAATGTAAATATAAATATAAATAGTGCACCATCAAACTTCTGCCTTGTTCACCATATTATCTATCTATCCATCCATCAGTTTATCCAACTGTCTGTCTATCATTCATTCTGTCTGTCTGTCTGTCTGCCTATCTATATCTATCTGTCTATCTATCTATCCCTCCATTTCTATCATTCTCTGTTGTGTGATTGCAGTAAATATCCCGGTTCTGAGTTGTACCCAAGTCACCTTCCATTTATAAATTGAGGAAAAATTTATTCCATCCACATGGTGAGATGAAATTGCTCTCTGTGCATGAAAGTAAACTCGTGCAGTTAATTTCATTAGTAAAACCAGCTGCAAATGTAGAATTGCCTTTTGAATATGACAGATGAATTTAGTGAAAAGTGCTTTTTGAAGTATCCATAACCAAGAAGATCCTAAGGGAATGTGTACAGGACAGTTGGAATTTGGTCATAATTTGGAACCAGTCAAATAAGAATATGTTAAAATTATTCTTTTAAATATTGTTTATCTTTATCATAACTCTGCCTGCATGTATTGTATTGGAATAATGTTTTGCTACATTCAATTCCTTTCATGCCCTACAAGAACATTTGATCCTATTCAGAAGCATAAAAGATAAGCTCATATACATATGAAATAACTCATTAAACTTGAAAGTATTATGCAATCTTTCAAGATTTTTCTCCGTATATAGAACCTTTTTGGCATAAAGGGTTCTTTAAAACTCAAGAATAGAACCCCAGTGAAACTTTTTTAAGTGTGGATGACCAAAAACATCCAATAATGCCTTCAAAAAAGAACAAAAGAATAGCAAATTGTCACAATACTCTCAAATTATATTTCAATAGTAGATAAACAATATTTCAACTCTTTCGGCCTTTGTCAGGTACTCAAAAACATTACTTGAAAACTTCTTGAAAGAGCTTTAAATACATACACCTGAGTGGGTGTGGACAACAGCAATTAACTGATGAAGAAACAGGACTCTCCAAAAACAATGAGAAAAAAACTATTTCCCAATAAGAAGGCATTTTTAATTGCTGTCTTGTTTGTTTTCCATGCCTACTCAGGTGTATGTCTTCCAAGCTGTAATGTTTTGAATACCTGGCGAAGACCGAAAGGATCGATTTTTCTTCTAGTTTGAGAGCATCGTGACAATGTGCTGTTCTTTTGCTCTTACGTTGGAATCCTACAAGAAAATTCCTATTAGGATTGTTTTCCAATTATAATTGATTCCAGTATGAATCTTTTTGCATTTTTTGACAAGTGATTATCTTCAATTCCCTAGTTTGTCACTTGAGCTGTTAAACCGGCAACACCAGGCAGTGACAAAAGAGTGCGTAAACATTCTCAAGTCACATTTGTTTCTTATAAATCCTGACGTGTGTGCAAAGACTTTTTTGTGTGTGAACACAACATCTACATGAGGCCTTTAGTCTTTAAGCCGATGCAGAGAGACTGACTGCAAGGAAAAAGGTTGGAAGAGGGATTTTTTGAAGAGGTTTAAATGTGCTATTGTTACGGAAAGCACATAGTGTTCCCTGTCTGTCTAACATCGGCGTTCTCTGGGGGATTTTGTAGGCGAAGTGTGTGAGTGTGAGTGCCTTGACACGGGAACTAAGGTACCACTCGATGAAGGTAATTCTCTCTCTCTCTGCAATAAATTAAGAGCTTATAAATATATATAAGAGGAACAATGATCTCATTAGTCACATTTAGCATGAAGAGTTACGGCCGTGTTGTTCAGTGGCACTCTATCCGTACTCTGGGAAAGCTGCTTCATGTCCACATCAGCGTTTGCCAGCTATCTGGGCCAGTGCATCATCAGCAACAATCCCAGCTGTCAGGCTCTGTGCTTCTGACAAAATGTCAATGGCAAACGTTCATATGCATTTATATGCGCCTTTATTTTTCCGCAGGCTATAGCTATTTTGATGTCTTCTGTTGAGGGCATTTTTCCCCTAGATTTCTAAAGGAAAAGACAATTTTGTGATTGTTTACTCACCCTCATGTTGTTTTTTTTGCGACACAAAATCAGACATTTTAAAGAATCTCAAAGCTCTACTTTTAAATATAATGAAGGCAAACTTCTGAAACTCTTAAATTTTTCATAGATCATCAACGTTTTAAACAATGCTGTAACAGTATATGCGCGTTCTCTTAATGCAGGGTTTTCAACACTGTAAAAAATTTCTAACCTCCCCAACTCAACATTTTCTAGTGACTGGTCACATCTAAATTTTTCTGTTGGCCCAAGTGAAATTCTGCTAATTTAATTTTATCAATTTGCAGAATTTCACTTGGGCCAACTGAAAAATTTAGATGTGACCAGTCACTAGAAAATTTTGAGTTGGGAGGTTAGAAATCTTTTACAGTTAAAAGGGGGTTCGTGATTTGATGAAAAGATGCATTTAATGTAACATTCAAACAAATAAATGGGGCTGCACAATTAATCGGAATAAAACTGAAATCATGATTATCGAATCAAAGGTTGTGATTTAACTAAAGAACTACGTAGCTGATGCGCTGCGTGTTTCAGAGTGAACAGTGGCACTGTGGTATAATAGCGTTTTTTCAGAGCAGCTCGGTTAACAGTAAATGCTGCTTCTCACAAACTCCATCTCTGCCAGCGCTGTGAGTTTAATGTTCATTTGGGAACGCAATGTGCACTATACTTAAATTCACATTCACATCATTTACAACCTTTTCCTGAATAGTTTACATAACTTCACCAATATTCCGCCAAAATAGAAGCTGGCGGATTTGACATGTTAAAAGCTTGAGAGTTTGAATGTTTGAAAGTGAACATTTTAAGACAACTATACGTATTTGTATTGTAACGTCTTGTATTATTTGTAAAGAGTGAATGTGAACTGACTTCAGTCAACCATGAACATGAAAATGTGTGTTGTTAAATATTGAATATTTTGAAATATTACCTTTAAAATCTTAGGAGGTACTTGCAAGTAAATTTTTCACATCTAAGGGGTTCGGCTGACAAAAAAGTTAGGGAACCCCTGTCTTAGGCCCTGTTTATTAAGATGGGTTTTGGTCGATCGGATCATGAGTAGACGGGGAAGGGAGACACATTCCCGTTTAAACCTGGTGTTTTAATCTGTCTCTTTTGTCCACTTTCAACCACTTCTGTCCTGATTTCTTCAAGGGGAGGGTCTATGGGCAGGTAAATGTATGTTTTTTTTTTTCGGATTTTTCGATCTAGTGGACAAAATAAGCTTGTGCAATTTACATGTGAACATGACCGGAGACTACGGAAAAACACACGGAGAGCAGCACTGACAGCCGCAAGACCAGCCGAACACTGTGAGTGTGTGTTAGAAATCAGGAATGGTGAGAGAACATTGTGCTTGATACGTTTTTCATCTTAAAACCAAATGTGGAAGAGTAGACAGACTTTTGTGTCTGTTCGAACGCATTCGACTACATGAGCATTTACACTACTAAAGCAATCCGGCCGAATGTGTTTTCGACTTCCTCTGGAAGTGGTGGAAAGTGGACAAGCTCAAAACATTTTAGACTCTGTTTACACTAGCGTCGTCCACTTGTGATCCGATCGACCAATACGCATCTTAATACCAGATGTAAACAGGGCCTTAACTATGAACTTTTCATGAGACAAAAATTCTAAAACTAAAAACTTAAACGCCAACATCAAACTTTAAGCACCTTATGCCCTTAAAAATAAAAGCTCCAAAAGGGGGGTTTTGCAGTGATTCCGTAGAAGAACCATCTTTGGTTGCCCAAAGGACCTTTCAGTAAACAGATCTATAACATAACTATTTTACATTCTAAAAACCTTTTTACAGTGTAAAGAACCTTTTATGCATGGATGTTAAAGTTTTTTATGAAACCATCAATGCAAGTAAAGAACCTTTATTTTTAAGAGTGAATTTCAATGCATTCTCAAAGAACATCCTTTTATGGTGCTTTTTTTGTGCTACAATAATAGCTGTAAACATCTTTTTTTCTCAGCGTGGAGCATGACTTCCGGCTTCAGGAGGGTCAGGTGACGCGAGCGTGGAAGGTTCCGGAGCAGCAGGAATCGGAGCAAAGCTCTCCTCAGCTGGTCCTTCCTCCTCCACGCCAGCAGGACTCTCCACAGGCCCTCCAGACGGTCAAGAAGAGCCGCAGGAAATGCTTTTGGTTCCTCTGAACACTTTATTAGCAGGACATCATTAGTCCACAAGGATGGTTTTCCAACCAACCTCAAGCCTCTTCTCTTCCGGGTCCTGTTTAGAGGCACATCATCCATTCCTTGACGAGGAGTCCTTATTTATTATCTTTTTTTAAAGCATCTTCTGTAATTTTCACAGAAGGCAAGTTTTTTAATCAAGATTAATGTCGTGGGCTTAAATTCTGTTCGCTTTGATATTTCAGATTTATAGTCCATGGAGAGAATCAAAAACTTTCCACCTAAAAAAAAACATCCTTTCAAAAAAAAAAATATATATATATATTCTGTCATTATTTCTTTTTTAAGTGAATTACAGGTGTTGACCAGTCAGAAACACTCTCTTGCTGTGAATAATTTTGAGTGTTTGTTTTTTGGCAAATGGCTAACATCACTTACTGCACCTTTTAAGTCTGTTTATTCTGCTTTAATTTTCCAGATTCATGGTGGTAATTCATGTCTAAAAATCAGGAAAGTGTGAGAACGGAGGGGGAGAAGGGGCTTTTTGTTGGGTCATGTACCCTTTGAGCCAGTACTTACTACCTGAACTTCACAACAGTCAGTGATTGATTCACAGTGACAGCAGGAGACAGGACGATAAGGACAGACGACATTAAAGAAAGAGAGACAGATAAAAAGAGGAATTACAGGTAAGAAATGGAAGCCAGATTACTGATTCATCATTTTGGAGCAATGAGGGTCAAAACACCAGCTTTTATACTATGAAAACGTTTCAACTAATCAATTATTCCACATGCTTAACGCTTTTATGTAGACGATCTAACAACTATACACGCACAGCGATATTAAGGCAGAGATAATGGGGGAGAAAGTGCATTTAAGAAGTGTGTCATTTCATTCTTTGTGAATGCCTAATTTCAGAATCCATTAAAAAGCTCTATAAAATATTTTACTACTCAAAAACGGTGTCATGTGCTGTTTATTTGTCTTTTTATCATGGAGTGTTCAATTACACATGGCATATTTTTCATACATGATAAATACACTTGACTACTGCACAACAGGTGGGGAATTTATTTTCCACCCAGTCAAAGCTGCCAGAATATACTAATGGTGTGGAATAAAACAGCAAAATAATACTTTTTTTGTGCATTTACCAAAGTGTATATTTACAACTACCTATAAAAATAATGTAGGCTATTTTAATTTTGCACCTGTAAACAGATCCACACAGCTCTCCAGAATCGTGACTTCTATTAATGCAACACCATCCATGTTGTGTGATTTCAGCTCACTTTTACAGCGATTCTTTCTTCCACCAACACCTAGTCCTTGAATAAGAAAATTTATTGACTTATATGCTATGATTCAGACAGTGTGTGACACTATGACGGTGACACTCCAACCACAGGTTACAGTAAGTGACACGACAGAAGATTGGCTGCTTTCAAAACAGTACTTTTCCAGTAACAAGCTGCTTTTCCAAACTAGTATCATAGTGCAACAATGGTTGTTTTCAATGTCACATTTGTATTACAGCTGAGTGAGAGGAGATAAACAACTTTTTTTCTCTCTCTTACGTGAGCCTAAGAAAAGTTTGATTAATTCTAGTGAATCGGTTCGTCCTAAACTAACCTCTCTCATATGTAGCTTTGGAAAGTTGTATTCATTCTAGTGAATCGGTTTGGAAAGTTCTATTCATTCTAGTGAATCGGTTTTGAAAGTTCTATTCACTCATGTGAATTGGTTCGGAAAGTTCTATTCATTCTAGTGAATCAGCTCTGAAAGTTCTATTCATTCTAGTGAATGAGCTCTGAAAGTTCTATTCATTCTAGTGAATCAGCTCTGAAAGTTCTATTCATTCTAGTGAATGAGCTCTGAAAGTTCTATTCATTCTAGTGAATCAGCTCTGAAAGTTCTATTCATTCTAGTGAATCAGCTCTGAAAGTTCTATTCATTCTAGTGAATGAGCTCTGAAAGTTCTATTCATTCTAGGGAATCAGCTCTGAAAGTTCTATTCATTCTAGTGAATGAGCTCTGAAAGTTCTAATCATTCTAGTGAATCAGCTCTGAAAGTTCTATTCATTCTAGTGAATCAGCTCTGAAAGTTCTATTCATTCTAGTGAATCAGCTCTGAAAGTTCTATTCATTCTAGTGAATCAGTTCATCTTAAACGTTTCTTGTTTATATGTAGCTTTTGAATGTCCGATTCATTCTAGTGAAATGGTTTATCCTAAACGGACCTCTCTCTGACACTGTAGATTTAAAAAGTCAGCTTCATTCTGTAAAGTTGGTTAGTTTGGACAATTATTGTAAATTAACAGATTTCAAAAAGATTCACAATCGCAGTGGCGCTTCAGGTCTTTTTTTTATCAGTATATCTTTGTTGTTGTTGTTATATTTATTATACATTTTTCTGTTACAGTTTGATGATGTCACCCTAATTCAATCGTTCAAAAACACTCTTTGATACAATTCTAAATAATACCATTGAATAGTTATACATTTAATAAAATATTTCCGTAGTTTCGATGCAAGAACATTTGGGGAGTAGCTTACTACTTTTTTGGAAAGAGTTCCTTCACTGTTGGCTACTTTAATTTAAATAATGAGTAATTTAGCTTCTGAGTAGCTTATAGGCATATAAAGCACTGTTATATTGTCACAATTATGTTCTGTCTTGTCTGCACCTGTTCTTGTTTGTCCCTGATTAGTTAACCTTCATTCACATGTGTCTAGTTAGTTCCCTCGTTTACCCTGTGTACATATTCTCCCCGTTCAGTTCAGTGCCTCGTCGGTTATTGTTTGTGTCTATGTGACATACGCTGTTGCGTCCAGTTCACCTGCCCTTGAACATTAAAGCTTTATTATATTTTTGGAATCAAGCTTTGTCTGTCTGCTTCATCAGCCAAAGCGTGACATATTGAGGCACATATTATCTCATAAAGGCTTGTTCACCATGGTATTTTGCTTGGAGCGCTGCATCGGTATTAGAGGCTCTGAACTGGACTGGTTTCAGTCCTTTCTGTCCAAAAGAAGATTCTCAGTAAATATAGGGTATCAATCTTCTTCTATAGCGCATGTTACATGTGGTGTCCCTCAGGGTTCAACCCTGGCACCATTATTGTTTTCATTATACATGTTATCTATTGGTACTACATTTAGGAGATTTGGCGTGTCGTATCATTGCTATGCCGTTCAGCTTTACTGACCATTTATGCGCAACGACAGGTCAGCAATAAATCAAGTAATAGCCTGTCTTCAAGATTTGAAAACATTGCTAACCAATACTTTTCTGCATCTGAACAATGGCAAAACACAAATTGTTCTGCTTGGGCCTACTGAAAAAAAAACTGATCTGAGCACTGTTGACTTGGGTTCTCTCACTCCATATCATTCTTTTGTTGCAAAGGATCTGGGTTTTATTATAGATGGTGGCCTAAAGCTGAACAAACAAATCAATGATGTTGTCAATTCCAGCTTTTACCACCTTAGAAGAGTAGCAAAAGTTATACCTTTCCTAAAGAGTTTTGAGATTGTAATTCATGATTTTATTTCATCACGGCTTGATTACTGCAATTCGAGTTGTTTACTGAACACAATCCAGTCATGTCGTGTCTTTCCCTTTCTATAAAGACAGAGGACACTAAAGAAGAGTCAGAAACATCAATTCAGGAACAAAAGAACTTGCATCTCTTTTAATGCTCACATTCACTTGTATATTCTCTGCAGCACATCACTTTGTCATCATCACATAACTTCACCCATTACTTATGTTACAACGCTTAACAACGTAACAACGCTTTATAACGTTTTATAACGTTAACGCTAGTAACAACGCTTTATACATAACAAGTCAGATTACTCAGATCTACTGGGGGTACCCAGGTCCAGACTACAATGCAGGGGTGACAGCCTTTGCAGTAGCTGGCCCCAAGTTAAGGACAAATTGCCACTTTCTATCAGAATAGCACCCACAGTGTCTGAGTTTAAAAGTCTTTTGAAAACACATTTGTACTCTTGTGCTTTTAAGATCTTGTGAAAGTTTATTTTAATTTTGGTGTTAGACCGAGGCAATTTTGTACAGAACTTTGGTCAAACAAGGTTGTTTTAAATGTACTTTATATATAAATTAAACTATACACTTAATATTCAAAGTTCACTGATATCATACAATGATGTCTATCATTATAATCACTATTAAAACGCTATCTCACAACCAATTCGTACGTATTTTACGAGGTGGCTAATTCGTACGACCTCACTTGTGTGAATTCGTACGATTTGTCTAAACCCCAGTGACGGGTGGGTTTAGGGGCGGGGTTAGGGGTAGGTCATTTGTACGAATTCATACGAATTGGGCAGCTCATAAAATATTCTATTTCATTCCAAATATTATTAAAGGAAAATTAATGATATAAATGTTTAATTTTGAAATGGTGCACATAAAACACAGGCACATTTAAACTTGCCACTTTCTTTTCTTTTGAAGATTTTAAGTTTCTTCATGAAAAAGAAGCTATTGTGTTTGTCAGAGTAGCTCTATGGTGAAACACAGGTGAGCGCAGCCGACTTCACTCTTCCACTCCAGCTAAATTCAGTTGAATACTGGCCCGAGGCTGAGGAAGACACTTCCACTGAACTTTACATGCTGGTGAGATCCGCTGGGAGTTTGGAGTGGAAGTGCTTCTGTCATGTATCAAGCTAAAACATCTTAAAGTTTGACCTATAGCTGTATCCCAGCTAACAGGGGGCTTTCTTAAAACTTTGACCAACATTCTATCTGGGTTAGGAACAAACATTCTTCCAGTAATATTAATAGAATGTTTTCTCAAAGGTATGTAAGGTTTAATAATGTTCTAAAAATGTTTTTTCACAAAAAAGTTATTTATACATTGTTCATGGAGCTTTTTTCTTAAAAACATTTTAGTTGGATTTTTTTTAATGTAATTGTTTCAGAATATTCAGAGAACTTTCCCAAAATGTTTGCAAAATGATAAAATTTAATGTTCCCTTAATGTTTACATAACCAAGAAAAAAACTTTTAAAGTCCTCCAGTAGTCAATCACTCTATCCCTTAAAACTCATCTTTGATCACCATAATTACATATTTAAAGGGATAGTTCACCCAAAAATGTAAATTCTGTCAGTAATTACTCACCCTCATGTTGTTCCAACCCCGTAAGACCTTCGTTCATCTTCGGAACACGAATTAAGATATTTTTGATTAAATCTGAGAGCTGGATCACTCCTCCATAGGCTTCAAGGGATTGACACTTGCCAGCCCCGAAAAGTTATTAAAGACATCGTTAAAATAGTCCAAGTGACTACAGTGGCTCAATCTTAAGTTTATCAACCGACAAGAATACTTTTTGTGCGCAAAAACAAACAAAAATAACGACTTTATTTCAACTATTAATTTCCTTCTCTGTGGGCCTCTAGTCAGTTAACGTAGTGTGATTGCGTAGTGCTACGTCACACGTAGGCTCACTATTGGCCGACGCTGGTCATGTGTGTGATGCGTGTGACGTACAACAACAGAAGCTTACGCTGTTACTGCTTACACTAGTGAACTGACTCGAGGCCCACAGAGAAGGAAATGAATAGTTGAAATAAAGTTGTTATTTTTGTTGTTTTTTGCGCACAAAAAGTATTCTCGTCGCTTGATAAACTTAAGATTGAGTCACTGTAGTCACTTGGACTATTTTAACGATGTCTTTAATAACTTTTCGGGGAACAAGTTTCAATCCCTTAAGAAGCCTATGGAGGAGTGATCTAGCTCTCAGATTTAATAAAAAATATCTTAATTCGTGTTCCGAAGATGAATGAAGGTCTTACGGGGTTGGAACAACATGAGGGTGAGTAATTACTGACAGAATTTTCATTTTTGGGTGAACTATCCCTTTAATGATGCCTTAAAATAGCTTGAATGTAACTCTGCACCCTTGCCTCATTTAGTATATGCGGATCTATTTTGCAAATGAGCCTCGCCTCCACTCACTCACAGCGGCTCAGAGATCCACTCGTTGACAATCACACGTTGATCTGATTAGTTACAAGGTAGTTTGTGACGTCAGAAACACCAGAGATTTCAAACTGTGTTTTTGAAACGGTCTTTGGTTCACTGCAGTTTTAAGGAGAAAATACTGAGCAATGGTGTTGACTTATGAATTTGCACATGGTTTGTCTTAAAGCATATTAAAAACACCACATAGACATATACAGTACACAATATTAAAAGCTGGATTTTCACCACAGGAGGACTTTAAAACATTTAATAAACCAGATTATAATTTCCTGTGCCCTCAATTCCTTTCCATATTAATAGTCTTACAAACTCCCTTTAACTATAAACCAGTTCCTCAATGACATCGTCATCCTCCAGGAAGTGACCTCATTTTGGTGGAAAACAACAGCAGTAAGTAAATATGTATATTACGTATATCTCATTGCCTGACAACATAATCTGTATTCAATGCCAGTGATTCATTACCAAGCAGAATGAATGATCCAGCCACCAATAAAGAGCAAAGCAGGCAATGTACAATATTTTGTCAGCCTGTCAGATCTTTGCATAGACATCTAAAAAATCTGCTATAGAAGCTGGAATCGATTTTTTTGCATTTCCATAAAAATTCACTTGAGTCAAATCTCTGGCACCCAAAAAGCCCAGTATCTGAAAGAATCCTGCATATTTTTAAAGAAAAGCATTTACAACCTTGAATGGAGGCCTTTCATGTATAGGCTATGGTTATACACCTCAAAATGATTTCTGCTGATTGTTTAATTAAAATGAAATAATCCAACTCATTTATACTTAATTCATTGCTTTCCATCAACCTAAATGTGTCGTTGGGACTACATTAAATTAATTTAGTTGCATTAACTTAGGCAGTTCACAGCATGCATTGAATGGAACTGGTCCTAGAAAGTGAATGTTGAAAATAAGTATATAAAGAAGTGTTTTTGTGTATAATATGTTGTAAGAAAAATAACTATAACACTACAGCTCCCTACAAAGCCTCAGTAGTCACTACAGCATCCTCTGTCAACGTTTACCCATTAAAAATGAGCTGTTTTTAAAAGGACCAACAATTATAAGAACGCTGACATTGAGTTTAGCCTGCACTTATAAGAAACAGTTGTTTCTTTGCTTAAACCTAACAAATGACAAATAGAGAGGATGTGCACACCTTGATGTAGCTAACTAATATGAAGACTAAAGAACAATTTGTTGATTCCTTTACCATGCAACTTCAAAGTGCAAAAATATGACTAATGGTGCATCATAAACATGAATAGCAAAGAGAAAATATAATGGCTTATTATTCATCATAAAACACACTCAAGCATTTCAGGATCCATTTAAAAGTCTAATAAAACCTAAAAGGTATTAAATCTTATTTAATAGAGCCAATTGACAAAACATCATCAAAAATAGGGAGCTAATCAGTGTTACTAACATGAGGCTTGAAATAATGATATCTTCGGTACGCTTCGCTCTGTCTCATTGAGAGCTCATTAAAATTAAAATGAGAATATGAAAACACTAAAGCCATATTCATGTATCATGGTGATTTGCAGAAATGTGATACAACATATAAATTAATAATGCAATCATTTAAAACAAGTCTGACTGAAAAACACTGAATACTGAATGGTATATTATATAAGGTATATTCACACCAATAATAACAGAAGAACGTTATGGCTGTCAATTGAATGCAATAAATCATTTCACTCATATAGCGTTGCTTTTAGTATAAAAAAAATTTGGTGAAGTAAATACAACAGGGAAAAAAATTATTTTCTATTGATTTAAATTTCACATACATAAAACATTAGTATAATGTTTTTCTTGAGTAAAGAAAATGCTGTACTTATTCAAACAACTAGTTCCCTTTCGTTGTCACTCCGAGTTACGTCGGATGACGACGAATGGGGTTTCGCTTAGAAAGCCTATCAACTTCGAGTATTACAAAACGAGCCAATGGCAAAGAAATGCCATGGGTCTGCGGACTTTGCATAGCGTATCTCCGCCCTACCTCGTGGGTATAAAAGGAGGACGCCGGCAACATGCAGATATGTTTTCGCTTCGGAGCCAAGTTTATTCTTCTCTCCTCAAGCCATCTCTGAATTGTCAGCTTTATAAAAGAGTACCTCGAGTGTTGGTGTGACGGCGATCTCCGGCGAGCGCGTGCTTCCTGCTTATCTCTGCAGTGGTTTGTCAGACAGTGCGTGTCTCCCCGTGTGCCTCAACACTTGAGTTTTCTCTCACAAAAAGAGCTTGCACGCGGCACGTCTTTTTAAAGACGGCTCGCCCGTGCATTTAAAAAAAAAAATGAATGGTGCGGCAGCTTGGTATCGGACTCTGATGGGCACGAGCGTTGTCTAGTATGTGTGGGCTTGATCATGCTAGAGCAGCGCTCGTGGATGACTCATGGTTTCTCCGTGGGAACATGACCATCGCGTCATTAAGGTCGAGACTCTGTGAACTCACATGAGTGAGAGTCCCCTCATCCACCCCCGATCTTCGGCGGGTGGCCAGGATGACCTGAGGGTTACGGCCTGGAACAAGGCGCCGACTATGTGTCCGCGACCCCAGCCCCCCTCTTCAATGACGGTGCCCGCTAGTGAACAGGTGATTCCCACGGGTCTACCCTCTGGTGGCCCGTGTGTTTCATTTGAAGCTACAGAGGATGATACTATGTTTGTGGGTTTGATTTTCCTGGAAGTGACGACTCGTCACAGCTGCCACCTTCTGGTGCATACGGCTGTGCCTGAGTCTGATCCGGAGATGACGGCCATGCTTTCCCGGGACGATTGGTTTTTGGGTAAGGCCGCCGACCCTCGTCCACAGCAAACCCCAATACCTTTCTTCCCGGACGTGCATGATGAGATCTCGAAGTCCTAGAAGACCCCCTTGTCTTCTCGGGAACGCTCGCTGATCTCATCCGCCTTTCCTCCCCTCGATGGGGCCGCTGCCCATGGGTACACTGGGGTCCCCCCGGCTGAACGCTCTGTTGCGATGCTATGCGTCCTCAGAGTGCTTCTTCTCGGCGCAATCCTAAGCACCCGTCCGTGGCCTGTAGTTTTTCGTCCACGCTTGTGGCAATATCCTATAGCACCACGGGACTGGCAGCCGCCTCACTGCATGCCATGGTCATTCTGCTGGTCTATGACCCAGATGCTCATAGACCTCCACGAGGGCAGGACTGACCCAGGGCTCTTCACTGAGCTCCTCGCCGCCACTGACCTTGCTCTCCGAGCGACGAAAGTGGCCGTACGGTCCCTGGGTCAGGTGATGCTCACCATTCTGTGGCTGAACCTGTCTGATGTGCTGGATGTCGCGCGGGCCCGTCTGTCCCATATCCCAGGTCGGCCTCTTCGGCGGTGCGGTTGAGGGCTTGCCCAACAGCTCTGAGCCGCCCATGAGCAGACTGACGTTGATTCTGTCCCGACGGCCCCGCCATCCGCTCAGATCCCTCGGTCTGCCCACCGCCGAAGGCGCCCTCCCGCGGCTCCCACCCTGCCCGTTCACCCGGGCCAGCTCTGAAGGCCGCGGTCGGACGCCACAGCCCTCTCCAGCCCCGCCCCCCCGCTACACGCTGGGTTAAGCGGCGCTCTTGAGATGGGCTCCTCGGGGATGGAGCAGACTGAGGTTGACTCTGTCCCGACGGCCCCGCCGTCCGCTCAGATCTCTCGGTCTGCCCACCGCCGAGGGCACCCCCCGCGGCTCCCACCCCGCCCGTTCACCCGGGCCAGCTCTGAAGGCCGCGGTCGGACGCCACAGCCCTCTCCAGCCCCGCCCCCCCGCTACACGCCGGGTTATGCGGTGCTCTTGAGATGGGCCCCTCAGAGATGGGACTCAGTTCTTTCCAGGAGTTGGTAGCCGGACCACTCCTTTCCCCGGGGAAGAATCCTTATTCTCCAAAGAACTGTGAACCAGCCTGGTCCTCCCCTGGCCCCCTCTGCCAGGGCGTGGTTGCTAACTGTGCCCCCACACCGGACCGCTATGCCGTCCACGTCTGGGCCAGTTACTCCGCTTCGCTGCTCCTCTGGGGGGACGCCTGTGGTTCGCATGACCCCGCTGGTTCAGTTCCTGGGAGCCTGGTTAGAGCTCCCCGTCTGTCCCGCTGGATCGCGCGGACCGTCAGGCTCGGCTATGCGATTCAGTTCGCACGGTCTCCTCCCCGCTTCTGGGGAGTCCGCTCCACTTTGGTCGGTGGCTAGGCCCCCATCATGAGAGCAGAGATTGCCACCCTGCTGGCAAAGGGTGCAATCGAGACTGTCCCTCCAGCCGAGATGAGGTCCGGCTTCTACAGCCCCTACTCCATTGTCCCCAAGAAAACCGGTGGGTTACGGCCAGTCCTGGACTTGCGCGTGGTGAACCGCTCCCTTCACAGGATGCCATTCAAGATGCTCATTGCCAAACGCGTTTTCGAATGCGTACGGCCCCAGGATTGGGTTGCAGCGATCGACCTGAAGGACGCCTACTTTCATGTCTCCATTCTTCCTCGACACAGACCGTTCCTACGGTTTGCTTTCGAGGGGCAGGCATACCAGTACGCGGTTCTCCCTTTCGGGCTAGCCCTTTCTCCTCGCATCTTCACGAAGGTCGTCGAGGCTGCCCTTGTTCCCCTTCGGGAACATGGGGTTCGCATCCTGAGTTATATCGACGACTGGCTGATTCTAGCTCACTCTCGAGATCGGGGTTGTGAACACAGGGACCTAGTGCTCCGGCACCTAGCTCGTCTGGGCCTTCGGGTCAACTGGGAGAAGAGTAAACTTTGCCCTGTGCAGAGGATCTCTTTTCTCGGTATGGACATCGACTCGGTCGCCATGTAAAAGGCGCAGCTTACGAGCGAGCGCGAGCAGTCACTGCTGACTTGCCTAAGACAATTTGAGAGCAAGAGTGCGGTTCCTCTGAAACTTTTCAGAGGCTCCTGGGGCATTTGGCATCTGCAGCCGCTGTGACGCCGCTCGGATTGCTTCATATGAGACCGCTTCAGCTGGGCTTCACGACCGAGTCCCGAGGTGGGCATGGCAACAAGGCACGCTTCGAGTACCAGTTACTCCGACCTGCCTTCAGTTCTTCACCCCGTGGTCGAACCTCAGTTTTCTCAGGGCGGGTGTCCCCCTGGAACGAGCTTCCCGGCATGTTGTCTCAACAGATGCCTCCACCACGGGCTGGGGCGCCATGTGCAATGGACATGCTGCTGCGGGCTCCTGGACAGGACCCCAGCGGCTATGGCATGTCAATTGCCTCGAGTTGTTGGCAGTACGCCTTGCCCTGCACAGCTTCCGGGCGTTGCTCTTGGGTCAACACGTACTAGTCCGATCAGACAATACCGCTACTGTAGCGTACATCAACCGTCAGGGTGGTCTACGCTCCCGCCGTATGTCACAACTCGCTCGCCACCTCCTCCTATGGAGTCAGAAGCATCTGAGGTCGCTTCGAGCTATTTTCATTCCCGGAGCTCTGAACTGTGCAGCCGACGAGCTCTCACGGCTTCAGCCCCTCCCTGGAGAATGGCGACTCCATCCCAGTCGGTTCAGCTGATTGGGACCAGTTCAGGGACGCACAGATAGATCTGTTTTCCTCTCACGACTCGACCCTTGCGCCCTGTATTTTTTCCTGACCGAGGGCACTCTCGGCACGGATGCACTGGCGCACAGCTGGCCGCTGGGCCGCAAATATGTGTTTCCCCCAGTGAGCCTTTTTGCGCAGACTCTGCGCAAGGTCAGGGAGGACGAGGAGCAGGTCAGTCTGGTCGCACCGTACTGGCCCACCCGGACCTGGTTCCCCGAACTTGTACTCCTCGCGACAGCACCTCCTTGGCCCATTCCTCTGAGGAAGGTCCTTTCTCAGGGACGGGGCACCCTGTGGCACCCTCGTCCCGATCTCTGGAGCCTCCATGTGTGGCTCCTGGACGGCTCGAGGCAGGTTTGAGTACCCTACCACAAGCGGTGGCGGCTACCATCACTTCCGCTAGAGCGTTGTCCACGAGACACGTCTATGCGTTGAAGTGGAACCTCTTCGTCAACTGGTGCTCTTCTCTCCGAGAAGACCCCCGGAGATGCTCAATCAGCGTTGTGCTTTCCTTCCTTCAACATGGGGTGGAGCGAAGGCTGTCTCCCTCCACCCTGAAGGTCTATGTTGCCGCTATTGCCGCACACCATGACCTCATCGAAGGTAAGTCGATGGGGAAGCACGACCTGGTCATCAGGTTCCTGAGAGGAGCGAGGAGACTAAATCCTCCTCGCCCTCCTCTCGTTCCCTCTTGGGACCTCTCAGTGGTTCTAACTGCCCTGCAGAGTGCTCCCTTTGAGCCTCTGCAATCAGTCGAGCTTAAGTTCCTGTCAATGAAGACAGCGCTCCTGGTTGCACTGGCCTCCATCAAGAGGGTAGGGGACCTGCACGCATTCTCCGTTGACGAAGCGTGCCTGGAGTTCGGGGCCGGCTCACTCTCACGTGATTCTGAGACCCCGGCCTGGATATGTGCCCAAAGTTCCTACCACTCCCTTCCGGGACTAGGTGGTGAACCTGCAAGCGCTGCCCCCGGAGGAGGCAGACCCAGCCTTGACACTGCTCTGTCCAGTACGTGCTCTCCACGCTTATGTAGACAGACCACAGTGTTTCAGGACCTTTGTCCAGCTCTTTGTCTGTTATGGTGGGAAGCTGAAGGGAAGGGCTCTCTCCAAGCAAAGGTTGTCTCACTGGATAGTGGACGCCATTGCTTTGGCATACCAGCAGCAAGGTCGACCGTTGCCCCTTGGTGTGACTGCCCACTCCACCCGGAGTGTGGCGTCCTCTTGGGCTCTAGCGCATGGCGCCTCGCTAACAGACATCTGCAGAGCTGCAGGCTGGGCGACACCTAACACATTCGCCAGATTCTATAATCTCCGAGTGGAGCCTGTGTCCTCTCATGTACTCGCTTCAACCAGCTAGTACCGGACCCGCTCAGGTGTCTTCGCTTGCTCGCCATTCCAATCCACGGACTGGATACGTGCGATATTCTCCTCAGGTGAGCTTCCCCGAAAGCCCTGAGCTCCTCCAGCACTCCTGACGTCGGCGCCAGTGTCTATTGCCTGCACGTCGGCTAGGTGCCTCCCGTGTGCATGGTCCCTCCTCTGAGCGACCCCCACATGTGTATTTCCACTGTAGCCTCTCTGAGCATGTGTCTTTCCCTTGGCAAGCCACCTTGCCACCCCTGGGGTTGAAATATTCCACCTGCGGCTGGACACCCCAGTGTTCTCCATAAGCATCCCTCCGGGTCATATGTGTATTCTCTAAGTCCCCCCCCCCCTCTGAGTTGGCATTATTTGCATACTTCCCCTAAGCTTGGGATATGCTTCCCAGTGTACCTTGGTATTCCTGTGATAAATGGAGTCCTTCGTCCAGTCTATGACAGGGATCTCGATTTACGCAGGGCACAGGAAGACAGCTGAGAAGGTGGCGTGATTAGACTGATAACCCCATTCGTCTTCATCCGACGTAACTCGGAGTGACAACAAAAGGGAACGTCTATGGTTACGTATGTAACCCTCGTTCCCTGAGTAGGGAACGGAGACGTTACGTCTGCCTGCCACTTTCTGCTGTACCGCGGGGATCGCCTCAGCTCAGTCTTGGCTCCTCAGCGAAGAAACATATCTGCATGTTGCCGGCGTCCTCCTTTTATACCCACGAGGTAGGGCGGAGATACGCTATGCAAATTCCGCAGACCCATGGCATTTCTTTGCCATTGGCTCGTTTTGTAATACTCAAAGTTGATAGGCTTTCTAAGCGAAACCCCATTCGTCGTCATCCGACGTAAAGTCTCCGTTCCCTACTCTCAGGGAACGAGGGTTACATACGTTACCATGGACGTTTTTTATATACCCTTGCATTGTTAACAAGCAAAGATGGTCCAGGTACTTCATTCATATAGAGGCAGGGCAGAGTTATTAGGTTTGACTGACAGTTTGATGAGCCAATGGAGTTACAAGCTTTAGTCACAAGTTATTTTTAACACTTTTCATTGATTAAATATTTGCAAAACCCACAGACAGACATAAAAGGTGACCAATAGTACTGATTTATGGAAAATAAAGACGAAATATGGAGATATAAGGTTTCTGACTGACAGCTTTTTTAAATAAAGTACTTGTCTTACTGAGTTTTAGCATTAGAGTGAAATAATAATAATAATAATAATAAAATATATCTCCATTCTTAAGAAGGCCCCCATGAACGTGCGAGCATAGGCATGTGTCTAGAATGCCTATGCATAAAGCCGGCCCTAGTCGTGATATCCTGCAATGTGAATTCTGAAAAGTAAAAAATGTTTGGCTGTATGACGAATCCAAAAGCAAAGTCATTTGAAATAGGTTGTCAGAACCTCTTCCCCTTCGTTGTTAATCAGTTGCACTCGTTGATTCAACAGCCGTGCTGTCATGCCCACTGCCCTGCTGTCATAAAAATCTCATGAGTGTCTGTTTGCTTGTTCCAGATCCAGCACTAGTCATTTCAAATAGGTTCAAAGCCATCTCGTATGTAGTGTGAGCCACAAAGAGAAACTCCGCGGGCATTTAAAATGTGCTCTACAATATGCATTCAAAAGGAAAGACAGATAGTCTGACACAAGTCCGACATGAAGTCCAGAGGAAAGGACCAAAATACAGCAGTGGATTTGCTGGATGATCTAGCAAACCCTGAGGCAAGTTTCAGCTACAACTTCTGTTTCCTGCTGTGGAAGGAGAAACATTGCCTTCAGCTTCCCGGGAAATCACACTGAGAACCAAAACCAAAGCTGAACAACTAGGGAAAAGCTACTGTCCCCGAACACACTCGACGGATCCAACGGTTCCATGAATCAAAGAGACCAAAGAGGCTAACTTCTCAATTGGGGCCAAAACTAAGAGGCGAGTTAGTCACTCTATCTTTACAAAAAAATAAAGCATTCTGTTTGAACAGAGAAAATGCTGCCTTAAAGGGTTAGTTTACCCCAAAAATGAAACTTCTGTCATTAATTACTCAACCCGTTAAACTTCCGTTCCTCTTCGAAACACAAATGAAACCTTTTTTAATGAAACATGAGAGCTCTCTTGTCCCTCCATTGACAGCTACGCAACTACCATTTTCAAGACCAAAAGAAGTAAAAATATAATTAAAGTAATCCATGTTATTCCAGTGGTACCACAACGCATGCGTGTTGTGTTGACGTTAGAGCAGACGTTGTTTTGTGAACGCGTGTGAATTGGCCTTTAAAATGCTTGTCTGTTGTATTGCATCATAATTTTGTGTAACAAGGAGCGCAATGTAAAGGAGAAATGAGTTGCTGTGATTTACGAACCACAGTTTGTTGAAATCTATCCCACGCACGTCAAATGACCTTTTGCCGCCACAAAACACAGTGAGCCAACGGTCAACTCAATTACTTTTTTAAGTCCCCCTGTAATCAATAAATGTATCCCTTAAAACTCATCCTTGGTCACCAAAATGACATATTTAAATCTTTGAAAAAATGCCTTCATGCCTTAAAATAGCTTGAATGTAATTCTACACCCTTACCTCACACAGAAACACCAGCGATTCATTGCAGTTTTAAAGAGAAAATACTCAGCAATGGTGTTGACTTATGAATTTGCACTTTGTTTGTCTTAAAGCATATTAAAAACACATCATATTAACAACATTAAAAGCTAGATTTTCACCACAGGGGGACTTTAAACAAAACACTTTGTTTGTGTGATGTAGTTGATATGGTATGTGATATGAAAATCTAAAACAAAGTGATCAATAGTAATCATGGTCATAATATTCCATCTTTTTTATTTGTTTCATTGCAAGCTATAGCTCAACACATTCAGCACTTGCACATATGCATTGTTTCACACTTGAAGTTTGTCACTTCAAGCCAAAACTACAATATGCACAGGTAAAGGGAAAAATAGTAGGTGTTTAATAGCCTTAATTTCTCAGGTGTTTTCATTTACTCTGATTCTCATTGACTCTTTTGTGTTCAAAAGAAGAATGAAACTCATACAGGTTTTGAACAACTTAAAGGTGAGTAAGATATGACACAATTTTCATTTTTGGGTGATCTATCCCTTTAAGGTGTGCTTGCATTAACACACTCTTTCTTTGTGTTTCTGAATCAGAAGAAACCCTGGAGCTCATGTTGCACAGTCCAGGTATCTCTCATTGGCTGTGGAAGATGTCCAAACAATGACAATTTAATCCACTCATGTAAAAACAGACCATTGAGAGGGCACAAGTCTGCTTTAATATCACAGCTACCGCTCATGCATGCCAATAAACCAGCTTATGTGTGTGAAATTCAGGTAGCGTATTCTTCACTGCCGCACAGAGACAGAAATAAAGAGGAGGAACAAGAAAGATATGACAAATCAAGAGAGAAGGAAAAAATGCGGGATGGATTCTGTGCACGAGCGATTGAGAAAGGGTAAAGTAAAGAAGAAAAACACAAAGCATGCTGCATTTGTAGCTGAATTAATTCATGCCTCTGGCAATAACAAAGCAGAAACAAGCTGATAAGTTCTGACAAGGTGAACGGGCCGCGGCTTTACCACTGCAGTCATACCTACATTTAAACGTACACACACAGGAGCAAACATACAAAAATAAAAATAGAGAGAACAAGAAAAACAAAGACATGGAGTTAAAGGAACAGTTTGCACAAATAAAGTGCACCTGCTGCAAGCGCTGTTTATTTTTTAACTGCACCTTATTCACTGAAGATGTACTAAAGATGTGCCCAAATATCTATTTTAAATAAGAGGGTTTGCTGATAGATGAATTTTGTGAACAAGAATCAAAAACTATCTACAACCCCAAATCAGAAAAAGTTGGGACATTTTGTAAAATGCAATAAAATCAAGAATCTGTGATTTGTTCATTCTATTTAACCTTTTATTAGCTGACAAAAGTACAAAGAAACGTTTTCCAATGTTTTCACTGACCCAACTTTTTTGGGGTGTGTTGCAGCCATCAAAATCAAAATTTGTTCATATTTACAAAATACAATTATGTTGGTCAGTGAAAACATTGGAAAACTTTTCTTTGTACTTTTGTCAGTTAAAAAAAAGGTTAAAAATAATGAACAAATAACAGATTCTTGATTTTATTGCATTTTACAAAATGTCCCAACTTTTTCTGATTTGGGGTTGTATAATGATTATACACTCTCAGAAAAAAAAAGGTGCAAAGCTGTCACTGGGGCAGTACACTAAGGTACAAAAGTGAAAAGGTACATCTTTGTACCGTACCCAGATAGCAAGCAACCAACGAAACAATGTTAAATCAATGTTAATGTGTCAATTTTAACCACTTTGAATCAACATCACTTTTGCACCCACAAATAATGTTATTTTTTTATTTTTTTTATTTAATCATTTAATCAGTGTTATAATGTGATGTTGGTTCAACATCATGCTTGCACTCTCAGAAAATGAAACGCAACTATAACTGACTTACCACACATGCAGCCTGAAATCAACTGCTATAAAAGAAGACAATACATCTCTCAAGATCTCAGCAGAATTTATTTTTCAGAATTAACAGAGGTTTAGATGTTGTTTTATTGAAACGTTTTGGTCACCATTATGGTAATCAGTGTTTAATTTAGTTGGACAGTTTGACTCTTACCTTTTTATGTGAGTTTATGGTCTTTGTAACAGTGTTTACCAAAACACATAATTTGTTGCAAAGGAAGCCAGGAACTAATATAATCAGGTGATTTGGTTTTCAGCATCATAAAGTAGAATATTAAAAAGGAGGCATGTTTGTTATTTATGGCTTAAGTTTTTTTTTTTTTTTCTTCTGTGAAACAAAATGATAAATGTTGAAGAATCTTCATCCAGGTCACACTTTCTACAAACATTCAAAATTTATTTTTGTGTTGCACTGAAAAACAACAGGGAACATTTTCAGAGCTTTAGCTAACGTTCTGGCAAGTGTAACCCTCCTCTAAAGGGTAAGTACACACTAGGTTCGGATACTCAACTTAAGGCCAATCAATTTTAGTATGGTAAATGGCACAATCAAAAGTTATTCATATATTATGACTGGGTGACTGGGGGAACGCTGGCGCGTCTTGGCTGCCGCTCCTCTCTCCCGTTTTGTTTGTTTTTCTTTTTTCCTTCTAAATATTAGACAATGGTCTTGGAGCATTTGGAGCATTTGAAGCTTGAAGAAGTTTGAAGACTGAAAAATGTGTTATATGTTCCTCATCTGATGCTGATGCTATTCCCTGCCCTGTATTTCTTCGTAAACCCTGAAAGCCTGTGTGTAAACTTGCTGGGATTAACCATAACAACTTGACCGTGCTAACATACAAAGAGCATTTACGGCAGGTTTCGGAGTCTTCGTGCCTGTTGAAGTCTGCGTGTTTTAATGCTCGCTCTGTCAACAATAAAGCGGTGGCTATATCTGACATCATTCTGGAAGAAAAACTTGACTTTTTAAGTATAGTCGAAACATGGCACAAACATTCGGACGGTCTTCTTTTTAATGAACTTACTCCAGCTGGCTACGGGTTATTAGATGTCCCGCAAGCCACTGGCAGAGGTGGTGGCATTATTGTTCAGTACAATCAGAAATTCAATTTAAGACCTGTCGCTGTTCCTCTGTTCTCTTCATTCGAATGTTTTGTTTTAACTGTTTCCGAGTGTCAATCAATTGCCATAACTACAGTCTACCGGCCTCCTAAAGCAAACAAAGACTTTCTATCTGAGTTTGCGGAACTGCTGTCGTATCTGTGCCTTAAATTTGAGAGAACTCTTTTTTTGGGGGGGATTTTAACATCCGGATGGACAAAAAAGATCCTGCATTAACAAAGGATTTCTTGTCCTTGTTGGAGTGCTTTGGTTTAAATAAATTTGTTGACTGCACTACACATAACAAAGGACATATTTTAGATTTAGTGATATCAAATGGGTCTTTTGTGTCTGGGTTGTCTGCTATTGACTTAGGATTGTCTGATCATCTGGCAATTTTTTTTGATATGCATATTCCCATTGCTAATACTGCCTCCTCTCGTATTTTGACTTTTCGGAAGTGGAGATCAGTTGATCCTTCTGATTTCTCTGTTTTTATTGACTCTTCATTAAGTTGTTTTACTTCATCTGACCCTCTGGAGAAAAGGGTTTCTATGTTAAATTTGGTTCTCCTATCTGGCCTGAATTTATTTGCCCCTCAAAAGTCACGCTCTGTTTCATTCGTACGTCCTGCTCCATGGTATAATGAAGACTTGCGCATGATGAAAACGTCTTGCCGTAGAATGGAGCGCATGTGGCGTCTTTCAGGTCTGACTGTTCATTATCAAATGTGGAAAGCCTGTTTACATGAATATAAGGCTGGAATTGTTTCTACAAGATCTGACTATTTTTCTAAAATGATTGATGACAATCAGGGTAATTCTAGACAACTTTTAAATTCAATTAACAAATTGTTGAACCATAAAACTGTCTCCTATGTTACTGCTTCTGATCATCTCTGAAATAAGTTTTTGGATTTTTTTTTGTCACCAAAGTCGAAAATGTTTGTAGAGTTTTTTGCACTTCAACTCTACTGTCTTCTACTGCTATTCCTTTTTATTCTGGTACTAAGTTGTCTAAATTCTGTACAATTGACTCACATTCTCTCTTAGCAGAGGTTTCAAAAATGAAAGCAACTACATCTTTACTAGATCCCATACCATTTGGTCTGTTTAAATCATGCTTTGCTTCCTTGTGCCCTTTTGTTTTGAATATTATAAACGACTCCCTGTGTACTGGAGTTGTGCCAGTAACTTTTAAAACTGCTGCAATTACCCCGGTGCCTAAAAAGTCAAATATTGATTATGAGAACTTCATTAATTTTCGTCCCATATCTAATCCCCCTTTTTTTGCTAAACTTTTGGAACGAGTGGTTGCTTCTCAGTTGATTTCTCACTTAACTGAGAATAATCTCTTTGAGCCTCTGCAATCAGGATTTAGTAAATTACATAGTACTGAAACAGCTCTGGTTAGGGTCACCAATGACTTGTTAATTGCCTCAGATTCTGGTTGTCTTTTAGTTTTAATCCTACTTGATCTCAGTGCCGCTTTTGACACTGTTGATCACTCAATTTTAATTACTCGTCTTGAAACTGTTTTTGGGGTTTCAAATACTGTTCTTAATTGGTTTAAGTCCTACCTTTTCGATCGGAAGCAGTTCGTTGCCATGGGTGGATTTAGATCTGAGGTTAATGTTGTGCAGTCTGGCGTCTCTCAGGGGTCTATTTTGGGCCCTCTTCTTTTTAATATTTATGTTTATCCTCTTGGCCAGCTTTTGAGATCACTTGGTCTAAACTTTCATTTTTATGCAGATGATACCCAGATCTACATTCATTTTAGACCTAATGAAATTGCGCCTGTTAATTTTCTTACTGAGTGTATTTCTAAGATGAAGGAATGGATGACAGATAATTGTCTTTGTCTTAACAGTAAAACGACTGAGATTATGCTTGTTGGTTCACCCCACCAACTACGCAAAGCAGAGCTGGTCACTCTAATTCTTGATGGCTCTAATGTGGAGTTTCAAACAAAATTGAGGAATTTAGGAGTAATTTTTGATGCCAATTTAACGTTTGAGCCACATGTTTTGAATACTGTTAAAATTTCATTTTTCCATCTTAGAAATATTGCCAGATTGCGTCCAATGCTGTCATTTACTGTTGCTGAGAGATTGATAAACACTTTTGTGTTTTCACGTATTGATTACTGTAATGCCTTGTTAGCTGGTGTGTCAAAAGTTACCTTAAACAGAATGCAGGTTTTGCAAAATTCGGCTTCCAGAATCTTGACTAGAACGAATATTCAAGACCATATTACTCCCGTTTTTGAGTCTTTGCACTGGCTTCCCATTAGGTTTAGGGTGGACTTCAAAATTTTTATGCTTACTTTCAAGGCACTGCATGGTTTGGCACCACAATATTTGACTGAGCTTTTAACACCATATACTCCAGAAATATACTGATTTATTGTCTTTTATGTTTTTATTGTGTATTGTGTTTCTTTGTGTGTTGTATTTTTGCTGTTTTAATTGGTTTTGTACAGCGCTTTGAGATGTACATTTAAAGGCGCTATAGAAAATAAAGGTTATTATTATTATTATTATTATTGATAACCACACAGATCACTATTTCACATGAACTGTATTGAATTGTTACAAAAATAACACAATTGTAATCACCAGAACATCAATAAAGTGTGGTGTGCAATCAGTGTATGTGTATCAGTTTTTTTCCAAGTTCCTCAGTCCAGTCTCTCAGATGAACAAAAAAAATGTTTCCTTTAGTGGAACTCAGTTCTGTCTTTTGATTCCAAAGAACTGGTGAAGCAACATCCAAAAAAATCAACAAAAATGTTCTACCCAATCTGGAATTTAGGAGCTGATGGGGAAAAAACTAAAGAATTGCGCTCAAAGGGTCCACTGAGATCCTACCGCACAGTGAAATCACATGAGATATTCCGCAGCAATCGATGACTCCATCCAATGATCATGTTTGGTTGGCTCGCCATCTTCCCTCCGGAAGAATTTCAATGCATACAAAAAACCTGGCCTGCAATAAAATAGGCATATTCATTTCATTTTACTCAATAATCAACCAACAATTAATTTATATGGACCTTAATGTATTATAGGGTTGCGGTTCGGTGGGCTTGGGATCTCGTCACTGCTTTTTGCGGATGATGTGGTCCTGATGGCATTATCGGTCCGTGACCTTCAACTCTCACTGGATCGGTTCGCAGCAAAGTGTGAAGCGGTGGGGATGAGGATTAGCACCTCTAAATCTGAGGCCACGGTTCTCAGCAGGAAACAGGTGGAGTGCCAACTCCAGTTAGGGAATAAGTCCTTACCCCAAGTGAGGGAGTTCAAGTACCTCGGGGTCTTGTTCACGAGTGAGGGGAGATTGGAGCAGGAGATTGGCCGGAGAAGCGGAGCAGCAACATTCAAAAGTAATTATCCTAATGATTATTTACATAGCCTTATGTATGTGGTTTGGAGCCACTAGCCTATATGTCGTCTCATTAACTTTAATGGCTGCAAGAACGCCTCTTTTGAGAACATCCCCCCATGCAGAGATACGTGTACCTGGCTATCTTTCTCCACACACTCATATTTTTAACTGTACTTTGTGATGAATAGCGACATAAATCACTGCTGACAGCCCGGTAAAACCTAAACTCCCATCCAGAAAAGACAGCATGTAAAATTAAGAGATGTAGAGAACAGCAATAAATCTCTCTTGGCTAACCCTCTCTCTCTCTTTCTCTCTGGGAACAAAGTCATCAGTAACTCTTCCACTCTGTCCACTTTATCAGGTATGGTTTTTATCTCAGACGGTCCATCATTCTTTCTCTTTCTTTATTTTTCCATCCCCTCTCCTGTCAGGACTTCACATTGAGTAAAACTTAAGACAAAATGACAGTATATGTCACAGCTAATCAAAACATATTTGATGTTCTATACTGTTATTTAGAGCAGGTAAAAAAATCACTGACTATTTCAGAGTGACACAGCAAAAGAATGATGGATCTATAAGACTATAGGCCTACGCATTATAGATCAGTGAACTCAACTGACCAATCAACATCATTTGAAGCGATCAAGGTTGGTTGATACCTAGTTATGCCAGTAGGTGGCAACAAGTAGACTAACTGTATAATGACAGAGACAACACATTTTTTCAAAAACACTACAAATAAAGAATGTCTTTATGAGCAAATCATTGAATCATTTTCAACCGATTCGTTCAAAAAACGATTCACTCATAGGAACAGAACAAGTACTGGCTACATCTGAAATCCCATACAGACAGTATGTGACAAAAGTAGTATGGTCGAATTTACAGTTCTCATAAAAGCGATTAGGCAAAAAGTACCTAGATGACCTCCTGTTTCAGGCGAGATTCTGAAGTGTGCATACGATTGACACTGTACTATCCTATGAGGCCATGGGAGAGGATTTGTGAATGACAGTGGAGCTGTCACATGATAATGACAACATGACAAATGTATGTCCGGATTACCTTCATACTATATAGAATTTACATTTTTGAGGTTGGCAAAGCAATACTTATTCAAAATAAGTACCCTCTCAAAGGTCACTATCTTTATGAGTGAGTCATTCAAAAATTCACAACTGATTTGTTCAAAGACACTGATTCATTCAGGAACAAACAAGTGACTTTCTTTATGAATGAGTCACTGGATCATTCACAACCTAGGCTATTTGTTCAAAAACCCTACTTAATGCAGGAAGCAAAAGGACTGAGTGAGTCATTGAATCAATCACTGAACCGATTCATTTAACAACACTGAAACATTATAGGAACGAAACAAGTGAATTTCTTTATGAATGAGTCATATCATTCACAGCTGATTTGTTCAAAAACACTGATTCATTCAGGAACGCCACCATTTATTCTGCTGTGTCTTTGTTTAGAATTATTTTATTGTCTGAAATAGTCAAGCTATTTATCTAAGTTACTTGATATTACATTCTTGTGTATTTAAGTGTCGTATAAAAGCAATAAAACACAATTGAGCTGTTAATTGGTCATGCTATCGTTTCCATTCTTTATTGTTCGCTTTTACAAATTTCAAATAAAACTCATCTTAATCGACTTGGATTAGGAATTAAGATTTTATGAATATTTGTTTTAATCAAGTAATAGTTTTAGTACAGCGCAATCACTGCAGAATTTGACCACATATAGTTTGTAGGCCGCCACCTACATCAATAACTGTTAGTTTCCAAAGTTTGGCACGATAATGGAAATCCTCGAGCGCCGACATGCATGAGAACGCTTTTCCATGCCACAATATAACGTGCTCTCGGTATATCTACTTCACAGAGAACGAGTTACGGGGAGAAAAAAAAAACAGCAGGAGAAAATGCACAACAAAGACACCACTTATACCCAGAAGGGGAAAAAAACACTTTAACAACTCAAAAAAGAGAGCAGCATCAAAAGAAAAGGATGAAAGAGGCCAGAGAGGACACAGGCGGGAACAAGCCTTCACCGCTCACATGAAAGCAAGGGGAAAATGATCCAGGGTGGATTCTGTGCTCCTGACTCCTGAGGTGAGACGAGAAACAAGCGTTTACACCCACCTGTGTCTTTCCACTTGAACGGATTGAATGTTCTTCAGAGATTAATCACCATGATGTATAGCCACATCTCATTAATAAATGAAAAGGCAGAACAACAACAGAAGAAAAAAAAAGACTCATTAGAAGAGAAGCTATTCGGATACCTGCATACATAAGCTATACTACCAGCATACAGCATAGCATACTGTTATTCCAACATTTTTAGAAAATGTAGACTTTACAGTATAATTTAGGTCTGTCAATTGATTATATTTTTTGTCCAGTCACTCACATTGCATGCTGACTAATTCATTAAATGAATCAAGATTCAAGAATCAACTTTAACAGACTTTACATTGTCAAAGCATTGGTATAATATTAATCACAGTTAATCACATATTTCAATAATTACTAAGAAAAGCCCCTGAATGAAGATTCAAAAGACATTATTATGGCAAATGATGAGTAAATCTCAAAGATCCAATAAAGATTCAAAAACTGGTCAGCCTGTGGTAATGTCACACATTTTTATTGATGGGCAGTACAGAGGCTAATGCTGTCATTTGAGTTGTTTAGTAAGACAAATAAAAGCCAGTGAAGCAAAAGGCGTGTGATTACTCTGTGCACCTGCAGAAACAGTCAATATTTGACTAGAAATCCTTCAGTCATGAAGACACCTGCTGTTGTAAGTTACAGTGATACAAACGTGATGTGATTGTGTTTTGGGAGCTGACATTTTTCCTAGGCTGTATTGACAGGCAACCAATTGTGATTTTGTTCCAATCAATATATGCAGGGGAATTCCAACATTTGTTTTTCGAATAGGCATACAATGTATTTGGACATTACTACTCCTTTGGCGTACTGTTTTTATATAGGGAAATATTCGATTTTGGATGCAGCTATTGTTGTGGGAAACAGGGAGAATGTAACTTCTAGGTACAAAAGTACGCCATCTCTGTTTTTAAGCACCGGATCGTATTCACTGTAAACCCGAACAGTGACATTCTAGCCTACAAAAGTACGCCATCTCTGTTTTTAAGCACCGGATCGTATTCACTGTAAACCCGAACAGTGACATTCACCATCTGGAATTTGTTTATTTCACTTACTAAGGGAAGCCAATGACTGATTATATTAGACTTAACCTAAACAGAAAGAGTGCAGCAGACTTTTGTGTTTTCCCGTATTGATTATTGTAATGCCTTGTTGGCTGAAGTAAATTGCTGGTAGTGCAAAACTCAGCTGCTAGAATCCTTACTAGAACTAGGATAAGAGATCATTACTCCCATTTTAGAGTTTGTATTGGCTCCCCGTTAGGTTTAGGGTAGAATTTAAAAGTCTGATGCTTACTTACAAGGCTTTACATGGGTTGGCACCTCAATACTTGACCGAACTTCTAATTCCCTATACTCCAACACGTGACCTTCGTTCATCTGAAACTGGTCTTTTAACTGTTCCCTTTAACTTGCTTACGATTGATGGGAGATGGGCTTTTTCTTCATTAGCTCCAAAACTATGGAATTCTTTGCCAATCTAGATAAGGCAAGAAAAATCTCTTAGCATTTTTAAATCAAAACTCATTTTTTAGGGTAGCTTTTATTTGAATATTTGTATAAATGTTTCACTGTGCATTATTTTATTTGGTGTATTTTGTTGCTTTAGTTTTAATTTTAGGTTTATTTTAGTTTTTTTGTTTGTTTCTATAAAGCGCTTTGAGATGTACAGTTAAAGGCACTATAGAAAATAAAGGTTATTATTATTATTATTCCCAACATGCTTTGCGTCAGACTGCAAAATGAGAATGCATATTGAAATTCAGTGTTATTTTGTGTGTTTTTGCACTCGATAAATATAAGGGAGGGGTGTGTTAGTGAAAAATAGAGACCAAATTGAGACCATCCTTGACCAAATTGGTTTGGTCAAGGATGACCGCAAAATTGGAAAAATATATATATGGTGTGTTGCATATATGCAAATTAGTCTCCTTGCTAGTTATATTAGCACTACACACTAAACACAATGATGTCCAAAAGATGTCTTTTCAACATCTTTGTCACAAAAGTCAGACATTGAAAAGACATCCACTGAGGAGCCAGAATGAAAGTTATGACATCTTTTTTTGACGTGTTCTGCGCGTCCGATCTAGACGTTCATGGACCCTCTTCGTACAAGGTTCAAGTTCAAATGTGGCCCTTGTGGACATATTTTCAACATCATTTATGGTCTCATTTAGATATAATTTATACTGTTTCTAAACCAAATAAACACTCAGGATGCATAAAATTAAAACGCATGTTTATTTCAATGTAATTGCAAAGCAACTCACAGTTAATTTGTGTTTGTCCAAAAATCATGAACATAAAATACAAATCTGTTAATCACACATCTTTGGATCATGAGAGAAACCAGATCATCAGACACTTGTGCTGCCCTTAATCACAGACATAAAATACAGATACTTGGACTATTTCTGTCAGACGTCTACAGAAGATCTTAGTGAGAATTAACAGAGGTTTAGATGTTGATATTTGAAGTGTCACCATTGGGGTGATCAGTGTTTGCTTTAGTTGGGCTCTCGGTCCCAGTTCTTCTTGCGTTAGCTTTTCTTTGACTGCTGGAACTGTGTTTGTGAAACACAATTGTTGTGGCAGAAAAAGCCAATATAAAGCAAGATCAGCTGAAATCAGCTAAATCTTTACAAAACAAGCATATAATGTTGTCAGGTGCTTTGGCATTTAAAGCCGCCAACCTTGTGGACCTGCAATATTAGCACTAATATCATTTAGAGATGGATAAAAATTGTGTGCATACAATGTTTTGAGCAATTATATTATGTGGTCACACACAGACTTCAAGATTTTGCTTATGATTCACGATAATGGTGACAATAAAAAAAAAAAAAGCATGATGATGCATTGCATGATGGGTAGCTTTTATAGTAAGAAACTCATCCTTGATTCCTAAGCTTTTTTGTTTTGATTGTCACCATTGTTGTGATTCATATCCAAAATCTTGATGTCTGTGTGTGACTACATGATACATTTGCTTTAAACATCATGTGCACATGCTTTTTATCCACCTTCAAATAAGTGATCATTTTAATGCTATTGGTACCAATATTGCAGTTCCACAAGGTTGGCTGTTATAAATGCCAAACATAAACACAAAACCTAAAACACAACATTAGATGCTTGTTTTGTGATAATTATGGCATCATCAACAAGGAGCTGATGACAGCTGATCTTGCTTTATCTTGGCTTTTTCTGCCACAACAATTGTGTTATATAAACACAGTTGCAGCAGCCCAAAAAAAGCTAACGCAAGAAGAACGGGACAGCAAACACTGATCACCACAATGGTGACTTTAAATTAAACAAATATCAACATTTAAACCTATGTTAATTTTCACTAAGACCTTCTGTAGACGTCTGACAGAAATAGTCAAAGTATCATATCTAAATGAGACCATTAATGATGTTGAAAATATGTCCACAATGGCCACGTTGGAACTAGTTTTTAACTTTGTACGAAGAGGGTCCATGAACGTCTAGATCGGACGTGCAGAACACGTCAAAAAAAGACGTCATAAAAACTTTCATTCTGGCTCCTCAGTGGACGTCTTTTCAACGTCCGACTTTTGTGACAAAGATGTTGAAAAGACGTCTTTTGGACATCATTGTGTTTAGTGGGTAACTAACAGCTTTTATTATTAGCTGGTTGTCCTGCATCTTCAATAAACAAGCTACAGTTAGTCCAAAATGCAGCCGCTAGAGTTCTTACTAGATCAAGAAAATATGATCATATAACACCGATTTTATCATCACTTCATTGGTTACCTATAAAGTTCCGTATTAATTACAAGATACTGCTGTTGACTTATAAAGCTCTAAATGGTTTAGCTCCAGTCTATTTAACGGATCTTTTATCGCCTTACAATCCATTGCGCTCTTTAAGATCACTAAATTCGAGGCTTCTGGTCATTTCTAGGATATCCAGATCCACCAAAGGAGGGAGAGCATTTTCACATTTTGTTCGTAGCTCAGACTCGCTCTCCCAGTTTAAAACTAGACTGAAGACGCATCTATTTAGCCAGGCATTCATATACATTTTTTATCTTACAGTTACTGTAAATTCGGCCTCTAGTTCATAAACGCCAGACAGTCCCGGCGCCAGGACAAACGACTTGGGGGGGCTTTTACAATTCTTAGGGGGGGTGGGGGGGTTCCGAAGCATCCCAGAAGCGGCTCTCCGCATCGCTTCACTAAAGAGGTGTGCTACGTCTATTTTCAACGGACGTCGCGTCCAAGCCGCACCGTAAATACAACATAACAGTAAATAAACACTGTAAATTTTAAAATAAACACCCTGTTAAGACTCCCAATTGTATTGCACACCAATATATCCTTGGTAGAAACCATAGACTGTAAGGTAGAAACCCAAAAATCAAGAAAAATCACATCGGACAGGCAAATCACATGGTCTCGCGCATCCAGTCGCGTTGCTTCTGAAATGCTCCTGGTGTGAGTTGCACCGCGTGGAGGACAGAATAAAATCTAGTCGGAGCCGTAATGCACTGCAGACGTGTGCAGTGTACAAAAGGGGTAAAGTCGAGAACAGTTCAGACGGTTCTCGTTTATAGTTATCTTATTCATAAGTGTTTAGAAAAACCCTGCACGAACGCTCAGTCACATAATCATCATTCAGATCACGGCTAGGGGGGCTTGAGATTATCATAGGGGGGGCTAAGCCCCCCCAAGCCCCCCCTTGACACCGGGCCTGACGCCAGAGGAGAACTGGCCCCCGACTGAGCCTGGGTTCTCCCAAGGTTTTTTTTTCTCCATTGGGTCATCTGATGGAGTTTTAGGACACCGTTAGGTCACTGGATGGAGTTTTTCGGTTCCTTGCCACTGTTGCCTTTGGCTTGCTCAGTTGGGGATATTCAAATTAATTAACCAATCATACCATTGATCAGCTCTACCAAACTTGGATGTCTTTTTTTTTCCAGTAATAAACAAACATTGTTAAGTTGTTTTGATTGATACTGTGAAGCAGCTTTGATACAATCTGTATTGTGAAAAGCGCTATATAAATATATTTGACTTGACTTGACTTTTGAAATTGTGTGAGTTAGCTTATTCAAAATTTCAGTTGCAATTAATATATTTCTGTGTAGTACAAAAAAAAATCAAAATTTTAAGTTCTGCTGACTCAATCTTGGGGTTGAACTTTAAAAACAATTGAGGCAACTGATTACCTCAAAGTTCTTCTAACTTATTAGGGTTTACAGTGTTTCTGAAATTCTGTTATACCATTTTATGAAAATGCTTCCTAAATTACATATTCATATTTTAAGAGTTACAGAGATCATATGTCCTGAACATGAATGACCCAGCTGGAGTTTTAGTTGGAGCATCCCATGGGGACAGAGGTCAGCGCTGAAGTTTCTGGAAGATGGACTTCATCTGTCAGTACTCCTCCTCTTAGTCTTGTCTTATAAATTTCAAAAGCATGCTGTGCTTTTTCACCGAATCACTGTGGTAGTGATGGAAAGGAGCCCGGTGAGAAAGAGAGAGATTGAAGAAGGCAGATTAAAGGAGCGAGATATGGGGTTAGACAGAGGGGAAGGTGTAGGGGAACTTTACACCCAGGTTAGCTGTTGGCAGGTCAGTCACAGACTAAGGTTTGGAACAGTGACAGTGATAGGAATAATATGTTTTATTCAAAAGGATGAAACTGCAAGTGGGGCCGCCGAAGCTCTCAGCGATTCAGACTTCTTGTCATTTGCTGGGGTTCAATTAAGCTGCAAAGTATCAGGTTGACGTGAGGAGAGAGCAAAAGAGGGGAGAGATGGCAATGGAAGCCAAGTATATACCGACACAGCAGCTGTGAGAAAGCAAACCCTGAAGGAAGGCCACTGAGGATTGAAATTCCCTCATTTTCAGAGCAGAAAACAAAGCTTTGTCCTCTCACGTTGCATATGAGCTCATCTCTTTAAATCAACATTCCTGTCCTTCTTCAAATGGAGGTATATTCAGACTACATACTGTCTCAGAACAACACCATATGTGTACTGTACATGATTTTCTAGATGTTTTAGAATTGAATATGCAAAGTTGTATGTTCCCGTTCGCCATCTCAGTCTGCCTTCTAAAAATCAGCATCCTTAGAAATGCTTTGAACATAGAAAGTCAGTGGAGAAAGTAGTATAGTTCATCATAACATCATAATATGCATAATTCATACGCTATATTGCCATATGTACCCAATTTTTTTCTGTTCTGTTCAAAGATGCGCTTTGATGGACTTACAAAGACATACAGCCATTCACTGCCATTATGAAACTTAAAAGAGCCAGGACATTTTTTAATATAACTCTGATTGTATTCGTCTAAAAGAAGAAATTCATACACAGGATGGCTTGAGGGTTAGTAAATTTTAGGGTAATTTTAATTTTAAAGTGAACTACTCCTTTAACGAAAAGTGTTTTTAATAGTGTTAGTTTTAGTTAACAGTAACAAGTTAGTAGTTCAAGAAACCCTTATGGTTGTGGCAAAATGTTTTACTCTAAATTGGATTAAAAATGCGAAAAGAGGATTTTATTTTTTTATTTTAGAATTGATTGCTGTATGCCATGTATCCGTAAACATGCAACCTAGAGAGGTCATGTGCAGCAATGCACACTCACTATGCAGTATGCCAGTGTTTCATTTCAATCATACACTCTTTCTCCAATTCCTCTTCCTCATCCACAGCTGTGTAACTCTGCTCACTGACTGACAGGATCACTTCTTGTCCTACTATCCACTCTGGCTTTGTACTTTCGCCAGCTCTCCTCCCCCCCTCTGGAATTGTGTTCTTCGCACTGCGGAACCGAATGGAAATCATTGAATCCGAGGAAGTTTCAATGCATCACAACTATCTCCTCGCGCACTCGCTCGGGTTCATCTGCATTCCAGCTGTACGTCAATCGCCCCTCCACTTCCATTTATTCTAACGTTAAAGATAAAGTCCTGCCAGCAGGACAGTATTTGTAAAAAATTATTTTGTATTCTCTCTTTGTCTCTCTCGCCCTCTGTGAGCGGAAAGTTTCCCCTCAGCGTACGTGTACGTGCTCATCAATGGGGAAATGGGTTTTGGCTCCCAAATTATAGCTCGGGTCATATAAAAAGCTAGATTTTTTTGGGGGTCAGTAGTCAATAGACAGTCAGCTTTGAGAAAATCTTATGGATATACATGCATACATAGGCTATGTCATTTGTCGTTTAAGTTGGCCCAGTAGTGCACAACACAACGAAATTTATGTTTGCTTTTTAAATTTGGTTGTGCTGTGCACTGGGCCATCGTAGTCCTTGATGGCAAAGCTGAATTTTCAGCAGAATTGTAGTGTATCATTGTTTCCATTAAAAAATATTAAGCGGCAAAATTAATATTATTATTATTATTGATAGTAATTAATGTTTTTTGAGCAGCAAATCAGCATATTAGTATGATTTCTGAAGGATCATGTGACACTGAAGACTGGAGTAATGATGCCGAAAATTCAGCTTTGATCACTGGAATAAATTAGATTTTAAATATATTAAGTTATTTTAAATTGTAATAATATTTTACAATAATACTGTTTCTACAGTATTTCTGATCAAATAAATGCAGCCTTGGTGAGCAGAAGAAACGCACAAAGAAATCTTAATGATTCTAAACTTTTGAACGTTAGAATATACGTATAATGTTTTTTTTATTAAGACTCAAGGGAATTTCTCAATAGCTTTTGCTTCAGGATGCCGATATGGACATAACATTTTATATCACTTTCTTTTATTTTTGTAGTTTTGTTCAACTATATCACATAGCCTGTTATGATGCTTTCTGTATAATTTGAGTAGCACATATTCAGTGTATAAAGTCTTATAAGGGTCTAGGTTTTCTAACATGCATTGAAGATCTAGCATCTTTTTTCAGTCACAAAACACAGGGGATCAAATGGAGTTTGGTGTCATTGATGCAGAAGCAAGGTTGAATATGAAAATTAATTTTAAGAGCTGCGGCAGAAGGAAAGTGAATAACAACTTTGTATGAATTCAGAACATGTAATGCACCAATTGTGCCATGTTCCTTTTTTGTCCTTTCTTCTGAGCTTGACAGGTCCAGTCCTGATTGACTTTGATTTGATGTAAAAAGCAGCCTGTGAAACCCATTTTATAGTCCACAGCGGGAGAAAAAAATGTTTTATGTGACAAGAGGGTGAATAGATGACAAAATTTTCATTTTTGTGTGCCCTATTTTAGCAAACTATAAGGCCTCATCCAATTGTTGTTCTGTGATGTGTTATATGTCTTCTGAGTTTATTGAACTCAACACATGCACAGCTGGATTTGAATGCTGACTGATGCCCCCTGCTGGCAAATAACGATCACTCTCTTCATTAAAATCCGTGCACACCTCAAATCACCCCATACAGAAATGTAATATATGTCAATATATGTAAATTACATATATAATGTCAGTGCCCATGTATGTCTGCTGCCTATATGAGAATATATGCAAAATTCATATATGTAAAACACATAGACATATATGAAACATATGTTTCAAAATATAGCAAAAATGGCCGTTTTCATGTAAGTGCCATATATTTTCCCGTATATGCACATAAATGTTAAATATATGTAATTCACATATATGTATATATGCATATATGTACTTATTTCAATGCATCAGTATCACATGCATGTATGTTTACATACATTTATTAATTATGTGGGAAACAAATATGTATGTCACATATTTATACTTAATGTTGTGTATATATATACGAGAAACCAATACTATACTGTAATATATGCAGATATATGGTATCATATATGGATGAACTCAAATATTTTCTTCACATGTTTGGACACATAAATGTTCATATATGTTGCAGGCATGTATTGTTGTCTCAGATAAGTCAAATATATGTATAGATATATGTCATGCTATTTAAAATATAAGTACATATATGGCCATATATTACATTTTTGTATGGGACATTTCAGATTTATTTTTATAGCACTTTATACAATATAAATTGTTTCAAAGCAGCTTCACAATAGGAAAGTAACAGAATTAATGATGCAAACTTCTGCATATATGAGACTAATTCAAATTCTGCTGTGAAGCAGCTGTAACATAATTGTCATTATTTAGCTCAACTCGGTTCAGTGATGATTAAGTTCAAAAATAGTGTAAAGTTCATTCATCATGAAACAAGTTCACTTCAGCTATAAGCCGCTCTACAGAAGACAATAGTGATGTTATTCAGCTCAATTTAAATAACAGTTTATATACCACAGAAATTATTTTCTCAATACTATTGTTTTGTGTTATAGTAAGCATATTAATTAAACGATTAATGAATGACAACTGTTAAATAATAAAACGAATGAATGAAACTAACTAGAATTCAATTAAGTTCAATGCAATAGATAGTGTAACACTTAGGTGACATTGTTGTATGTCGTATTGTATGTCATTGTACTCTGATAACCTCTGAGGCCAAATCATTTTATTAGCGGGATAGATGTTTATTGTGTTCAACTAGCTACTTTTAATAAAAATCAACAGGAACATCCAAGGCACTCTCTTTAGAAAAGTTAAAAAGCCTTTATTTCTATGGCTTGGTCATAATCAACACTATTAAAACACTCCGACGCGTTTCGGCGTACAAGCCTTCGTCCGGGAGTCACTGATCTTTTAATACTTGATTAATGGCATGTTAAATAATAGGTTATCAAACATATCAAATCGTTTTGACACCAAATTGCACAAATTGCTATAGGGCCAAAAGTTACAGTTAAAATCATTTTTAATATGATAACAAATAACAGATTGCAATATCAAGCAGCATAACGGACAGTTTTTGTACAGCTAAAATAACTGGAAGCAGATGAGACCGGAAGCCTCAACACAATCAAGTTACTTCAAGTTACGCTTTTATGTTACGAATAAAGTGAATATATTTGCAAAAAGAAATGCATAACCTGCTTAGAAATGTCTGAAGCCTAAAACATACTTTACATTAGCACCAGAAAGCAAATGCTTATCGTTATATAAGCTAGTGTGACGTTGCATTCCAGTTTTGGTCAAAATGTTGAAGTTGCCGTGAGTAAATGTACCTGAGACGATTAAATGTGATCTTCATATATCAAACAAATTGAAATCTTTTACTTCTACAGTAAAAATCAACATAACCCAACCTGAACTTAAATAATGCTTCAGCTCTATATGACACGTCAGTATTGTAGATGTAGTTTCATTACAGGTATTGCAGAATGAAGGCCATTTAAACTATTTTCGACTGACGGGTGAATGAATCTCGAGCACCAGCTCATTCTCACTTTAATATAGTTCCACTTCACAGAGGGTCATTGAATAACTTTGAAAGATGAAAACGCACACAAATGCATGGGAAAATTCACATTCAGCGATAAATATGTAAAGGCTTGCAGTTCCTCACTTTTTTATTTGGTTAGTGTATGCGCGTCCTGTATTTCCCTCTGCTTTTTCAGAGAACTGAACAGTATGTCATAATCAATTCTTCTGAAAGCACAACAACATTATAGATTTATTTTACACAAGCTGCAAAATACATTATTAAGTCGTGTTTCAGCAAAGACAAGAAATATGCCAGGCAGCCGAAAACAATTCTGACTCATGAAGCCAAACGCGTGTGGCATCCAAAGCGACGGTCTTGGTCCAAGATGGATAGAATAATATGCTAATGGAACTGTATCAAATCAAAGACATTCAGAGATGCGGACAGAACATATAGTGCTATTCAGTGTTGGGAAATTGCTTGGAAACAGTTTCCAAAGCTGCTCATGTAGTAGTTAGATTATTAGGCCTCTAAGCTGCCAACAAAAATAGCTAACCACATTGATGCTATTTTTTAATATATAACTATCAACATTATAAATGACTTTACTGTCACTCTTGATCAATTAAATGGATCCTAGCTATTAATGTTTGAACAGTAGGGTAAGCTTTTGACTGGAAAAGCTTGGCTATCTGAACTGTATGCTAAAGGAACATGTTAGAAGTTACTGTTTCCCAACACTGGTGCTGTTGAGGGAGAAAGAACAGTGAAAAAAGTTGGCATGTTTGGTTGGATTAAAACGAACTCTGTCAGTGCGTTTCATTTAAACAAGTACCCTGCTGCCACTAAACCCTGCTGCCACTAAACAAGCGGACCGAGACCGCTGAAAAGATGGGTCAAACGAACTCTGGTGCGGTTCGAATTATATATGAACGCAACACGGACCAAAGACGTGTAAACGAACCAAAAACAGGAAGATGAGACCCTAAAAAGGACAGGATGCTCAAGCATACATTTTTTCCCTCTCGTCAGAAGCCGCATTGCCATTAACCAAATTGAAATTGCGAATTGAAAATACACCCTATGGAAACTTTTTTGGAAAACCTATGGAATTTCGCGAAAACTCTCATATATCGCAAAAAGTTTTTACACTCTCATGAGGTGGTTTTTCAGGCAATTCAAAAAAGGAATATGTCGCAAAACTGCAATGGAAACACTTTTTTCGCATTTCCAGGTCATCTGGCGTACGTAAAATCAATCATTCTATAAAGATGGCGTGGTATGGACAGAAGTCGAGACAGAGTTCTGTATTAAACTAATGAAAGACAAAAGTATGACGGAATACTGGATTCTAAACAACAAAGAAATGGCACGATTTATCAAGACCTTGAAGCAGGAGGGAGAAACCCCTTGTATGTGCCACTCACAACTATAAGGGTCTTTCCTTGCCATTAATGCTTGGATAAAAGTAATGGCTGCGGTGGCTGGGATATACATAAACCAACCAACATGATTTTTGGATGACATATCGCGAGAGGAAACAATTACGTATTACTCGCGTAACATCGGTTAATGGAAACGCCGTCATTTCGCAATGGTTTCTTAATCAACATTTAGAAAATATCACAAATTTTGCGCAAATCTGTAATGGAAACATGGCTATTGACTCAATGTTTCCCATTAGAGGCATCAGAACTGCATCTCCTCACAGCAGATCTTCATTTGTGTGTGTAACGGAGGGATTCCTGTTACTGTTTTGACTCCTTTACACATTTTATAAGGTCTTCACAAGTTCTCAGCCATTCAAAATACATATGTAGGCTACACACGTACAACGAGCGTATCTAGCCCAGCACACGGCATTGTTTGGGATGTTCTGTAAGTTCCGTCATGAAATATATGTAATAAAAGGTTGTGAACGTATCACTGTGTCTTTAGGTTCGGTGTTAAAATGCCAATGTGAACGCTAAGCGTTCAGACAAAGCAAACCAATCTACAAGTGTGAACACACCCTAAAACACATTCATATTGACAGCTAGTCATGTGAGGTGTTAATTTCCAGAGGAAATGTATTTCGATGGTCCACTTTTGACATTCTACTAACTACTATAAGTAACTTTGCAACTACATTTGTCAGTCTGCTTAATATCTGATAACAGTTTATTTTGATGCTTCACCAACAGAAGATCTACTGATAACTACATGTCAACTCTAACATCTAACCCTAACCTAACAGTCTACTAATACTCTAATGAGAGATATCTGACATGTTGTTGCAAAGTTACTTATAGTTAGTAGAATGTCTAAAGTGGACTATCGAAATAAAGTGTAACCGAGCAAACATGCTGTGACAAATGCTGCCAATGATCAACAATGTAAAGGCATTTTCTCATGACTCACATCAGGGCATCAGTGAGCCTCTTGCGCTGCTTTGACCTCCACATGAAAAACGTTGCCATGGAACGGTGATTTTACGAGGTTGCTATCTTGCAAGAAAGCGGGAAGTGTACATGGTAGATTATGAAAATAGTGAAAGCTGACTTGCGGTACATAAAAATAATAAAAGTGTTTACAGAGACAGGTGTACGGTAAAGTATCCTTGATACGTACACTTGATAATCGTACATGTGCAGAATAAATTCTATAGCAATGCATTCTCTGTAATTTGTTGCTATGAGACATCTTTGAAAACTTAACATATGCAAAATGAATGGTAGCATTGTCATTATGTTTTCTAAAGGCCAGTTCACACTGGCACAACAAACTGCAGAAGTTGGCAATTTTTTTGATTTTAGCACCATTGAAATGATGTGAATTTTCTGGAAATCATTGGGGTGCTCAATTGAAAGGTCATCAGCAAATTAATAATACATTTAATAATACAATATAATACGTAATTATACAATATGCAATTATAATTATACGATATAATACAACAATATAATAATAAATTCTAATACAACAGCTGACGGAGTGAAAGCAATTTTGACATCATTCTCTCTTATGACTGTTCCCTCTATTTTTTCCCCTCTGTTGGAAAGTCATATAAATGCTGTTGTGCTCCCCCCCCTCCCCTCCGTTGATGTCTCATGTGAAATATCTTTTACTTGCAATTCATAAAAGTGATAAGCCATGAGAGGTTGTGTTACAGTAGTTTTACCACGGTTAAGGTGGTTTCAAGAACTTCTCTGAACCTACAGCTATTTATTTAGTTTTATGCATCATGCTCCATTCTGCTGGTGAATGTGGGTTGATTTCTGAATGCTGATGTCTCCCACCCAGAGGACTTCAAGCAGCAGTGTATTTGTGTGGTTTTTAGAGATGAAAAGTGGTTTACAGCTGTGGCTTTGAAAGCCGGATTCAAGTCATAAAGAGGCAAAATAATAATTTTAAAGACTTGTTTTAATTAACACAGTCATGACTGAGTGCAATGACAAGATTGTGCGTTAATCTAAAAAAAAAAAATTATATATATATATATATATATATATATATATATATATATATATATATATATATATATATAATCAGGAATGCTAAATAGCAGCACTTCAAGCACGACATAACTTTTAAATATCCAGCAAGTGTAGGATATATCCTTTCATATCAGAAGCCTCTGACCGCAGCATGTTTGGGTGTTGTGTTGTGCTATTTACTGTTTTTAAAAGAAAGTTATATGCACGTTTTCAATAAGCATGGACAACCCAGATTACCCTTTTGTTTTGAATAGTGTACTAGCATACAACTTTTACTCTTTATACAGTATGCTGTGTGCATAAAGTGCATACAGTATTATGCAAATTGATTGCTATATGGATAGAACACCTAGATTATCTACTGCATATTGTTTTCTTAAAGACGGCCTATTATGCTTTTTATATATATATATATTTTCCTCTTTTTTAAGTGTGTAATGTTGCTCTTTGAGCATGAAAAGGTCTAAAAAGTTACAAAGCATTCTTTATATCAGTGTCACTGTTTCTGAATTCCCTGAAACAGTGGAATTTAAATAAGGAATTGTTTAAATAAGGAATATTGTGACGTGTTCATTCCCAGAAGAAAACTCAAGACTTTAATGGAGGCCATTGAAGTTTTGAGTTTTCTTCTGGGAACGAACACGTCACAATATTCCTTATTTAAATAATTCCCGCCCAAGGCATACGCACAATAAGGGGTCGTGGCCTGGTTGAGTAGTGTGTTGAAACTCGTAGTTATGGTGAGGAGTGTGACATTTCCCCAAACATGCTTGAAGTGGTTGACCAATCATAACACACAGGTCCAGCCAGCCTATCAGAGCACACTACGCACATCAAGCTGACATTCAGTACATTCTGTATCTTTTAATCCCATTTAAATATATATATTCTCTATATATAATATTTAATATATATATATATATATATATATTTATATATATATATATATATATAATATATATATATTTTAGCATGTTAACAATTTTGAGCATTTTGAGGAGTGCGCATGTGCATAAATGTGTACATGAACCCCGAAGGATGACACCCACAATGAATCAAACATCAGATAAAGCAAAATGACAGAGAACAAAAACAGTGAAGTAGTCCTTAGTTCATTATAGCAGCATGACAGAAAAATTATGTTCCGTGGAGAATGTCTCGGTTACGTACGTAACCCTCTTTCCCTGAGTAGGGTACCTTGGTAACTCCGCCCCACCTCGTGGGTATATAAGGAAGTACGCTGGTAACACGCAGTTATGTTACCTGCTGAGGAGCCGAGACTGAACTCAGGCTGTTCCAGCGGTACAGCGGAAGGGGCAGGGAGACATAACGTCTCCATTCCCTACTCAGGGAACGAGGGTTCCGTACGTAACCGAGACTTTCCCTTTCGTAGTCACTACGAGTTACGTCGTGACGACGAATGGGGTTCCCAGTCTAATCACGCCTTCTCGGCTGTCTTCCAGTGCCCTGCGTAAGTCTGAGCTCCCTGTCTTGAGACTGGCACGGACGAAGGACTCCTACTTAACACAGGAATACCAAGGTACACTGGGAAGCATATCTCAGTGGAATATGCAAACAGTGCCTGTCCGAAGGGAGGACTTATGGAATACACATATGACCCGCAAGCGGGATGCATATGGAGAACACTGGGATATCCAGCCCGCAGGGTGGAATCTTTCAACCCCAGAGGGGGCAAGGTGGCTTGCCAAGGGAAAGACCTGCTCAGAGAGGCTTACAGTGGAAATACACATGTGGGGGTCACCAGTGGGGAACCATGCACATGGAGGCACCTAGTCAACACGAAAGCTGCCGCAGGCATAGAGTCTGTTGTTGACGTCAACAGTGCTGGAGGAACTCAGGGCTTCTTGGGGTAACTCACCTGAGGAAAATATCGCACTTATCCAGTCCGAGGAGTGGAATGGCGAGAAAGCGATGACACCGAGCAGGTCCTATTACCGGCCACTGGGGGTGAGTACATGAGAGGACACTGGCTCCACTCGGAGATTTTAGAATCTCGCGAATGTGTTTGGTGTCGCCCAGCCTGCAGCTCTGCAGATGATCGTTAGTGAGGCGCCAAGCGCTAGAGCCCAAGAGGAAGCCACACTCCGGGTGGAGTGTGCATTCACACCAAGGGGACATGGTCGACCTTGCTGCTGGTATGCCAAAGCAATGGCGTCCACTAATCAGTGAGACAACATTTGCTTGGAGAGAGCCTTTCCCTTTAGCTTCCCACCATAACAGACAAAGAGCTGGTCTGAGGTCCTGAAACACTGCTTTCTGTGTAAGTAAACACAGAGGGCGCGTACTGGACAGAGCAATGCCAAGGCTGGGTCTGCCTCCTCCAGGGGCAGCGCTTGCAGGTTCACTACCTGGTCTCGAAAGGGAGTGGTGGGAACCTTGGGGACGTATCCAGGCCGGGGTCTCAGGATCACGTGAGAATAGGCCGGTCCGAATTCCAGGCACGCTTTGTTAACCGAAAATGCCTGCAGGTCCCCTACCCTCTTGATGGAGGCCAATGCAACCAAAAGCTCTGTCTTCATAGACAGGATCTTAAGCTCGGCTGTTTACAAAGGCTCAAAGGGAACTCTCTGCGAGGTCCCAAGAGGGTACAAGGGGAGGGTGAGGAGGATTTAATCTCCTGGCTCCCCTCGGGAACCTGATGACCAGGTCATGCTTCCCCAAGGACTTACCTTCAACTGCATCGTGATGTGCGGCGATAGCGGCAACATACACTTTGAGGGTGGAGGGAGACAGCCTTCGCTTCAACCCTTCTTGCAGGAAGGAAAGCACGGCACTGATCAGACATTTCCTGAGAATTCCTTCCTTCCGGCCCAGAATTCCTTTCGCCCCCAAAAACCAATCATCAAGCCTTGAGCGCTAGGGACATGGCGGCAGGTTCCACACAAGCCCGATGCTCGCGGTGGCCCGGGAAAGCATGGCTGTCAACTCTGGATCAGATCTGGACTCTCGCTCTAATGAGGTCATTGAGTCTCAACCGCAACACTGCGACGGTCATGTTCCCGCAATGAGAACATAACGCATCTACGAACGCTGCCCGGGCGTGATCTAAGCCCAAACATGCCAAGCAGCGTTCATGCCCATCAGCAGAATCTGACTAACGCACCCAGAAATACACGGGCTAAACATCTTTAAAAAGACGTGGCACGTGCAAGCTCTTTTTGTGAGAGGATAGCTCGCAGCAGTGCTGAAGCGCCCAGGGAGAAACACACACGCAGTTGCAGACCACTGCACAGATCAGCAGGCAGGAATTTGAAACTCGCTGGAACATCCCGTCACACCAACATCGACTGGAAGCTGCTCGTCTCGAAGATTCTCGAAGATAATCAGAAAATAGGCTACAGGAGTGAAGAGGACCTCTTGGCTCCGAAGCAAAAACGTAACTGCGCGTTGCCAGCGTACTTCCTTATATACCCACGGGGTGGGGCGGAGTTACACTATGCAAATTCCGCAGACCCATGGCATTTCCTTGCCATTGGCTCATTTTGTAATACTCAAAGTTGATAGGCTTTCTAAGCAAAACCCCATTCGTCGTCACGACATAACTCGAAGTGAGGAAAGGGAAAGCTGCTGACTGAATGAACCGCATATGGGTAAATTAATGATAATACTGCATGTTAATGTAATTTAATAAAAGGAACAGCTTTCTGTTGTTTGTGTAAATTAACTATAATCATTTTAAATACATTAATTGCTATCTCGAAACAATTACGTAGCAGAAGTTATTGCTTTACCACCTGCATAACGATAGTCATATATTGTTGAACGTGGTTAAAACATCAGAAGTGCCACCGGTTTAGGGAAACAGTTGTGACTAGTTTCTACAACGAAGTATCGTACTATGGTGGTTAAGCAGCGAGTTATTCAATGTAAGGGAAACGCAGAACAGAGCGTTACTGACAGACTGGGAAGAGAGGTGCTGCAATAATGTCAAAAATGTGACAAAATAATGTTTTATAAACATCCCAGCATGGAAACATTCTAGTAGACCCTAAAAACAAAATCAAGACTTAAAAAGAGCATAATATGGACTCGAAAAGCAGTATGGAGTAAAGCCTATAGCTTATACTGCACAGTGTATTGCATTCTGAACAGCCTCTGAGCTGCAGTGTGATTGATTGAGTGTGTCTGTTGTTTTGTGTGAGAAGGAAGATGCCCAGTTAAAGTTTGTGGAGGTAGTATCTCAGTAGTCTCAGAGGTAGTAGTTACTGTCCTATCAGCAATCTGCACGCGCTCAGTTTCTCTTGCGTTCAGCAGCACTCAGGGTGAGATCAGGCCAAGTCATGTCCTCATTAAAGGAAAACCTGATCACAGAGGACTTCTACAGTCTTTTACAACCAAAAACACAGTTTCTGTGTGTGTTCAGTGTATTTTAGTTTTGATGTCGTCTATGGTGTGCTCAAAGGGTTAACGCGTACGGTACGTTAACTTTTAGGGTTGTGCGCCATTCATAATTGAATTGAGAATGCATTTTAAATTCCAAATTAATTCCTGGATTTGAATTTGAATTGAGGTATATCAAGATGCAGCATCAGGAATGAGAAAGAATTATAATGAATTTAAATTCAGAAAAATACATGCACTTCTGTTTAAAAGTTTGGAGTAATTATAACTTTATTAATGTAAGTCTCTTCTGCTCACCAAATCTGCATTTATTTGATCAAAAATACAGTAAAAACAGTTATATTGTGAAATCTTATTACAATTTAAAATTAGCTGTTTTCTATTTGAATATATTTTAGAATGAAATGTATTCCTGTGATGAAAAGGACTCATTACTCCAGTCTTCAGTGTCACACGATAGCCATATAACGTTAGCCTAGATGTTTGTAATGTCACCTATATACATTTGTATTTAGTTTGTATATTTCATCATATTTATAAAAAAAATGTGTGTTTCATTGTGGAAGGACACCTCATTTTCCTGAAAGGAATTGAAATTTCCTGTTACTGTTATTCCAATACAAATTCTAGATCAACTTCCTGCGGGTGTGGCCAATTCAATTCAAATGAACATGAACTGAATGGGAGCCATTTATTAAATTCACAATTTTTTCATGACCCTGATGCATACATGCATTTAATTAGAGAGAAAAAAATGCTTATGATTGCCATTCCATAAAATTCCTTTGGCTTTAATGCACAAATATATTAAGTAAAAAAAAAAAGCAATTTGTCATACTTGGGTTAAATGACCAGAAGTGGATGTCATATATATTAAAGCATGCCCGTTTTTGTTTAGTATGAAACATCTGTCTGTGTTTGTTTGGCCCAGTGGATGTGGATTTGCCACACATAAATAAATTCACACTTCTTCATGTTGTGATTATTGTCACTTCCGTACCTCCAAACTGCTGGAGTAGGACAAAATCGATAAACATCCCATTTTTTTTTAGGCTTAATTAAGTTATCATTGATCTTTCCCTATGACAGAACACATGCAGAGCGTTAACACTAAACATATGGCAGCGAAACACAGAGAAACCTCAATATGTCCGTCCACAAATCTAACCTACCTGACAGTTAATCAAGACAATTCATTCATTACTCGCAACTGAAATGCGGTTTATGTAAGAGTCAGACAGGCTTGATTAACATTGCTGTGGCTACACACAGAAGAAGTGGATTTGCAATTAATCATGTTGTTTTTTTATAATTGTCAAATATTTCTGAAAGAATAAAAGGCTCTATTCCAAACCCTAGTCTACTGAGGTACAGGCAGCTGATGTGCAATGTTGATGTTCATGCGCTTATGATACCTTAAAATGGTGCCTATAGGTAGCTTACTAGGATTTGCACCAAATAGTTTTAAATAGTTTTCTTTGAGAATGTGCTTATTGTATTTTATACTGAACTGTTAGCATATACCCTTGTGAAAAAGAAGCACACTTCTATAAAAAAAAAGACTTAGCCTATTACAGAAATAATATAGCCTACTTTCAATATACTTAAGTGAAATGTGAACCGAATGTAGGCCTAAAAATGTCAGACACTTAACTGCATGTTATTTACAATTAAATGAACAGTGTTTTAGTTTAAATTTATATTAAATATAATTAGTTGAACTTAAGAGTGCTTTTTGACCCCCTTATGTATTTTTTAATAATTACTTCTGTTGTCTTATATGGCTAAAGTGCACTGCCAAATGTATGTTTTTAATTACAAATTCGTAATAATGAAGTTGCAATTTATTTAAAATATAGGCTACCAACTGAATAACACACTGCAGTTAAAATTATCACGTAGGCCTACTTTGCAATGTTATGTGTCCTTTAAAGGACAAGTTCGGTATTTTACACTTAAAGCCCTGTTTTAAGATCGTTTCTGATGAAATAGAACGGTTAAGATTGAAATTTGGACACATGACATGCTGCTGTCCCGAGAATTTTCGGTTTCTGTGTTAGCACAAACCCCCACCCCCCCCACCTACACGATGGTTTCATAGGGGCACTGGAACAATCATTCATTAAACGCATTAAACTTTAGTTTACAAAGACGTGAAACTCACCGAGTGGTCTGGGGTGTTCACTGATATGCTCACACAAAAATCGCTGCAAAAGATGCTTTCCAACAGGTTTAATCGTAGTTTTTGTCATGACTTAAAAAAATAAAAATAAACTCAAAATGCTCTGTTAATTTTGATCTTTCATTTTCGTGTTATATCGATCAATCTACATCGATCGACCCTGTTCAGTTTCTATTTTTTTTCTGTATACTCACAATAAAAATAAAGTGTTTTGCTTTTTGCCAAATAAAGAAAAATTAACATGATGCGAGTTCTGCACTCTCTCAGTGAACTCCAATTTGAAACGCATTCGGAAATGATCTGTATCTCCACGAAAATTCAGTCAAACAGGCAAACGTACCCACGGGCATAGAGTTTGAGATCGCATCTTTTAAATGAAGTAATTTATATTAAAAACAAATATTCTCAGTTTCTGTAATCTGTATGAAAATAGAGCGATTCCAGTCGAGCTGATTACGAGCTCATTTACTTTAATTCGTTCACGCCTACTCACGGAGCGCGCTATTCACAAGATAATGTGTTAAGCCATCTATGCAAAACAGGTAAACGCCCCCAAGCAAATGCAATAAAGGCTTCAAGTTCCATCATTCAGTCACCTGCGCGTTGGGAAGATGGCACGATACACCGGTGTGGAAGCTCTTCAGCTCGTCCTGGATTCTAGCGACGAAGAATACACATTTTTATCAGAAGAAGAGCGCGACTACTCTGATGACGACCGTTTGTATTTTGAAGAGCGACCTGATCCAGCCGTGGATAGAATTTCGGATGAGTAAGTATTTAGTCTTACTTCCATTAGTTGACAAGCTATTCAATATAAACATGTAGCTTAGGCTACATATTATACGGGGTGAACTATTTTCCACTTGCCATCCAGAGTATTGACATTTGATATATTCAACACGATCTAATGAAAGTGCATATCTATACCATGAATTTAAAATCTCGTACCATTTCAAAGTCAAAAATGTTTTTTTTTTTTTTTGGTTTCTGTTTTTGTTTTTAGTGCATATGCTACGCACTGTAAACCCCTTGGTTAAGAAATTTGTATGTGTAAATGATATGTTTAGATCATTATGTATGAAAGCTAGAATTTAGAAGTTATTTTAGAAAATAGGCCTAGTTGGTGTTTAGATTATATTTTGACTAGTTTAAATGCTGCCTCATTATCATTAACGATGCATGCTCGCAAATATCAGTTGTAAATGTGTGTAAATGTGCTGAAATGTGTATACCCAGTTAATGAATTGCGCAAATGTGTTTTGTTTGCGGTGTGCCTCTCCGGTAATGACCCATTGACACGCATATAGGCTTATTGCACGCGTCTAAAATAATTTACATCAGTTATTCATTAGAGACTAATGCTACTATGCACTGGCGTAGCCACGGGTGTGCCGGTGCCACCCACAGTGGCAGCTGGCACACTTAAAATAGATGCAGAATATTTTTTTTAAGTTTTAATAAAAACGTTTCCTAAACTTGGACTATTGTTGTTTACTTAAAATATTGGTGCATTTAAAATGTATTTTAATTTTTTAATTATTATCGTTAACAAAATATCTGCCGACATTCGGACTGCCAACCAATCCGCAAACAGCCGCTGACTGGTAATACGGTTGTGCTGTTGAGGCTCGCGCAGCCTCATGAGGAGAAATGGAAACAAATGAGCGCAGATCACACAAAGAAACTTAATGAACATAGAGTGGTTAAAAAATTTATGTGGAGTTTTTATATTTATAACATATGATATGATACAGTTAAGTAACATCACAGTGACCGCGAGTGCTGAATACCATCACGACTGAAAACATGACACTGATTTCATATGACAGTTCAATAAACAAGTCATTAATATCAAGTCACTTACATTTTAGACACAATATTGACTGTTTTTGTTCTATTTGAGCAGCGAAAATAGTTCCAAACAAACATCCCAAGAACCACAGCGCATCTCACCTGAACACATAACTGCATTAATGAATGATTCAGCGCTTTGAATGAATCGATTGAGTCAAAGATTCAATGACCCATTAAACAACTGCCTCATTCCTCAACGATTCAGCCGTTTGAACGAATCATTTGAATAATTGACTCAATAACTCACTCATTAGGACGGTCACCTGCCGCCCCCTACTGGTGGTTTAGTTTCGTGTTTAAAAATAGGCTATAATTCTTTCCAATATGTCATATTTGTATCTTCTATCTATCAAAAAATATTTAAAACAATCTCGTAACATTATTTAATGCAGGTGTAATTTTTCAGTGTGAATTAATTAATTTTATTGGTAACATCATAGTGTCTTATTATTTCAATTGAATTTATTGATCAAATCTAAGAATTTAAAATGAAAGATGAAGCATACATTTAAACTGATTTCTGGATTTTTACTTGGACAAGGGAATGGCCGATTTACTTGTTCGAAGGACAAGCACATGTAAAGCCTTAATGTTGAGCCCTGAGTTATATTTTATATACTGTAGGCCTAGTATTATGTTTATGGCAAGCCAGTTTTACACATCCGCCTAGTCTATTCTGTAAAGTTAGTGATACGCCGGGTCAAGGTTGTTTTGCACATTAATTTGACAATAAATGTGGCACACCCAATTTTTCTTATGCACAGCCAGAGACGCTTTTCTGGCTACGCTAGTGCTACTATGGTTATATTTATGTAATAATATTCTTCAACTTTTTTAAAAGGAATGTAGCTTCATCACTACCTCCGCCTGCAACTCGGAGTGCGCTTAGCAACACAGTCAGAAATCAGAAAGAGTAAGTAGGCCTACATATTTACCTACAATTTTACAGATGTTAGTTCAATTTTGTTTATACTTAGTGTTAATACAATATGAGCCTGTATGACTTTATTATTTATTTTTGGAGATTGGTTGATGATGTTACATGTTTTGTGTTATCAGCATTGCTAAATGTCCATCAGTTATGCATGTGCTGGAATAGTATTCTGTAAAATATATGATAATAATAGTTTTTAACTTTTTTTAAAAGGAATGTAGCTTGTTCACTCTCGCCTTCCACTGCAACGAGGACACGCAGCAACAAAAATCAAAAAGAGTAAGTACATGTGTACCTACTATTTTACAGATGTTAGTTACATTTTGTTTATATACTTAGTGATGATACAAATGTTTATGTGCCTGTGTGGCTTTGCAAAAAATGTGTTGTTATGCATGCACAATATAACATTTATTGATTGGTAATGTTAATATAAAAGAGCTTATATTGTGTTGCTTTATCAGCATTGCTAAATGTTCATCAGTTATGCATGTGCTGGAATAGTACTCTGTAAAATATATGATAATAATAGTTTTCAACTTTTTTTAAAAGGAATGTAGCTTGTTCACTCTCGCCTTCCACTGCAACTCGCAGGACATGCAGCAACGGAAATCAAAAAGAGTAAGTACATATTTATCTACTATTTTTTACCTACTACTGTGGCTTTGCAAAAAATGTGTTATGCATGCACAATATTACAATTATTGATTGGTAATGTTAATATAAAAGAGCTTATATATTTTTTTGTTTTATCAACATGCTGATTGCCCTGATAGCCCTGACATGCTGATAGTACTTTGATCAACCTTTATTAACCTTTATTAATATTATTATTTTTATAGGAATGTGGCAAAGAGGGCCAAGACAAACATTCAGATGCGCAACAAGGAGTCCACTCTGTCATGGAAAACAGAAACTGACATTGATATGGTTCCACAGACTCTGAGATTCCTGCCTGCCCGGGAACTTGGACCACAGCTGAGTTCTGCTGACACACACACTCCACAGACTCTCTTCAAAATGTTTTTTTCTGAGAATGCAGTGTCACATCTCTGTGCCACAACACCAATGCTCAGGCTGCTGGTGCAACTGCAAAGGGCCACAAATTTAAATGGACTGATGTCAGCATCACTGAGATGTACCGCTACATTGGGCTGGTGTTTTACATGGCCATGGTGAAGATGAGCTCCATCAAGGACTACTGGCGGCAAGACAGTCTTTTCTCTTTGCCTTTTCCTGCCACAATCATGGCAAGAGAGAGATACCGCACCATTTCATGGAATGTACACATGAGTAACCCAGATGCAGATAAGGAGAATGACAGAAAGAGGGGCACACCTGAACATGACCGTCTTTTCAGAGTCAAACCTCTCATGGACACTATCCGTCATGCTTGTAAAGCCATCTATCATCCTAGAAGAAACTTAGCTGTGGGTGAAAGAATGGTGGCATGCAAAGCACACACAGGCATGACACAGTATATGAAAGCTAAGCCAACCAGATGGGCTTTCAAGTTGTTTGTTCTTGCAGACTCCTCAAATGGATACACTTTGGACTTTTCTGTGTACACAGGAAAGAACAACTTTCCCACAGGCCATGGACTGTCATATGATGCTGTAACATCTCTTTTAGACTGTAAAGTTTTAGGCTCTGGGTACCATGTGTACATGGACAATTTTTACACAAGCCCAAAGCTCCTAAAAGACTTGTTTGCAATGAAGTTTGGTGCATGTGGTACTTACAGGGACAACAGGAAGGACTGCCCACGTGATACAACTAATTCACTCTCAAAAAAATCTGCCAGGGGATCCATCAGGTGGATTCGGGATGGACCTCTTGTATTTGTGAAGTGGATGGACACACGTGAGGTATCTGTCTGTTCCACCATTCAGTCTGCTTATACTGGTGAGACTGTGCAGAGGAGGGTGAAAACACAAGATACATGGAGGACAATGACATTTCCATGTCCTGCACCTGTGACTGCCTACAACAAACACATGGGTGGTGTTGACCTGTCCGATCATCTCTTACAGTACTACACTGCACAACACAAAACAATGAAGTGGTACAGAAAGATCTTTCTACACTTCTTGGACATTGCTGCCACCAATGCTTTCCTTATCCACAAAGAGCTATGTGGTAACACCCATAAACAGTTCATGGAACAGCTTATTGCAGAGCTCTGTGGTGTGTCACAGAAAGTAGCACCAAAACCAACCAGTAGTGACCATGTGCCGGTTCCAGGCGCTGAGCTGAGCTCAGATGCAAAGAACATTTGCACAGTTGGTCGCAAGATCTGTGTGCTTTGCCAAGGACAGCTTGGTAAAAGGCAGGACACACCGTGGAAATGCCAGGTATGTAATGTTCACTTGTGTCTTCAGTTGAACAGAAACTGTTTTCAAAAATGGCACCAAGACATGTAACTGTATTCTCAAAACAATCGGATTGCTTTGATTTCACTACTTATATCCACCTTTCCGAACTTCCGCTACTAGCCTTAGCCCGCTAGCATAGCAGGCGTGGTCTGCGAGGATAGCGATCTGCCTTTACTTTTGTTTATTTTGCTCACATTTGATTTGCTTAGAGCCCGCATATAGGGATGCTAACCGATGACCGTTTGACCGATGGTTGACCGTCTCAACGTTAACCGATCAAAGTTGTCGGTAGTCGGTTAAAGAAGAAAAAAGTGATCTCTAAATTAGGCTATTATAGACAGTGGACTAAACGCTACTACAGTTAGCCATCTCATTCCAAGTTATTTTTGTGTTAAGTGAACAAATCCCTCACACTCAATTCTTCATAACTCGCCTGTTTGTACTTAATAAACCAATAAAAACATTTGGCACGAGGTCACAGCGTTTGGGTTCGCACGCTCACAAGGTTTGCGAAAAGTAAAGGCTACAGGCTAAAACACTCGAGGTTAGAGCCAGGGCAGACGACAGGATGAAGCGTGCAAAGAAAAGTAGTGTGTGGGACCATTTAACCAAAAAGAATGACACAGTAAGTTGCAACTTGTGTGATACAGTGCTTACAGTAGTAATACTGTAGAAATACATTACATCTACATTTCAGTGGTAACAGATAAGGTGATACCTCAAACTAAAGTGGCGTCTCTTCGGAGCTGTCATTTTCTTAAATGAGCCGCGGCAATGTTTCAAATGAGCTTCTAACGCTAGACTAACGCCTTTATTTTCAACGCGATCACCTTGTACCCAAACCATTTCAAAACTAAGGAGCCATTTGTCCTCCGATTACATACAAGCGATACAAGCTCCTCGGCGCCGCGTTTGCGGGACTCATGTTTCGCGCTGTTGGGGATTTAAAAAAGTGACGTGAGTGGAAGCGCGGCGCCGGGGCAGTGTGTTTGTGTGTGTGTGTGAGAGCGGGAGGCAGAGAGAGATGCGACAGAGTTGCGAAATTGCAGGCGCGGCTCGAAATGGCTGTTATTTCAAATAGCGTGGCATATTTTAAACTAATCGGTTAACCGGTTTCAACCGGCTAATGAGGCTCGGTGGTCGGTCAAGAAAATTTTTAGTTTTCGCCATCCCTAGTGAGATACCTGCCTTTACTTTTGTTTATTTATCGCTCACAATTGCTTTGTTTATAGCCGACTGATTATTTATTTATTTTACTCACATTTGATTTGCTTAGAGCAAATTTAGAACATTTAGTTTCTCCACATAGAGGAATTACAATAAAACAGATTGAAAAACAAAACCTTTGAATCTCCTCTCATTCTTTGTTCAGGCTGGCTCACTTGATGGGCCATTAGCCATTGGGGGAGTGTCTGTCACACCCCTGGTCTGAATCTCATTAATATTGATAGGCCATTACCACTCCCACGCATAAACCTCTTCTGACAAAAAAACGGTCATACAAAGTATAAATTAATATTTTGTTTTATGTGAACGATTAGGCAGGATGATTTTCACATCATTTTGAAGCCAGAACTCGAAGTGACAACATCCATTAGTCAAAAGTCTTGTGGACACATATTTAGTATGTGTTTTGTGGTCTTATTTCAGCAATTTTTATTTTTTTCAATAACCACGCATAAACATTATTCTCTTAAAAATACAAACATGTACATACATGTTGCTCACATATTATGGTAGCCCCGTTTGTGCTATATAGAGTGAATTTACACCTTTGCCATTAAAGGGTCATAAAACCCCCCTCTTTCAACTCAAGTCTAGCTCACAATATTTTTAAAAAATGCAACTTAAATGGGCGTGGATGGCTGTGAGAAGAAGGGAGGGAGTGGGTGTGTCACGGCAGGGGAGAGAGGGAACTGTCATCAGCCAGTGGCCCATGCATATCGACTGTCACTAAAAATCAGTGGTAAAACGTGAGGAAATGCTAGATTTTTTTTTTATAGCTGGCAAAGTTAACGTCTAATGAAATACACTGACACTTTATTGTCCTTTCAAAAGTATCTGAATGCCCTGCTACATAGCCTACAGTAATCGTAATTCTATTTAAAACATAGAAAAAAAAACGTAATATTTCAAATTTTAATAACGAGTGCTTATTAACAAAAGGAAAGTAAAACGATCAGGGTTACATTTTAGACACGCACATACCTCTGAAGGGATAGAAAAGTCCTCGGGACGCATTACTCGCAATACGTAACTTGCATTGGTCGTGCAAAGCCGAAGTCCACCATTCTCCAGTTCTCGAAGCTCTCTCGGGTAAAATGTTTGCGGCACACGTACAGATTAGATGTGTCCGTGGTTGATGGCCAACCAACCGCCCGGAGTCTAGCCCTGCAGCATCGCAGGGAAACCTATTCAACCCAGGTTGACTTTTGCACCACGAAAATATACACTTGCGTGAGTTGCGTCCCATGATTGTCTCTCTCCTCTACTACGCGATATCACCGTTTGACATGTCTGTCATTGGAAAGATCCACGTGGTGTCATGAATAATTAAGAGACCGTGTCTTCTCATAGGATAATGAAAACTCAGTATAATTAATAATTATGAGAGACCGATGAGTCATCAACGCACTATACAGTGCTCTGCCATGTCACGGCCTGTGCTGAAGATTTTAAACCCGGAAGACGAAAATGGTGGAAAGAAACTAAAATTTAACCATTTTCACCCTACTATTAAATCTATCAGATACTAACATTGTCTTCAATGGTGTTCAACACACATACCTTTGTTACAATCTCAGAAAATTTGGTTTAGGGTTTCATGACCCTTTAACATGTTTATAAATAACTGAAAAAAGCACAAATGTCAGTGCATGTCAAAACATCCCAAGGGCCCCAAAAACACCTTGGTCCCCAGAGGGTTAAGTGAATGGAGTTGGTGCTACCACAGAAACCGAAAATTCTCGGGACAGCAGCATTTGTCCAAATTTCAATCTTAACCGTTCTATTTCATCAGAAATGATCTTAAAACAGGGCTTTAAGTGTAAAATACCGAACTTGTCCTTTAAAGCTCAACGTTTATTAAACATGATTTAAAATGTGTAAAACTTTTAATTTGACATTATGTGCACTTTTAAAAGCATACTTAAGTGTGTTAAGAAACAGTCATGAAAGTGTACACTCTTTAAGTACACTTAACTCTTTCCACGCCATTGGTGGAATTTTACGACTTTTAATGTTATATGGTAAGTGGCGCTATTACGCAAGTTCTGAAAGATTAAAGAATCACTGGGTCAAAACAAAGGCAAAAAATGCATGTTGTAATCTTTGACAAAAGATAGCTTTTTGTTCATTAGGTTATGAAACACCCACATTCAAGTGTTTATAAAAAAAGAATGCATGAAGCTAGAATAAAACGTTTTGTTTGTTTGTTTAAAAGGAGAGACTCTGTTTTTTTTATATATATATATTGCATGTTCAGTTATTCATACAAGAAAATATTCTGGGGGCCATAACATTTTTGTGAAAATTATCAACAATGCTGGCAGTGGCTGGCAACTTAAAAAAAAAAACGCTGGCAGGGAGATAATTGGCCTTTTATATCATAAATATTATATAAACGGCAAATTAAGTTTTTTTTAAATATGCTTTTAAGATTTTAAATAGCTACACTACAAGTGCACATTCAATACAATTAAGCGCACTTCTTTTTCAGGGAAATTACTCATGATATTACACTACTTATTTTAGTGTACATATTATACTTTACAGTACGACGACTGCAAACTTTTTTTAATATGTTGCATTGAATTGCAGTAGCACTGCTGTACTAAAACCATTAAAGAACATTAATGCATGAGTGCTTTAATATGAAAACCAGCCCAGTGGAAAGAAGCAAAAAAAAAAGGAAGATTTAATCAGTTACTTTCCCTTCAGCATTCAGAAATTTTCCATATGCAGCCTCCATTTATATTCTAACTACACGATTGAATAAATTTCTGCCTTGTGTTTTTGTACTTCTTCTGTCAGTCTATATTGCACATTTCAAATCTTCAGAGCTGGGTAAAGCAGTCTGAGGTTTATTTCTTAAAGATCTCATGTGGCGGTTTTCATAAGTTTCCATGTCTGAGTGAGAGGGTTTCTGTCATTTTGTCATTCAATCAGCCTTTCCTTCTATAGAGTTTCTCATATGTAACAAGTGTAACTTTTCTGTGTTCAAATACTTTCAACTTTCTCAGTCGTATTATGCAGAAACAACCAAGAATGTATATGAAACCTGGAGAGAGTTTTCTATTAGCATTCACATTCATCTCAGTGGAAATCGCTTGACCGGTGGCTACAATCCCAGAAGTCCTTGCTTTTAAACCAATCACCTGAACTGTAAAAACCATGTGTCTGAGAACTCCTTGTAAAGTCTATAAAACACTTCCAAAAAAAGGAGTAAACTGAATAGATTGTTTGTGTTGTTTTTTTTAAACAATTAAAATGTTGCAGGCATATGTATTCAGTCAGATTACACTGCGTTTTTACACTGAAAATTACCCCATGATTTAGCACCCTGAAGCCATCAGATGTTCATGACTTTCTTCTTTCAGCCAAACACAATCGGAGTTATATTAAAAAATGTCCTGGCTCTTCCAAGCTTTATAATGGCAGTGAATGGAGGGCAAGATTTTGAAGCCCAATAATGCAACCATCCATCCATCATAAAAGTGCTCCACACGGCTCCGGGGGGTTAATAAAGGCCGTCTGAAGCGAAGCAATGAGTTTGTGTGAGAAAAATATCCATATTAATTACTTTATAAACTAAAATAACTAGCTTCCGGCAGACGACCATATGCATCAATTTACAGCGAAAGAGTGACCTCTGACCTGACGCATGAAGTATTGAGGACCGCGGAAGCGCAGAGGAGAGAGCAAAACAAAACACCAGTCACGAATTAGAAATGTCGGAGGATTTCGATATAAGAGAAGAGGAGCTTGAGTTCGTTGCCCTGCCCTATTTGTTTGAACCGCGAAAGGCGTCAAAGCTTACGCTACATCATATCATACATCGCTTCAGGGGTTATTCTTTTGGGGTGAGTCAACTTGCGTAGGCCGTCTGCCTGAAACTAGTTATTTTAGTCCATAAAGTTTTAAATATGGATATTTTTCTTACAAAAACCCATCACTTTGCTTCAGAAGGCCTTTATTAACCCCCCTGAGCCGTGTGGAGCTCTTTCATTATGGATGGATGCACTTTTTTGGACTTCAAAATCAGGACCTCCATTCACTCCCATTATAAAGCTTGGAAGAGCAATAATGTTTTTTTTAATATAACTCCAATTATATTAAGAAGATACTCATATACTGTACACCTGCTTGAGGGTGTGTAAATCATGGGCTATTTTTTTTTATTTTTGGTTGAACTATCCCTTTAAGTTGGTCTGTGAAAACTTTTTTTAAATTTTTTTTTTTTACTTTTGTCTGGTAATAAGAGAATGAACAAATCACAGATTTCTGATTTTATTGCCTTTTACAAAATGTTCCATCTTTTCTGGAATTGGGGTTGTGTTTTATGTTCAGTGCATTTTTTTTTCAGTGTAAAATTCTCTTGAAACTTAACCTATTATTATTGTTATTATTTATATATTTAACTAGCAATTTAGAGCGATTGGAAAAATCATGCTTAAAATGATTGGTAATCATTGAGCTCTGTCAAGAAACTGACCCCATGATCATGGGTAATTTACCTAGTTAGTCATGTGCAGGGTTTGCTGTGTCTGCGGTGTCTCTGTTATCAGTCAGAGACTCACAGAATGCCTGCAGTAACCAGGTGGGGGTGGTATAGTCCAGATGTTGAGTAATTCTCTGTTTCAGTGCGTCGTTGTCAGAAACCGCAACAGCATCATCTGTGACTCTGAGACAAGTAACTAACAGAAAAAAATAAAGCGGTTCCAAGAAGTATTTGAACAATTAAATCACTTTTAAAAAGTCTGAAAATGTCATTCATTGGATACAAATTATGTGTCATTTATTTTAAAGAAACAGCACAAAACCACCTTTCAAGCAAAATGTTTAAAAGTTTGTGATAAATACATTTAGTGATAAAAATGAAGACTTTGTTTTCCATGTGTTTCGTGACGCATTAGAAGACTATATAATGTTAATAGTCAATTTGATGTACACCTGTGTGACCTTGAAGAGAACTGACTTTACACATCCACTAAAATCATCAAAACAACACTTTGTTAAAAGACATTGTACAAAAAGTGAAGTCAGGGAAAAATATCTGGCAACATTTGAACACAGATCTCACTTGCTTTGATATTTTGTGATCTAATGCAATGACTATTATATATTGTATATGTATTGTCTTTAGCTGTAGCCGAATTTCAATACATAGAGTCCATGAATAATGCATTTATTCTGAAATATAAACTGATCTTTTTCACTGTAGTATTGAGCGAACATGCTGTCAGTTCCTCTTTTCCTACACGGCACCATAAATGTTTTAATAATTTACACCATTTGGAAGGTTTGTGTTGCTGCATGGAAAGCAATGCAAATCATGGACATCCCAAGAGGACAGAGTGTTCCTTCTGGACGCGCCAAAACGCCTGCTTTTGAAACCGGAGAGACAGACGCTCTGGACGGTGTATGTATCCAGGCTACAGGTTCATGGGATACAACAAATAACAAAAGCGATGAAGTGTTATTTGATGCGATGGACCCTCAGCGCTTTAACTTTCTATTTATGGAAGATTCCATGGATGATCACAGTCTCCATCTGTGATATGAGACCAGAGACCAGGCCTTAACAAAGACCTTTGTGCACTAAAGTTTAGAATAGCATGATATTTTACAGCAGGAACAGTATCACTCTTCAAATATTATACTTTCACTGTTCTGTACTGTTTCATATACTTTGAATGTTCTGTATGCAATCTTGCATTTGTTCAAATGTGCAGTATTTATCCAGAGCACACTATGTTAGAAGCACCATACTACCATTCTACATCTGCTATTTCTGCAATATGTGCAAACAAAGTATGCAACTTTTCTGTATGCATGTAGACCTAGAAAATTGCAGAGATGTCAATATAAGAACAATGCATGAAATACTGTCTCTTACAAAACATTGCACTTAACTTGTCCTTCCATTTCCAGTGTGACGTCTGAACCGGAAACCATATCAGCCACACTTTTTTACATTTCTTTTTTCTCGACTCGGACTGCCAAAAGTTTCAAAAGCACCAGTTTAAAAAAGTTTAAATTGCTGATACAGCTGTAGAAACACCATCCCTGCACCCCAAGTTCACCTACTTATACTATGCTCTAAAAGTCTATACTCTTTTTGACTGTGACTGTGTTCTTAACGACTTTAGAGATAGAAAGAACTACAATCCCATGAAGCATTGCGAACAGCGTAACTCAATTAAAAACAATGGAGAAATATAGAACTACTCATTTAAATATGTTGATTATATATAAAAACAATATATTTTAAGTTTATTGCAAAATATGCATATATATTCAAATATTTCAGTATTTAGAGAGCGTAGGGAGATGCTTCATGGAAGTGGGTGGAGTTATCAAGATCTTCAGGTGCTTTTTGCTTGTTTTGATACTGTAATTTGTAATCTGGTGTAATTTTCTGTACAGCATCATGGGTAATGTAGTTTTCACCATGAATTTGGGTGTTAAACACTATTCATTTAAAACCAAGTTTAAATGGGCTAACTACTTCAATAGAAGCAAATGCTATAAACGAACAACCTCGTAGCTCACAATAAGGCTGTCTTTAAAGGTTTATAATTTACTGTTCAAAAAATCCCTATGGAGAAATTTAATGGTGTTTTTATTTCTGGAACCCGACTGTTGCCCTCTATTGTCAAAAATTCCACTGAGGTTGTTGAAAAGCATTATGAGAGTATATCTTCTATATACAGGATGTGATGCTGCCCAAATGAGATCTTATAGGATGCATAACATTTTTGAACATCTATAATCTAGAACGTGCCTATGCCCTCAAATGCTGTCCATGTAGGCTGTTGTTGACTAAGTTTGGAACTTACAACTGTACTTTACAAATGTGATTTAAAGGCATTGCACATTTTCATGAAATTCATCCAAATATATGTCTCCTAAAAGTCTAAAAGCTATCAATGATTTAAGAGAAAATAGAGAAACCAAAGTTTCAATGGATTATTTTGGAATATTGGAACAATGAAATATTTTTCCAATAAGAGGAGAAGAATCCAGAGCTCAAACACAATTAAATTTATGTCTTATCCTTTTGTCAAAACTTGTGTTGCATAAGAGCAACTTCAGAAACGTTTTCACACATCTGCGTGGACACAAATAATGAAAATGTTTGGATAACAGAAGTACAGGAATCTAAGGAGATTACACTGCAGGAACCCTAATATAAGCATAATTTATTATTGACCTCAAGAAATCCTGAAGTACATCAATGTTTAGATAATAGGCCAACATCTGAGAAATGTCTATAATATGTAACAAGTCATATGAGCAGTATAGGACCAATATAGGACATTCCTTTTCAAACGGGTCGAGTATTATGTTGAAATATTGTTTTGCTTATTTTGTTATATATTTCATTTTTTTAGTCGTTTGTATATTTAATTTATGTGTTTCTTTCTTTTTAATAGTTCAAAATAAAGTTTTTCAAAAATGTAATCTGAAAAAATAAAATAAAACGCACGTAGAAAGCGGTAGGAATTCTAACATCTGCTATATTACATAATACAGCTTATACAAAACAGTTGTTTTTTTATAATAATTTATGTTATAATAAATTAGTTTATTATCATAAAATTGATTATAATTAGATTTATGTTAACTTTAATGAAATTTCTTTTTATTGTCACATAATGAGAATTTGAGCTTAATTATCATGACAAAAATAATGTGACAATGCAAACATGTTCCTAAAAAAATGGCCCTTCTTTTATTTGTGATAATATCATTTATTTTGAAAAAATGTAACCTACAAATTTATTCATGAGATTCGCACCTTTAGCTTTGTGCTTAAAAAATCACATAGAATATTTTATTTAGACACTTTCAAAATGTGCCTGTTTTTTAGACATCGAATAATTTGTGTTACAGTCTCACCACTGTCCATGTTTATAGCTCTGGATCTAAAGAAAAAGGAAAAGGCTGGATTACGACCGGAGATAATGTCTATTGGTCAAGGGCATTTCTTGCTGCAGTGCTTCAAATGGCTTGTCAACTGCAGCAATTCCATGCTGCTCCATAATTCACGGATGATGTCCGGATGAATCCCAGCATGATGGAATGGTAGCTCTAGAAACACGTGGATGGAAAAGAAAAAGATCCCATGCTAGCAGGGTGAGTTGTTTAAGAGGCGGACCGGTCTCAAATCTGTGATTTCCAGAGGCACTACATGCTTGTCTGCTATTGTGTAATGGTTACCTGCAGGCCCGCTTTACAAGCATCTGACTCACATTTGAGACACCTGGAAATAATAATTCCAGCGACCAGAGAAGCGAGAGGGTTGTTATGGCACTCAAGAACGACGTCAAGTCTTCATGAAACCGTGTGCTGACCAGACATTTGTCATGGAAGATAAAAGCATTTGCCTCATGTTTACCACGGTGCATTGGGCTGCTTTGCCATCACATGAGTGTATGCCTCATAAATCATCGGTTTGTCTCGCTAAGGCACTGTCTAATACTTTTGCTTGTGTTTTCTGTATCTTGTAAGCAGCAACTTCCAAGTGGGTCTGTTTGTATGACATAAGTTGTGGTATTTGTGTTATCAAGAAATTAATACGTTTATTCAGCAAGGACACATTAACCATGCATGAATTATGATAACAGGATTTTTTTCTGTGTTTTATTGCTCTTAGGCATGAAAAACAAGATTTGGCGTTTTTTTCTTTTTTCTTTTTTTTGACATATTTTTCAAAGAGATTTTCAGATGTCCACTTGAGTGGACATTGTGAAGCATTATCTATTGTAAAGGTTCATTTCATTATTGTTGTTGTAGCGCTGTGCTGGAATTTATTTTCAAGAAAGTAGCGTGTCTATTAACAGGTAAAGATACAGTAACGTCTTCAGCTAGACAGCTTGTAATCCTTTCTATCTAAAGTGGTTATATCTCACAACCAAAACATGCATGCAGTTTTGTTTTTGAACAAATAGAGGGCCAAAAGTTACATATAGTACATTTAAATATAATTATATTACATATTGTGTGATTAAATCGAATAATATTTATACGGTATGTGATTTATTTTATATTTGATGTATGATTCTTCTGTGCAAATGCGTTTTGTGACAGGATTAGAACTGTTGTGCTTTCTACTGAAGATATATTGCCTGTTTTTGAATATTCCTCAGCCCTTCTGAGACATAAATGAGAGTCAGTTTGTGGAAACAACCGGCATTCTTGAAGACCTGTGTCTGCTTCTGGCAGGAAACTTCCCCAAGAGTGAACTTACACATTTAGGTGCTGTACACTAATAATGTCAGATAGATATATGGAGTAATAGACGGAAAAAGACAAGCACACCTGACAGTATCGTAAGTTGTAAGCACTGCTGTGCTTTCATAGAAGAACATTGCCAAGTTGTGCCAGTGTAAACTGATATTTGAATATTAGACTTTAATAAAAATGTCTTTGTGCAGGGGGTGGGAAACTCTGACCGTTTGTAGTAGGTGTCGTCGGAGTGATTTAGAAGCCTCTGGATGTTTTTTAAGGTTGTGGAAAAAGGAAATTGTGTAAATGATCCTTATTACCGAGATTTGCAGAGCTGCAACTCACTTGACGAGACCCACAGAAAAGACCATCTTAGACTGGATTGAATTTACAGGCTGGTTAATGGAGGTTGGTGCTGTTTTACAGTGGCTGGTGGACCAGCAAAACCTTCCTGTGAAGATGCAGGGTTCCCACGCTCACGAAAAACCTGAAATATTTTACAATTTGGCCTGAAAATTCATAGACTTTTTTTTATTTAGAAATGGCTTTTTTCGGTAACGCTTCCTTTTACAGTCCTGTTCCCCATGTACATACTATGTACTTATTATAGTAATTACCATAACTGGGTAATAACTAGGTACTAACCCTGAACCTACCCCTAAACCTATCCTTAACCCATGTACTTACCTTATATTACCCAGTACTTTCTTAGGTAAGTACACTGGAAGTACACGTAAGTTAACGCACTGTAAAATTAAGCATTATTACCCAGCACTTTCTTAGGTAAGTACACTGGGAAGGGTTACCCTTTTTTCTTGAGTTTCACAAATCAGTTAATTCTTCTTGATGGAGAAAGAAAGAAAGAAAGAAAGAAAGAAAGAAAGAAAGAAAGAAAGAAAGAAAGAAAGAAAGAAAGAAAGAAAGAAAGAAAGAAAGAAAGAAAGAAAGAAAGAAAGAAAGGTCATGGGTTTAATTCCCAGGGAATTCATGAAGTGATAAAAATATAAATGCCTTCAGCATATAAGCTACTGTAATTCACTTTGGATAAAAGCATAAAACTTAAATGTAGAAAGAAAATATGCCTTTTTATTGTAGACTGTATTTTTGCTAGAATTTGTTTTTAATTCTCTTAGACCAACAAATCTAACCAGGTCCCACTGGATATATACTGACATATACTGGTGAGCAGGTTGAGTGTTTCAGCTGTGCAGCTTTTTGTCATTAACTTTCTCCTCAATGCTCTCATTGCATTTGTTTCTATTTTAACATTTTGCATTTTGAGGAGTGATATCTGTCAAAGACTAAAGACAGACTAAACATGAGTTTCCGCAGCATACATCCAACCAAAAAGGCCCCAATCTAACCATAAATCTTGCATGTCATAAATATTTACTTTACCAACATTTGTATTTGACATAATGACATAAATTAAACGTAAGATAATTGCTGTATTCCCATGTGATTTGACTATGGAAGCAATGTTTTATATATGTATATGTATTGTACACACACACACACACACACACACACATACATATATATATTAAACAAATTGAAACTAATGCATAATGCATATATAGTGTTAATATAAACATAGGCCTACAATATATTTGTCATAATATTACATGTTTTGTATTTATATATATACATATAGGCTATTATATATTTTTGTCAAAAGTGAAAATGGTTAATTTAATCCTTTTTTATAAGATTACATATGTCAAATATATATATATATATATATATATATATATAACTTTCCCTTAGAGATAGGGTGAGGAGCTCGGTCACTCGGGAGGAGCTCAGAGTAGAGGAAGCGGAAGATGATGATGACATATATATATATATATATATATATATATATATATATATATATATATATATATATATATATATATATATATATATATATATATATATATATATATATATGTATGTATATATAGTATAACATTTAAACAGATACAAAACTAACGCATAATTCATAGTTTTGCCTTGGTTATGATGAATAACTAAAGGTTTGGTTACATTTTGATAATGTTTTGGATTGATACATAGGACTTAGCACCTAATTAGCTTGGAGTGCAATCTTGATTGGTGCATTTTGATAATGTAACATAAATGGTGTTCCATAAGACTTTAACCATGTAAAAGCTTTAATTTACATAGCTTTGCTTGGTCATTTCAGAAGTCCACTGCATTGCATTTAAACTGTTTGTTGTTTCTAAGTCGCTGTAGTGATGTAAATAAATATGGCAAGAATAACGCACCCACTGATGTCTAATTCTGATCTTGTTCCAGACTTTTGGCCGTTCCCAGGAAATCCCTGACTTCATTTCAGCTGCATTTCTTTCCAGTCCTTTAATTGGATGACTTCACCTCACTGCCAATGCGATGTCGTCAGCTCACCGGCGTGCTTTAGTCATCAAATGTACCAGCGTCGAGCTGCTGTCTGCAGACTAAACACAGACCGTTATGAATCTCCCGCTGCACGGACTGTGGCTGAAGTCAGTTGCTGATAAATTTTAAATGTTAATCACTCTCTGTAACGCTGGTATTAAGATTTGTCATGAGCAATCTCCATTAGGAGCACTAAAAGCAAACACAACTTATTTTGTAGGATTTTAAAACTCATTCTCAGACATGAGTGAATGTAAATGATTATATGCAGTCTGAGAATTACTTTGAAATCAATGCTAAATGCTGAATGTTTTCCGGATTGTTAGTTGAGATGGTTAGCTGAAATGAAACCGAATACTTGACCTTTCTTTGGAGTTGGTAAGATTTTTTTTTTTTTTGTGTGTGTGTTTTTGAAAGAAGACTCTTTTGCTAACAAAGACCTTCAGTGATCTTCCAAAGAAAAGCACTGGTTCAAATCACTATTACTATTGTGCACACTTAGGGTTAGGGGTTTGTTTAAATCACTAACACTAAGTATTAAACTTTGTTTGACTGATTTTGGACAGACGTCTGTGCAGCGAAATGGTTTAATGATCTACAGCAAAATAGAGAGAGCTTTGGTGAAAACTAAGCAAATATTTAATTACTACAATAGTAATTTCTAGCTGGAAATAACATCAAAAGTGGAAAACGTTGGTCAAAAACCTCTCGGTTACGTATGTAACCCTAGTTCCCTGATAGGGAACGAGACGCTGCGTCAAGCTGTGGGAACGCCTCTGCGTGTGTGCGTCATGAAGCACGTATGGAATCAGTCCAATGGAGAGACGGAACGTCATAGGCGGGTGACGTCATCGACCAGGAAACTATAAAGCACCCCCAAAACACAAGCGCGACAGCTTCTGATAGGCCTGTAGGAAGCGCTAACGGGCATGCTGGGAGTATGGCAGAACGACGCAGCGTCTCGTTCCCTATCAGGGAACTAGGGTTACATACGTAACCGAGACGTTCCCTTTCAAGGGAACTCGAGCTGCGTCAAGCTGTGGGAACGCCCATACCCACGTCGCCATAGGAGCAAATGACCCTCATGTGGGAACTAGCGCACAGAGGACGAGAGCACCTGCGCCCCAGGAGTGGAACTCAAGTCCAATTCGTAGAACTTAACAAATGTATGCGGTGAGGACCACCCAGCCGCATCACAAACATCACTCAGCGATACTCCTGACAATAATGCCTTAGAGGCAGCCATACTCCTAGTAGAGTGGGCTCGTACAGCCAAAGGTGAAGGCTGACCAGCCGACTCATAAGCAAGTGAGATGGCCTCAACCACCCACTTGCTCATTCTCTGTTTAGACGCGGGACACCCCTTCCTGGGTGGCCCAAAGCACACAAATAACTGTTCTTATTTCCTCCACAGGGCAGCTCTGTGGACATAAGCGTCTAACGCCCTAACAGGGCAGAGAAGGTTAAGTTTCTCCTGATCTGATGACACGAAAGGAGGAGGATAGAAAGCCTGCAGCACTGTAGGTCTAACAGCATTAGTAGGGACCTTAGGGACATAACCTGGTCTAGGGTATAGAAAAGCCTTAACCATACCAGGCGAAAACTCCAGGCACGAGGGTGCAACCGACAGAGCCTGCAAATCTCCGATTCTTTTAACTGAGGATATTGCAAGCAGAAAGAGAGTCTTATATGTGAGGAATTTCTCAGAAACTTCCTCAATAGGTTCAAAGGGGGCCAAAGAGAGGCCCTCTAATACAATGGACAAATCCCAAGTCGGCACCCTCATGCGAACTGCAGGCCTCAGCCTCAAAGTACCACGAAGGAAGCGAGTTATAAGTGGGTGTCTCCCAAGAGAAACTCCACTGAAAGGGACATGGTAAGCAGCTAGTGCCGCCACATACACCTTTAGTGTGGAGGGGGATAACCCTGCAGAGAAACGCTCCTGCAGGAACTCCAGCACTGCACCCACTGGGCCGTTAACTGGGTCCTGCCGGTGTTCTGCACACCAAGAAGTGAAAAGTTTCCACTTCAGGGCATATAACTTCCTCATGGACGGAGCTTTGGAGTGAAGGATGGTCTCAACAACCTCAGTTGAGAGACCAGTTTCTATGAGCTGGGCCCCCTCAGAGGCCAAGCCCACAGTTTCCACAACTCTGGGCGGGGGTGAAATATCGTACCGCCCTCCTGAGAGAGTAGATCCCTCCTGATCGGAATCTCCAAGGGAGAGCCGTCCAGAAGAGATATTAGGTCCGTGAACCATACTCGGGCCGGCCAGAACGGGGCTACTAGAAGTAGGCTGACCCCGTCCCGGCGAACCCTCTCCAGAACTCCTGGTAGCAGAGCAATTGGGGGAAAAGCATACAGACGTGACCTCGGCCACGGCTGTACCAGAGCGTCCAACCCCAGAGGGGCTGGCTGACTGATGGAGAACCACAGAAGACAGTGCGTTGTCTCCTTGGAAGCGAATAGGTCCACCTCGGCGCGACCGAAACTCAACCAAAGGAGCTCCACCACCTCGGGGTGGAGCCTCCATTCCCCCGGCCTCGGCCCCTGCCTCGACAGGGAGTCTGCTACCACATTCAGATAACCAGGAAGATACATAGCTCTCAGAGACTGTAATCTCCCCTGGGACCACAGGAGGATCTGACGGGCCAACTTGTAAAGTGGAGGCGACCGCAGGCCCCCCTGATGATTTATATACGAGACCACCGACATGTTGTCTGACTGAACTAGCACGTGATGACCTCTGAGGTCTGCTAGGAAGTGTTTCAAAGCTTGGAACACCGCCAACATCTCTAGACAATTTATATGCCATAATAGATGATGGTCCTGCCACAGACCTTGGGCTGGACGACCACTCATGACCGCCCCCCACCCTGTGAGGGAAGCATCCGTCGTTAGCGTTACGCGACGACAAAGAGCCCCCAACACAGGCCCCTTGGATAGGAACCAGGTTTCTTTCCACATGACCAGAGCACGAAGGCAGGTGTCTTTGATCGTGCGGAGGGGATTTCCCCTCAGGGAGAATCCCCTGGTCCGGAGCCACCACTGCAGTGGTCTCATGTACAGCAGGCCGCAAGGTATAACGTTGGACGCTGCTGCCATCAGACCCAACAGTCTCTGAAACTGTTTTACAGTGAGCAGCTGGCCTAGCTTTACTTGCTTCACGGCTGCGAGAATCGAAGCGATGCGGGTGGGGAGAGCCGTGCCCGCATCGAGACTGAATCCCAAACGACGCCCAGAAAAGCGGTCTTCTGAGAAGGAGATAGCACACTTTTCTTCGCGTTCAGCCTTAACCCCAACTTTCTTATATGAGCGAGAACGACATCTCGATGCCGAACCGCCATCTGCTCCGTCTGAGCTAAAATCAACCAATCGTCGATGTAATTGAGGATACGAATGCCCTGAAGCCTCAGGGGCACTAGAGCTGCATCCATGCATTTCGTGAAAGTGCGGGGAGATAAAGCTAGGCCAAATGGAAGAACCTTGTACTGGTACGCCTCGCCCCCGAAGGCGAACCTCAGGAACTTCCTGTGCTGTGGAAGGATGGAAATATGGAAGTACGCGTCCTTCAGATCTATCGTGACAAACCAGTCCTCGGATCTGATTTGTGCCACAATCTGCTTGAAAGTGAGCATCTTGAATTTTAGCTTCCCTACCGCACGATTCAACAGGCGCAGATCTAAAATTGGACGCAACCCCCCATCCTTCTTTGGAACGATGAAATATCGGCTGTAAAAACCCGACTCCAAACTGGGAGGAGGAACCCGTTCTATAGCCTCCTTCTGAAGGAGCGCTTTCACCTCTCGTTCCATTACCAGAGCCTGCTCGGGGCCCACCACTGTGGGCAGAACCCCTCTGAATTTTGGTGGACGACACCTGAATTGGATAGCATAACCTTTTTCTACTATGTGCAGAACCCACTGAGATATTTTTGGAAGGTTTTTCCACTCTGCCAGAAATACTACTAAGGGTAACAGTCTCTCGAGACTGGCCTCTGGTGTAACTTGAGCAGCAAACGCAGCGCCCTGTAACGGCGCACCGGCAGGGAACGACTGGCTTAACTGCTCTGAGACCCTCCTCAGAGGGGGCGAGCGTCCCTCGGGAAAGCGCTCGCTGGGACCGTCTGTGCCCCGGCATGAAGGCGGGGTTGGCAGAACGGGCCCCTGAGGGCACCGAAGAAGAGCGGGCACCGTGTAATGCGGTGAACACCTCTCTCCCACGGCAGGGACCACCCTCAGCATCCTGACGCCAGTGGCGTCAGGACTTCTTCTTTGCCGAAGCCTTCTTGGCCATAATAACTGTCCTCAGATCAGTTTTGCCAGAAGACTTCGGCTGAGAGCCACTGTTTGGAAGGGGGAGCGCGAGACGCGACACTCTGCTTCTGTTGCGCCCTATGTGAGGAGCTGACTGACGGCCTGGACTGCTCCCGCCCAGCAGTACCGGGGACATGAATTTTGAGAGGCATAAATTTCTGAAACGCTGCTGATTGTTTCTTCTCTTCCTGAAATCTATCTATGACAGTATTCACAGAATCACCGAACAGACCATGAGGAGAGAGAGGAGCGTCTAAAAGAAAAGCTTTATCTTTTTCTTTCATGCCAGAGAGATTTAACCATAGATGTCTCTCTGCGGCCACCAGGGCTGCCATAGTACGGCCCATTAGCTTGGCCGACTCCTTGGTGGCGCGCAGAGATAAATCTGCAGCCTGACGCAGTTCGCGAACTACATCAGTGCTGACCTCTTGAGAATCACTCACGTCCTTTAATAGGTCAGCCTGGTATGCCTGCAAGATGGACATAGTATGCAGGCACGCCGAGGCTTGACCGGCCGCCGAATACGCCTTACCCACTAAAGCAGACGTACTTCTGAGGGGTTTAGAGGGTAAAAGTGGTGCTTTAAAAGAAGATACAGCTTCAGCAGAAAGGTGACTAGCAAGCGCCTCTTCTGCTTTAGGCATCGCCCCATAACCGTGAGATTTAGCCCCCACGATATTCGAATAAGTGGACGTTTGAGGGCTAAAAACACGATAAGAGACTTTTTCCTCGATCTCGAAACCTCTGTGTGTAAATCAGGAAAAAAGGGCAAGCACCGGCGTGGAGGTTGGGAACGGGAAGGCAAAAATCTCTCATCTAGTTTAGATTTTTCTCTAGACTCCTGCCTAACAGCTGGCCACTCGATGCTTAATTTAGAAACAGCACGAGTGAGCACCTCCATAAGCTCCTCACTTTCGGGAGAGCGAGATGGCGAATCATCGACATCTCCCGCATCCAGACTAACAACATCCAGATCCTCAGAACTGGATAGTTGCAGTACTGGGGCCTCAGTTCGGGGGGAAGAAACCGCAGAGCGTTCTTCCGAACCCGAGACTGAGGCACTGGATCTAACAGGTAAGGGCTGAGATAGGGCAAAGCCCGTCTCAAGCCCCGCTGTTAGATCCATCTGCGATCCCCACGAATGACGTCGGCGCTCAGCCTCGGCATGAGCGGGACCCGATCCGCGGGGACCGCGAACCGAACCACTCTCCTCAAAGAGTGATCGGCGGGAGCAGAGCGTTCTAAGAGGCAAACGCTCGCAATGCTCACAATCAGCCCCCTCGAGAGCTGACTGGGCATGCTGCACTCCCAAACAAACAACACATAAGCTGTGTGTATCCCCGCCCGTTAAATAGCGCGAGCAGGGAGGAACACACTTCTTAAATTGCTGTTCGCTCGCCATTGTCCTCAATATAATATATATATATATATATAGTTTTTTGAAATAGTGAAACTCCTGCTTAGTGACAGACAAAAACACTTGAGACAGATCCACATATAGTGCTTACTGAAGGCATAGAAGCTGTCGCGCTTGTGTTTTGGGGGTGCTTTATAGTTTCCTGGTCGATGACGTCACCCGCCTATGACGTTCCGTCTCTCCATTGGACTGATTCCATACGTGCTTCATGACGCACACACGCAGAGGCGTTCCCACAGCTTGACGCAGCTCGAGTTCCCTTGAAAGGGAACATACATTTACACATAAAATGATCACCAACCTCAACTTTCAGATGCCATCTTTCTTTTTTAGCTCAACTGTCACAGAATTGAAAGCACAGGATTGTGAGATATCAAAAGCAGCAAAGGATACATCTATGCTGCCTTCAGAAATCGATCAGATGAAGGTATCTCAGGAGACAGGAAGGATTCAGACGTGTTGCCTAGATGCTTTCCTACCTTGGAATGTGTCCTACGCAGGCAGCATTTTTAAGATTTCGGACGCAGCCAATGTTTTGTTTGTTAGGACAGCATTGGTAAATACCATCAATTGACATTTTTGAGCAGAACTATAACCATAGTAATGTTTTTAGTCAACACGATCTTACAGGAAAACTTAACTATTTAACAAGGTGGCGATTTCGAATAAATGTATATGAGTTGAATCGTACAAAAACGTATGATTTTTAAAAGAAACTCATAATGAAGGACCACCCCTAACCCCGACCGGTTTAAACAGATTGTACGAAAACATACAAGTGAGATTGTATGAATTCGTACGAATTTGCCATCAATTAAGCAAAACGTAAAATAGTTACGAATTGCCGTTAGATTTTGTTTTTTTAGCACTTGTACTTCTTAGTTTATTAGGATTGCATGATCCTTAAGCCCAAAGTATACTTCACTTTTTACTTGTACGCGAGAGCCAGCGTACATTGAGCATGGCGCAAATTTTGTCATCAGAAGAGTACACGCTTACTGTACGCGTACCGCTGTAATTTGTCCGCGCAGGTTGCACATGCGCATTTAATTTTTTGGCAGTATATTTACATCGTGGGGAGAGATTGCTCAAAGCTGCTCATGCATCGAACGCCTGTGTACGCGTGAGTCAAAGGAAGTATACTTTGCAAGAGTGTGAGTTCACTTTCAGCTTTATGCCTGCTAGTCTTTGCGATTTCGGCAATCCTATAAGATCATTACAAATCACACTGTTCGACATGGATGTAATAAACTTGGGTACGGACTGTACGACGATGACACCTATTGAATCGTAGGCTACGACGCAAGTTAGTATAGAGGAATAAAATCAGCATGAGCTAGTGGTAAACAAATAGAGCAAGATGAATCGCACTTTGGCAATTGTGTTTTTATATGCGCTGAAAAAAGAAGAGGAAGCGAAAGTGGAGAATATATGAACGCCATCATGGCTGAGGTAAAGAGGCCAACTCGGCAAGCCAATTTTGCCAATGGAGCTTGAGGTAAATATTTTTAAGTTGTAGCGCCGTGTCACTTTGATCAATATGCCATTTCACGTCGCATTTTTATTGGGTAGTCAGTAGACGTAGGTCGTAGCAGCAAACACACTGTGAGATGATCAAACTAAATTTCTGACACTGTCAGAAAATTATCACAGACTATCTTTGGTTGCAAGACCATGACAACGGCCATCTTTGAACCTCTCTCACTGTATGACGTATGACCACCGTTTAGGAGCCACAACAACTAAAAATCGCCACAATTGGTCATCTTTCATCTGGGACAGCCCACAATCTTACAATGTGTATCGGGCATTAGAAAGACATGTCCCTCTGCACTGTAATCAATAAAAGCAAGGACTTACAAACCTTACTGTTATTACCAGAAGATTCCATATGGAAGAAATCGAGAAGAAGCTGCCATTTTCATCCCCTAAGGTACTTCACACATCCGAACCTTTACTAGCTCCATGCTGGGATGTTTAAAGTCATAACTGCGAGTGGTAATAGCCTCCATTTATCTTCCAAGAGCCCTGAGCACATACAGCACAACCTAACAGTACTACATAGCCACTCTTTCACCATTGCCTCTTGACCTATGTGTGGCCGCAGTAGCTTTAACTCTCTGGAACAGTTTTTTGACTGACCTTTGGACTGACTAATGAATTACTGGCCATGGATTCAGAGAGTTTGTTTTGGCAGACCGAGATGATGTTTTGCTTTCCATTCTCCCCCAGTTTTAGAGGGTTTCAAACCAGGGGTTTTCTCGAGGACTGTATGTGTTTTCTACATCAGAACAAGTAGTGAAATCCAATATCCATAAGAAGCAAGTCTCAAATTTCCTTGAATATTTCCTAGGGAACACCTTCCTTTATTTGTTATTTGTCCAGTATATTTACTTCAAATGTGGAAATGTAATTTTAATCAATTTGTACTAAAGCATTAGGGAGTAACTAAAAGTATTACTTGGCTTCCTGAAATATTTGATTATTCCAGAATCCTGCATTTAAATAGGATTGTTGAATGAGGGAACTGACTTCCTACATATCAGTACAATAGTTCCATTATATCTCTCATCTCTTTCTTCTGACATAAGCTAATTTGATGTAGGGCATCTTACAATTATGCATAAATAATAATACTTCATGAGAAGACCCCAAATTAAGTCTTTGTTTCATTTCATATAACTGACCATGTGTTTATCATTGGCCTACAGTCAATTTGTTCCATGTACTGTAGACTTAGGAACTGGTTTTGTTGTTGTCTTTGAGTAATTTAATTTGTCATTCACTTCCATTCAATGGTTTGTGGTCTGTAAGATTGTTTTAATGTTTTTGAAAGAAGTCTCTTATGCTCGCCATGGAAGACTGCATTTATTTGATCAAAAATACAGTAAAAACAGTCATATTTGTTATCATTTAAAATAACTATTTTCTTTTTGAATATATTGTAAAATCTGTATATCTGGGATCAAAGCTGAATTTTCAGCATCATTACTCCAGTCTTCAGTGTCACATGATCCTTCAGAAATCATTCTAATATGTGATTTGATGCTCAAGAAACATTTTTGATTATAATCAATGTTGAAAACAGTTGTGCTGCTTCATATAATTTGCGGAAACTGTGATGAACACAAAGTTCAAAGGATTGCATTTATTTGAAATAAAATATTTTTAAACATTATAAATGTCTTTACTATCTGTCACTTTTTATCAATTTAATGTGTCCTTGCTGAATAAAAGAATAAAAAATTCTTTAAAAATAATATTACAAAATTTTACTGATCCCAAACTTTTGAACTGTGATGTTTATTCTTAGGCCTCGAAAAACCCTTATCTGTCAACAATTAATGTGCAGTCATCTGTTTATAGTAGCAAAAGAAACCCCTTCAAGCTGATACGAAATGCAGATGCTTCTTTTGTGATTTATTTTTTATTTGGCAGGATCAACACTGGTTTGACCAACAGCTTTTTCTCATTGTTTTAGCTGTCAGTTACACATGCTCTCCAAATTGTAAACGTAAACTAACTATGTTTATGTACATACATTTAAACAGTAACTCTGACACACTGAATATATATTAAACTGGGAATCTATTGAAATCATGTTTCCCTTTGAACCTTGATTAGAAAAAAATATTTTAATGAAAGCCTCAGTCACTCTTGTCAGCAAATGCTGAGCTAGTTGGCACATTTCAAGTCTGAGGTGAATAAGTAGGAAATTTATGTTCAGCTAAAGGAGGATGTGATTTTTAAGGAAGCACTCGATGGGAAGTTACAAAAACCAGCAATAAACTGGGAGAGGAAAGTCTGACATCACTCATTAGCCAATTAAGATGCCAGGGAGGAACCTCACAATATAAATGAACATGAGGAGACGGGAAATATGAGTCAAATTCTAAATGGAGATTTCCAAACATGTTTTTAATTAACTAGTCATCTCATGCAGTGCAATTCCTGGTCAATAGCGGAAGCTCACGCGTGCAAACACGCACAAACACACCCCGTAGACGCAGCAAACTGCCAGTTTTTTGGATTAGTGGAAGCGCTGTGTTCATTAAAATGATTTTCCCAGATGTCTTTCACCCTTCCTCTCTTATCCGACCAGGTGCAGCTTTTTTGCAGCACATGTTCTTCTATTTGTGCTGAAATGGCCTAGCTGGGTCAGAGTCGACCCCTGCGGTGAATCCAATAAACAATTAAAAATGCAGGACTGGAAATCAGGGCTGGCTTCCTTGATTGGTTTGTATGAGATATTTTGAGACACATATTGATGATGATAAAAAGGGTATGGTTGATGTAGATCTCACTGTCGGGGTGCTTGTGATTTTTCACATTTAACCAGTTTAGATGGATATTGTGTAATGGCTTGTAGATGCTACCGAAAGGGAAGATTCCTGTAAATGGTTTTAATATGTGGAAACGACCACATGGACGACACCTGATTCATGTGGGAAAAGGAAATGCCTTTCTGTTGCCTCTGCATTTATAGAGCATACACTCTAAAAAATGCTGGGTTGTTTTAACCCAACGTTGGGTCAAATATGGACAAACCCAGCTGTTGGGTTAATTTTATCAATTGCATTTTTTAATCCAACATTTGGGTTTGTCCATATTTGACCCACAATTGGGTTAAAACAACCCAGTATTTTTTAGAGTGTACATAATTAACAGCTTTATCACCAATAAAAGAGATTCACAATAAACACATTTGAGATTATTTCTCATTATTTACTGATTTATCATTTAGCAGACAGTTGTGACATATATACAGCGATTTACAATTATGCTGAAAAAAATTGGCTTTTATTTAGCAAGGATGCATTATATTGCACATACAAATTGTAAATATAAAAAGCATAAAAGTAATGTTAAATACATTTAGAATAAAAAATAACTATTTCAAATAATCATCAAAGAATCCTAAAAAAAATTCCACAAAAATATTAAGCAGCATAATTGTTTTCAACATTTATTGTTGAGCAGCAAATCAGCATATTAGAATGTATTCCGAAGGATCATGTGACACTAAAGACTTGAGATTATCTTTTATTTTGAATAAGAAATTATTTCACGACCGCTAAAAAAGTATGTTCTAAATAGTATAAGTGTGTGTACTATGAAGGTAATCCGGACATACATCTGCAATGCTGTCATGTGACCTACCAGCGTCAGTTACGTCGCTTTACTGCCATTCATAAATCCTCTCCTATGGCCTCATGGGATTGTAAAGTGTTCATCGTATGCACACTTCAGAATCTCACCAGAAGTAGTAGGTCATCCGGGTACTTTTTGTCTACTCTTTTATGAGTACTGTGAATTCGGACATACTTTTGTCACATACTGTTTTTCGCCTACTATATAGTAGGGAAGTATGCGATTTTGGATGCAGCCACTGAGTGTGAATTGAGACAAAACTGCCAAGGTAGAGATAACCATTTCTTAAGGATGATGACAGGGAATCCTGGAAAATCAGTGGAAATGTGTGAGGAACACGTCAGGCAGGGAATTCTTCCAGGCAAAGGAAGTCTACATAAGAGACTGAACTTTACCATAACACTGCAATGTGTCCCAGCAGTGGAACAGCAACTGAAACAACAACAGCACTGATGATGAGGTGGAAAAAAATCTGTTTAAAAAGTCTTGGGAAAAAAAACACCTTTTGCTAACGACACAGAAAAAGAAGGAACAACATCAACACAATTCTTTCAGCTGACAAATCCAGATACTCAACATGCAACAGAGGTTCAAACTGTTAGAAATGTTATGCAACTTTATACACTGAACAAAATTATAAATGCAACACTTTTGTTTTTGCCCCCATTTTTCATGGGCTGAACTCAAAGATCTAAGACTTTTTCTATGTACAGAAAAGGCCTATTTCTCTCAAATATTGTTCACAAATCTGTCTAAATCTGTGTTAGTGAGCACTTCTCCTTTGTCGAGATAATCTATCCACCTCACAGGTGTGGCATATCAAGATGCTGATTAGACAGCATGATTATTGCACAGATGTGCCTTAGGCAGGCCACAATAAAAGGCCACTCTAAAATGTGCAGTTTTACTATATCCGGGGGTCTGAAAACCAGTCAGTATGTGGTGTGACCACCATTTGCCTCACGCAGTGCAATTTCCTTCGCATAGAGTTGATCAGGTTGTTGATTGTGGCATTATAATGCTGCAACATGAGGTGATGATCATGGATGAATGGCACAACAATGGGCCTCAGGATCTCGTCATGGTATCTCTGTGCATTCAAAATGCCATCAATAAAATGCACCTGTGTTCATTGTCCATAACATACGCCTGCCCATACCATAACCCCACCGCCACCATGGGCCACTCGATCCACAGCGTTGACATCAGCAAACCGCTCACCCACACGACGCCATACACGCTGTCTTCCATCTGCCCTGTACAGTGAAAACCGGGATTCATCCGAGAAGAGAACACCTCTCCAAAGTGCCAGACACCATCGAATATGAGTATTTGCCCACTCAAGACGGTTACGACAACGAACTGCAGTCAGGCCGAGACCCGAGACAAATTCTTTGAAACGCCTTTGGAGATGGCTTATGGTAGAAAAATGAACATTCAATTCACGGGGAACAACTCTGGTGGACATTCCTGCAGTCAGCATGCCAATTGCATGCTACCTCAAAACTTGCAACATCTGTGGCATTGTGCTGTGTGATAAAACTGCACATTTTAGAGTGACATTTTAAACATTTTAATCCTGAGCTTGCTGCACTGTGTTATTTTAGTATTATTTATTATTGTAGTATTTATTAATATTTTGATTAGGGGCGGCATGGTGGCTCAGTGGGTAGCACTGTGCCTCACAGCAAGAAGGTCCTGGGTTTGAGGAGAGAGAGAGAGAGAGAGAGAGAAGCCCCTTTCACACAGAGATTCCTGAATCAGAGTGCGTTCCCTTACGAAGGGAACTCAACGATGCATCCAACGACGCCATGGGAACGCCCCTAGCGTGACTGCGTCTGAAGCATCTATGTCAACTAGTCCAATGGAAAGAATGAGCGTCACGGGCGGGTGACGTCATGACCAGGATATGATAAAAGCACATCCGGTGCAAACCGGCATTAGCTTCTGTTGCCTCAGCAAGCGATCTGTGTTATACTGTCTCTGTCTATTTATTGTTGTCTGTTGCAATTTATTCGGAAACGTTATGGCGAAACAAGTGTACAAGCAGTGTGTTCCTCCCTGCCCGCGTTATTTAACGGGTGGGGACACACACGAGCTTTGTGTCATTTGTTTGGGAGTGGAGCATGCGGTCTCAGCCTTCGAGGAGGCTGAGTGTCAACACTGTGAAATGCTACCGCTCCGCATGCTCCGCTCTCGCCTGTCACTCTTTGATGTAAAGAGTGGGCAGGCTCGCGATCCTCAGGGATCAGGACCCGCGTCTGCCGAGGCGGCGCAGAGAATGCATTCCTGGGGATCGCAGAAGGATCTTTCGGAGGGGTTGGAGACGGGTCCCTTGGGCTTTTCTCCTTCCTTACCCGGAAGATCCAGCGCTCTCCCCCCTGTGTCGGAAGCACGCTCTGCGGTTTCTTCCGCCCGGGGAGAGAGCACTCCATTACTTCAATGCTCTTCCTCCGAGGAGGTCGATGTTATGAGTATGGAGAGTGAAAGCACACACATGGGGGAAAAAGATTCACAATTTATTTCCCCAGCATATGATGAGCTGGTGGATGTTATGTCACGGGCTGTAGAAAAATTAAATATTGTATGGCCATCTGAGAATAAAAGCGCTCGTCCTAAAAGTAAATTAGATGAGCGCTTTTTATCGTCCACTACATTATCTCCACCACGAGAGCTTCCCTTTTTTCCCGATCTTCACAATGAAATATCGAAATCGTGGAATAAACCTAACTCTTCACGACTTTTTAGCCCTCAAGTTAAAACTTATTCGAGAATAAGAGGGCTAAAAGAGTATGGTTATGAGGCGATGCCCCAGGCGGAACAGAATTTAGCCAGCTATCTTTCGCCTGGTCCCGCATCGTCCCTGAAAGCCTCGGCTTTGCCCACTAGACCGCTTAAAGCCACCTCGGTTTTAGTGGGCAAAGCTTATACGGCAGCAGGTCAAGCTGGAGCATGTCTGCATACAATGGCAGTGCTACAGGCGTATCAAGCTGACCTGCTGGGGGATCTGGATAGTAGTGAGGGAATTACTCATGACGATATTCAAGAACTTCGTCGTGCTACCGATCTTTCTCTCAGGGCTACTAAGGAGACCGCCAGAGCAATTGGGCGGTCTATGGCAGCCTTAGTGGCTACTGAGAGACATTTATGGTTAAATCTGTCAGAGATTAAAGAAAAAGATCGAGCTTTTTTATTAGATGCTCCGCTTGAACCTTCTGGTCTCTTTGGCGACGCAGTCCACGCGGTCGTCGAGCGATTTCAGGAGTCTAAGAAGCAAGCTGACGCTTTTAAAAAGTTTATCCCTCGCCGTGTCCAGCCCCCTGGGGCTGCTGGGCGTGAGCAGCCCCAGCCGTCGAGCTCATCATATCATGTGCAACAGAAAGAGAGTGTTGCGTCTCGTGCACCTCCACGTAGACACTGGAGACAGACGCAACCCTCTCAGCCGAAGTCTTCTAAGTCGAAGCCGGATCTGAGGACCGTTCTTCAGGCGAAGAAGACTTCGGCTCAGAAAAAAAAAAGGTCCTGATGTTCATGCGTCAGGCCTGTGAGGACAGCCCCGACCGAAGTATAGCGGTGTACACCTCATTATACGGTGCCCGTTCCATTTCGGGGTCCTCACGAGACCGTTCTGCCAACCCTGCCACCCTTGGTGCTTCAGGGCGCAGCGGTCTCCAGCGAGTCGCTGATGCTATGCTGCGGCACAGCATCGGTTCCGCGCCCTCTGAGGGGGGCGTTAGAGCAGCCAGTTCAGGTAGTTCCTGCCATGATGTTTCAGGCTCCAGATTTAGCTGTCTCAGTAACACCAGAGACCAGCCTCGAGAGGCTGGTTCCCTTAGTAAATTTTCTGGCAGCGTGGAAGCTTCTGCCGAATATTTCTCGTTGGGTCCTGCAGATTGTAGAGAAAGGATACAGAATCCAGTTTGGTTCTCGTCCTCCTCGTTACAACGGGGTGTTGCCCACAGTGGTGCATCCCGAGCAGGCTCTGGTAATGGAGCAAGAGGTAAAGGCCCTGTTAGCGAAAGAAGCTATAGAACAGGTGTACTCACCCGACCGAGAGTCGGGTTTTTACAGCCGTTATTTCATTGTTCCAAAAAAGGATGGAGGGTTGCGTCCTATTTTAGATCTTCGTTTGTTAAATCGGTCAGTTCAGAAACTAAAGTTCAAAATGCTGACACTCAAACAGATCGTGACTCAAATCAGATCCGAGGACTGGTTTGTCACGATAGATCTGAAGGACGCCTACTTCCATATCTCCATCCTCCCTCAGCACAGGAAGTTCCTAAGGTTTTCTCTCGGGGGCAAAGAATACCAATATCGGGTTCTTCCGTTCGGTCTAGCTTTATCACCCCGCACGTTCACGAAATGCGTGGATGCAGCGTTAGCCCCTCTCAGGCTTCAGGGCATACGTATTCTGAACTACATCGACGACTGGCTGATTCTAGCGGAATCAGAGCAGTTGGCGGTTCGGCACCGAGGTGTCGTTCTCGCTCATATGCAGATGTTGGGGTTGAGGCTCAATGCCAAGAAGAGTGTGCTTTCTCCAGTACAGAGAACCACTTTTCTTGGTGTGGTATGGGATTCAGTGACAATGCGGGCCATCCTATCGCCCGTTCGTGTAGCTGCTATCCTGTCAGCCACAAAAGAGCTGAAGCTAGGCCAGTCACGCACTGTAAAACAGTTCGAGAAACTGTTGGGTCTTTTGGCAGCAGCGTCCAACGTGATACCTTTTGGCCTGCTGTACATGAGGCCTTTACAGTGGTGGCTCAGGACCAGAGGGTTCTCCCCGAGGGGAAACCCACTTCGTATGATCAAGGTCACGCGGCGTTGCCTTCGTGCCTTAGTTATATGGAGGGAGCACTGGTTCTTAACCCAAGGTCCGGTGTTGGGAGCTCTTTGACATCGAGTTACTATCTCGACAGATGCTTCCCTCACCGGCTGGGGAGCGGTAATGGAAGGCCGCTCGGTTCAGGGTCTGTGGAAGAGTCATCATCTCTCGTGGCACATAAATTGCCTGGAGATGATGGCTGTCTTCAATGCGTTGAGGCAGTTCCTCCCAGACCTGAGGGGCCATCATGTGCTCGTACGAACAGACAACACATCAGTGGTCTCTTATCTGAACCGTCAGGGGGGCCTGCGTTCGCGTCCGCTTTGCAAACTGGCGCACCAGATCCTCCTGTGGTCTCTGGGGAAGGTACTCTCTCTGAGGGCAGTGTATATTCCTGGGGTCCAGAATATAGGAGCAGACATCCTGTCGAGGCAGGAGCTGAGGCCAGGGGACTGGAGACTCCACCCCGAGGTGGTGGAGAAAATCTGGGAGTTTTACGGCCAAGCACAAGTGGATCTGTTTGCGTCTCAGAATACGACGCACTGTCCTCTGTGGTTCTCCCTTACTCACCCAGCCCCTCTGGGGCTGGATGCTATGGTGCAGACGTGGCCGAGGCTACGTCTGTACGCCTTTCCCCCTGTTGCTCTGCTACCAGGAGTTCTGGAGCGAGTCCGCCGGTATGGAATAAGCCTACTGCTAGTAGCACCACGCTGGCCAAGTCGGATCTGGTTTTCGGACCTGATCCATCTCCTAGACGGTCCTCCCTTCGAGATCCCGATCAGGAGAGACCTTCTGTCTCAGGCCGGGGGCACAATATTTCACCCTCGACCAGAGATTTGGAACCTGTGGGTTTGGCCTCTGAGGGGGCCCAACTCATAGAGAGTGGTCTTTCAGCCGAGGCTGCTGAGACCATTCTAAGCTCCAGAGCCCCAGCTACTAGGAAACTATATGCGCTTAAATGGAGAGTTTTCTCTTTATGGTGTCACCAACATCAGTGGGATCCAGTTAACTGTTCTGTGAACACAGTACTCCAGTTCCTGCAGGAGCGCTTTACGTCAGGCCTATGTCCTTCCACGCTCAAAGTCTACGTGGCGGCTTACCACGCCCTGGTGGGGGGTACATCGTTGGGTCGAGACCCCCTGGTTACACGTTTCCTTCGTGGCACTTTAAGGCTGAGGCCTGCAACTCGCACTAGGGTGCCAGCTTGGGATCTTGCTATAGTACTAGAAGGCCTTTCTAGGGCTCCATTTGAGCCCTTAGATTCGGTTTCAGATAAGTTTCTTACCTTTAAGACTATCTTTCTGCTAGCTATTTCGTCCCTAAAGAGAGTTGGAGACCTTCAGGCCCTTTCGGTTTCCCCCACTTGCCTTGAGTTTGCACCGGGGATGGTCAAGGCATTCTTATATCCAAAACAGGGGTACGTCCCTAAGGTGCCGACCTCGACTCCGAGGCCTATTGTGCTGCAGGCTTTCTGTCCTCCTCCTTTTGCATCTGCAGACCAGGAAAGACTGAACCTCTTGTGTCCAGTGCGAGCACTGGACACTTATGTGCATCGGACTTCTTCATTTAGGAAGTCCGACCAATTACTGATTTGCTTCGGATCACCTAAGAAGGGTCTTCCTGCTTCTAAACAGACGGTCAGTAGGTGGATAGTTGAGGCTATTTCACTTGCATACGAGTACTCGGACCAGCCATGTCCTTTGGTGGTCCGAGCTCACTCTACTAGGAGTATGGCGGCTTCTAAAGCCTTACTATATGGGGTTTCTCTTCGGGACGTCTGTGATGCAGCTGGTCCTCTCCGCTCACATTCGTTAGATTTTACAGTTTAGACCTGGATGCTGCCCCAGGTTCTCAGGTGCTTAGTGCTTAGTTACAACAGACTGACACTCAGGTACTTGGACTTCTGGCGCTTTGGGTATTCTCGTTCCCATGGCGTCGTTGGACGCATCGTTGAGTTCCCTTCGTAAGGGAACGTCTCAGGTTACTATTGTAACCATAGTTCCCTGAGAACAGGGAACGAGACGATGCGTCACCCTGCCATACTTCCTGCATCCCTGTGATCGGCTTGCTTCGGCAATTTTCGAAGCTAATGCCGGTTTGCACCGGATGTGCTTTTATCATATCCTGGTCATGACGTCACCCGCCCGTGACGCTCATTCTTTCCATTGGACTAGTTGACATAGATGCTTCAGACGCAGTCACGCTAGGGGCGTTCCCATGGCGTCGTTGGACGCATCGTCTCGTTCCCTGTTCTCAGGGAACTATGGTTACAATAGTAACCTGAGACGTTCACACAACCCATAAAAATCTCGTAAAGACACGTGACATCGATGTGACATGTAATGTCTCAGCTGCGTCTAGTTTGCTTTTGAGCTGTGATTTCTCTCTCGAGAAACCACGCTTGTGCATTTTTTTTCTCTGATTCGATCATAAACTACGCGTTACTAGCCTGCTTACACTTCAGAGAGAGAGAGAGAGAGAGAGAGAGAGAGAGATAGATAGAGAGATATCTAGCTGTTATAGGCATTAATAATATGTTTTATATGTCTATTCTATTTCATTTTCATGTATTTTGTTATTTCAGTTTTAGTAGCCTACTTCAACTTTTATATATCCGTTGCCAAGGCAGCATTTCTAATTTTTACGTTTTTTTTTTTGTTAAAATTTCTCATCTAATATTTATGTTTTATTTTATTTCAGTTTTATTTCAGTTAACGAATACATAATTTTAATAGTTTGTTTTTGATTCAGTCAAAAGAACTGGCTCATAAGAGTAATTTGTTTGTGAATGAATTACAATACACTGGTTGCTATGTGTTTGACTCACTCAAAAGAACCGGCTCATAAGAGTAATTTGTTAATTAACTGGACAACGATTTTTACGTGCTGCCCACATGGATAACTCAATAGAAAGGCGCGTTTTTTTTTTTTTTTTTTGCATTATTTTGTGGTAGGCGTCTTCTACCACATTAGATTGAATACAAAATGCAAGCTCACAAGTTGTGTGTTATTTAATTTGCCATGGTGTTGTAGATTCAAGACTGGCAGTCACCGAAGTAAATACTGAGAGAACATGCTCGCGCACGATAACTGCTGTAGGACTGTTACCCGTGGACGCGGTCCTGATTTTAATCAAGTTCGGGAAAAGAAAAAGAGATAAGGTCATGAGGTAATGATGAATCTGGGGTGAAATATTACAATCGTGCTTTATATAATGTGAGTACATGTATAAACATAATTATGAGTTACAGAGACAACGCATATAGGCTACTGGCATTCAAAGTAGGTATAGTATATAGTGATAGTATTATATGCATGAAGAGTGGCGTTTGTTTAGCCTACCTATGCAAAACTCAATGAAACAATGCTAGGGTGTTATGGGTCATTTTCAGGATATGAATTCTTGATATCAACAATTCAGTTCCCTTACGAAGGGAACTCAACGATGCGTCGATCGACGCCATGGGAACGCCCCCAGCGTGACTGCGTCTGAAGCATCTATGTCAACTAGTCCAATGGAAAGAATGAGCGTCACGGGCGGGTGACGTCATGACCAGGAAATGATAAAAGCACATCCGGTGCAAACCGGCATTAGCTTCTGTTGCCTCAGCAAGCGATCTGTGTTATACTGTCTCTGTCTATTTATTGTTGTCTGTTGCAATTTATTCGGAAACGTTATGGCGAAACAAGTGTACAAGCAGTGTGTTCCTCCCTGCCCGCGTTATTTAACGGGTGGGGACACACACGAGCTTTGTGTAATTTGTTTGGGAGTGGAGCATGCGGTCTCAGCCTTCGAGGAGGCTGAGTGTCAACACTTTGAAATGCTAGATAGAACTCACCCGACCGAGGTCGGGTTTTTACAGCCGTTATTTCATTGTTCCAAAAAAGGATGGAGAGTTGCGTCCCATTTTAGATCTTCGTCTGTTAAATCGTTCAGTACAGGAAATCAAGTTCTAGATGCTGACACTCAAACAGATCGTGACTCAAATCAGATCCGAGGACTGGTTTGTCACGATAGATCTGAAGGACGCTTACTTCCATGTCTCTATCCTCCCTCAGCACAGGAGGTTCCTAAGGTTTTCTTTCGGGGGCAAAGAATACCAGTATTGGGTACTTCCTTTCGGTCTAGCTCTATCACCCCGCACGTTCACGAAATGCGTAGATGCAGCTCTAGCCACGCTCAGGCTGCAGGGCATACGTATTCTGAGCTACATCGACGACTGGCTGATTCTAGCGGAATCAGAGCAGTTGGCGGTTCGGCACCGAGGTGTCGTTCTCGCTCATATGCAGATGTTGGGGTTGAGGCTCAATACCAAGAAGAGTGTGCTTTCTCCAGTACAGAGAACCACGTTCCTTGGTGTGGTATGGGATTCAGTGACGATGCGGGCCACCCCATAGCCCGTTCGTGTAGCTGCTATCCTGTCAGCCACAAAAGAGCTGAAGCTAGGCCAGTCACACACTGTAAAACAGTTCGGGAGACTGTTGGGTCTTTTGGCAGCAGCGTCCAACGGGATACCTTTTGGCCTGCTGTACATGAGGCCTTTACAGTGGTGGCTCAGGACCAGAGGGTTCTCCCCGAGGGGAAACCCACTTCGTATGATCAAGGTCACGCGGCGTTGCCTTCGTGCCTTAGTTATATGGAGGAAGCACTGGTTCTTAACCCAGGGTCCGGTGTTTGGAGCTCTTTGCCATCGAGTTACTATCTCGACAGATGCTTCCCTCACCGGCTGGGGAGCGGTAATGGAAGGCCGCTCGGTTCAGGGTCTGTGGAAGAGTCATCATCTCTCGTGGCACATAAATTGCCTGGAGATGATGGCTGTCTTCAATGCGTTGAAGCAATTCCTCCCAGACCTGAGGGGTCATCATGTGCTCGTCCGTACAGACAACACATCAGTGGTCTCTTATCTGAACCGTCAGGGGGGTCTGAGGATCCTCCTGTGGTCTCTGGGGAAGGTACTCTCCCTGAGGGCAGTGTATATTCTTGGGGACCAAAATATTGGAGCAGACATCCTGTCGAGGCAGGAGCTGAGGCCAGGGGATTATTTGGGAGTTTTACGGCCAAGCAGAGGTGGATCTGTTTGCGTCTCAGCATACGACGCACTGTCCACTTTGGTTCTCCCTTACTCACCCAGCCCCCTGGGCTGGATGCTATGGTGCAGACGTGGCCGAGGCTACGTCTGTACGCATTTCCCCCTGTTGCTCTGCACCCAGGAGTTCTGGAGCGAGTTCGCCAGTACGGAATAAGCCTACTGCTAGTAGCACCACGCTGGCCGAGTCGGATCTGGTTTGCGGACCTGATCCATCTCTTAGACGGTCCTCCCTTGGAGAAATCCCGATCAGGAGAGACCTTCTGTCTCAGGCCGGGGGCACAATATTTCAAAACCCCCGACCGGAGATTTGGAACCTGTGGGTTTGGCCTCTGAGGGGGCCCAACTCATAGAGAGTGGTCTCTCAACTGAGGTTGTTGAGACCATTCTAAGCTCCAGAGCTCCAGCTACTAGGAAACTATATGCGCTTAAATGGAAAGTTTTTTCTGTATGGTGTCACCGACATCAGTGGGATCCGGTTAACTGTTCTGTGAACACAGTACTCGAGTTCCTGCAGGAGCGCTTTACGTCAGGTCTATGTCCTTCCACGCTTTAGGTCTACGTGGCGGCCATTGCGGCTTACCACGCCCTGTGGGGGGTACATCGTTGGGTCGAGACCCCCTGATTTAACGTTTCCTTCGTGGCACACTGCGGACCAGGAAAGGCTGAACCTCTTGTGTCCAGTGCGAGCACTGGATACTTATGTTTATCGGACATCTTCAATGAGGAAGTCCGACCAGTTATTTATTTGCTTGGATCACCTGAGAAGGGTCTTCCTGCTTCTAAACAGACGGTTAGTAAGTGGATAGTTGAGGCTATTTCACTTGCATACGAGTACTCTGACCAGCCGTGTCCTTTGGCAGTCAGAGCTCACTCTACGAGGGGTATGGCGGCCTCTAAAGCCTTATTACTTGGAGTTTCTCTTCAAGACGTGTGTGATGCGGCAGGCTGGTCCTCACCGCTCACATTCATTAGGTTTTACTGCCTGGACCTGGATGCTGCCCCAGGTTCTCAGGTGCTTAGTGCTTAGTTACAACAGACTAACACTCAGGTACTTGGAATTCTGGCGCTTTGGGTATTCTCGTTCCCATGGCGTCGATCGACGCATCGTTGAGTTCCCTTCGTAAGGGAACGTCTCAGGTTACTATTGTAACCATAGTTCCCTGAGAACAGGGAACGAGACGATGCGTCACCCTGCCATACTTCCTGCATCCCTTTGATCGGCTTGCTTCGGCAATTTTCGAAGCTAATGCCGGTTTGCACCGGATGTGCTTTTATCATTTCCTGGTCATGACGTCACCCGCCCGTGACGCTCATTCTTTCCATTGGACTAGTTGACATAGATGCTTCAGACGCAGTCACGCTGGGGGCGTTCCCATGGCGTCGATCGACGCATCGTCTCGTTCCCTGTTCTCAGGGAACTATGGTTACAATAGTAACCTGAGACGTTTTCACTAGTTAAAATAATAGTTATTGATATCAGGAATTAGATTTCTACTAGTAACAATTGCAAATTTTTATATCAGAAATTACATTTCCACTATTAACAATGCTAATTCTTGATACCCACAATTAAAATTTCACTAGTTAAAATTATAATTCTTGATATCAGCAACTGAATTTCAACTAGTAAAAACTATAATTCTTGATATCTGTAATTGTATTTTCACTAGTGAAAAGTCTCCATTGGCTGCAATTCAAAATCAATTGTTGATATCAAGAATTGATTTCTTACTAGTTGTAATTCCAATTTCACATATCAGAAATACAATTCTTACTAGTAAAAACCTTTATTTTTGATATCAAGAATTCAATTGTCACTAGTTGAAATGTCTATTCTTGATATCAACAATTGAATTGCTACTAGTAACAATGTTCATTTTTGATATCAATAATTCCATTTTCACTAGTGACAATGTTAATTTCTGATATCATGAATGTAATTGTTACTAGTAAGAAAGCCATTTTAGATATCTGAAATTATATTGATATCAGAAATACATTTTCAGATATCAAAAACTAACATTTTTACTAGTAGCAATTAAATTGTTGATATCAAGAATAGACATTTCAACTAGTGACAATTGAATTATTGATATCAGGAATTCGCATTTTTACTAGTAACAATGTAATTATTGATATCAAAAATTATATTTCTACTAGTATGAAATCAATTCTTGATATCAACAATTAATTTTGAATGGCAGCCTATGGTGACATTTCACTAGTGAAAATACAATTACAGATATCAAGAATTCAATTGTTGATATCAATAATTATATTGTTGATATCAAGAATTCAATTGTTGATATCAAGAATTCTATTGTTGATATCAATAATTAAATTGCTGATATCAAAAATGTAATTGTTGATATCAACAATTGAATTGTTGATATCAAGAATTCATATCCTGAAAATTAATAAAAGTTAAAACGGCTTGCCATAGTTGCTATGCAGTTTTAAAGTGTTCAGAGTTGTTGTTACTGTATGGTTGCTAGGTTGTTCTGAATGGAGCCCACACCATATTTTATGATATTCTGGTCTCTATTTGTGGCACAGAATCTTTCAGTCTATTTTGATGGTCCAATTTGTATTTATTAAATAATACTACAAAGTCACTTGTGAATTATTCAGAATGCAGCAACATATTCCAGTTATTCAAACAAAGCCCATCATTAAGGTCTGTTTCACATATCGTGCATCTGATTCCAAACCTCTTCATCCAAGAAAAGGATGCCAGAGAGGTTACTGTGACAACCAAATATTCCTACATAAGGGGAAAAAAAATGTTGGTGACAATTCATCACTTTGGAAAGTCAGACATTGTTTGAGTGTTGCAGCTGTCCAATATGAGTAGCAGACAACAATGCAAATTAGATCATTCTTCTTTTGAGCTTCTCAAATCTTGGATCTTTATGTTGTTTGGCTGTAGGTCACTGAGCTAATTATTTATTTTCTCAAGGATCTGCCTTTGTTTTGCCAATCTGATGATCTTAGCATAAATAATTACAGCATACTAGTGGATAAAGTCTTTTGTCAAGACAAGTAAGTTATTGACTCGCTCTAGAGCTGCACGATTCTGGATAAACTGAGAATCACGTTTTTTTTTGTGTGTTTCAAACTGAGATCTATTCTGAACAGACAACTAAACAAAACATGTAATTTACTTTAGGTTCTGACAAAATGTTAATTGCTACAGTCTATTTAAAATGTTTAATTAATTTGAATTAATTATTTTAAAAAAATCGTTTTGAATGATTCAATGACACACTTATAAATACTTCACTTGTTTCATTACTGGATGAATCAGCGTTTATCAACAAATTTCTTGAATGAATTATTCAATGACAAATACTCTTTTTTACAGTCAATTGTCACCATGTACTTGTGTAACAATGTAGTGATGTAGTTATTTAAAGCGCTAAGTTATTTTCAAATGGTGATTTGCTCTATTTTGATCGCTGCCATAGACATCAGCATTTATGTCCAAACTATATATTTTTATTCCAGTACTTTTGTGATCATATGAATATTTGTAACATGGAAATGATGATACTGTGTGGTTAAGAAGAATGTCTGTGAAGCTATTTCATACCTAAATAGCCTAATTGCTTGGAAATGGTTTTAAAGCCATTTTATATGGTCTACTTTCATGGTGAATTTTGACAGCCTGTGGTCAATGTATGTTTCACTTTAATGGAAAAGAACATTTGAACGTTTTGTTAAACTTCTTTTTTTGTTTCACATAACCAAGAGAGTCGCATTGGTTTGGGTTGACATTGGTTTCATTTTTGAGTGAACTTCTTCTTTAGTATACATAGAGTTTTGGAGAATTATTTCTAGAAGTGAAGGAAATAAGCACAGACAAATGAGACCCAAGAGCCACATTAAACATGCAGACCAAGTCAGCACTACCCACAAGGCCGTTTGCCACACCACAAACGCCTCATGACTCTGCACAGATGTCCAGACTTCTTTCATCCAAAGCCATGCTGCAGTTAAACAGTTTGCCTCAGTCAGAAATGGTTTGGCGGAAGCGCATCTTTACTCAAATCCCGGACTTTTCATTTTAGTTTGGCTGTAAATCAGCACGTTAATTATTTGTTACCTTGAGGCTCTGTATTTCCCTACTCTTCCACAATTTATGACCTTCTCAGACTCTCAGTCCATCTCTATGAATCAGTGTGATCAGTCTTTTTAAAGCGCATTTAAAGTCGGACAACATTTCTTAATCAGATTATTAACAATTATCTGAAAAGTTATTACAGGTGGACATGAATACTGATGTGTTTGCAAGAATATTTTTAGACAAGCTGTCTGAGTGCATAATAATTGTATTTTTTCTTCTGTTTGGCACATGAAGAAAAAAAAGAGATTTGTACGGATAAATCATTTACAATAAATACTGCAATGTTCCAATAAAAAAAAAATAAGAATTGTCCATTTTGATTTCTTGCTGACTTTAAAGAAATGGATAATTTCCTTCTGGCAGAAAATTAAATTAGAAAAATCCTTACATTTATGGATGGGCCCAAGCCATATCTAGAGACCAGAATATCACAACTAGTTTCAACTTTCTTAGTCTTTTCTGTATTCCAGAGGAAGGATATTACAATTCAAACATCTGTTAAGAGATGAATGTCATTAGTACATTGTAGATAGTAAGTGCTTTATGTATCATGATCAGTATTGTACATCCTGTCATTCAGCTCTCTGACCTCTTTCGATTGGCTGATTACTCTGTATTAGTATTGATTGCAGGCCCTTCTGAAATCAGGCTGACATTGAACCATCCACACTGGCTGGCACTAGTGTGTGCTAAACTCGGTCTCTCGGAGAATGGATGGTCTTCCGTTACATCTGTTCGTGAGCTGATCAACCGTAGAGAGGATCCACAAATCAGTAAGTGTTTTTTGTAAACTTTTCCATGACTGACGCTCAAATTGTATATATAGAAATGTGAAGTAACTTGCATGACAACAGTGTTGCAGAACTTGCAGATATATCTCATCATGTAACACTTTAAGAATTCACTTTAAGCGTTTCTGTTTTCTCTCCTGAAGCTCAAATCTCACGGTAACCTTGCTGAATGTGATCAGTAGACAGTTTATTGTCCCAGTATATAGATCCAGGGAAAAGAATCAAATGTATACTCTGAAATTTAGTCATATTGTGTATTTTCTTAGTTGATTTACCATGTGTAGATTTTTTTAAGTGCCAAAATAGTCATAGTTTAGGTTTTTACTACCATTTTCTCCCTGCTGTCTGGCCCTAAAAATTAAACAGCCTGTTTGTGCTACTATACATTTAAGTAATCAATATGTAAACAACCTTTTTGCATGCAAAATGAGTAACAGCAATAAATAATGGGCTAAATTAGGATGGATCCTCCTTATTACCTGACAGTGACTGAAAGGGAAAGGTTTTTCAACACTGAATTGGCGTTATTGACGATTGTATGTGGGGCGGTTCATCTGTGTGATGTCAAAAGTTGAAGAAGTTCAGAATTATTTGTATTTATAAAAGGTTCTTCAGTGGTTCGTTGCGGCGGTTCAACAAAGAAAATTGCGTCCCTCTTCTTATGCAAAGCATTTTTTTCTCACTTAGGGTTCTTGAGTTGCTTTGGTTATAAAAATAACCATTAGTGAACATTTTGTAGAGGTTCTCTTTAGGTGGTCTTTACTTACAGAAAAACCTCTGTGCAACGTTCTGTGAATGCTAGTTAATGGTTATAAAAACAAAACCTAAAAGTAACCATTAGAAAATGCTCTTTATATGTTCTTTTTAAGTTATCACAAAATCCTCCCTGCAATCTTTTGGCAAGGTTCGTTTTTGGTTACAAAAATAGCCTGCAGAGAATATTCCTGGAATGTCATTTAAAAAAATAACCAAACAGGAACCAGATGCTAATGTTAGGGGAACGTTCTGTGTATGCAGGGATAGTCTTTTGGAGATAATATTATATTTTAGATTCTCCTTTGGCATATTGGTCCTATATGTTAAACCTGTAAGACTTTTTTTTCATCTTCAGAACACAAATTAATTTTTTTTCGATGAAATCTGAGAGCTTTCTGTCCCTCCATTGACAGCCACGCAACTACCACTTTGACGATTCAAAAAGTTCATAAAGAGATCTTAAAACTAATCAATATAAATTGAGTGGTTTAGTCCAAATTTTCTGAAGAGACTCGATCACCTTATATGATAAACAGTTCGAATTTTGGCTTTTATTCACATTTTAACATTGATCAGCGAACTAAGATGTTTAATAAACAGAAGCTCAAATGCTGCGTAACACGAGAATAAACCTTATTGGTTCTTGCTGAAGCTCAAACTAACCAGTTGTGTAACATGAGAATGAACCTCATTGGTTCTTTCAGAAACTCAAACGTTCTGCGTAATATGAGAATTAACCTCATTGGTTCTTGCTGAAGCTCAAACGTGTTGCGTAACACGAGAATGAACCTCATTGGTTCTTGCAGAAGCTCAAACGTTCTGCGTAACACGAGAATGAACCTCATTGGTTCTTGCAGAAATATCAAACGTTCTGCGTAATATGAGAATGAACCTCATTGGTTCTTGCTGAAGCTCAAACGTGTTACGTAACACGAGAATGAACCTCATTGGTTCTTGCAGAAGCTCAAACGTGCTGCGTAACACGAGAATGAACCTCATTGGTTCTTGCAGAAACTCAAACGTTCTGCGTAATATGAGAATGAACCTCATTGGTTCTTGCAGAAGCTCAAACGTGCTGCGTAACACAAGAATGAACCTCATTGGTTCTTGCAGAAGCTCAAACGTGTTGCGTAACACGAGAATGAACCTCATTGGTTCTTGCAGAAGCTTAAACGTGCTGCGTAACACGAGAATGAACCTCATTGGTTCTTACAGAAGCTTAAACGTGCTGCGTAACACGAGAATGAACCTCATTGGTTCTTGCAGAAGCTTAAACGTGCTGCGTAACACGAGAATGAACCTCATTGGTTCTTACAGAAGCTCAAACATGCTGCGTAACACGAGAATGAACCTCATTGGTTCTTGCAGAAGCTTAAACGTGCTGCGTAACACGAGAATGAACCTCATTGGTTCTTACAGAAGCTTAAACGTGCTGCGTAACACGAGAATGAACCTCATTGGTTCTTACAGAAGCTCAAACGTGCTGCGTAACACGAGAATGAACCTCATTGGTTCTTACAGAAGCTCAAACGTGCTGCGTAACACGAGAATGAACCTCATTGGTTCTTACAGAAGCTCAAACGTGCTGTGTAACACGAGAATGAACCTCATTGGTTCTTACAGAAGCTCAAACGTGCTGTGTAACACGAGAATGAACCTCATTGGTTCTTACAGAAGCTTAAACGTGCTGCGTAACACGAGAATGAACCTCATTGGTTCTTACAGAAGCTTAAACGTGCTGCGTAACACGAGAATGAACCTCATTGGTTCTTGCAGAAGCTCAAACGTGCTGCGTAACACGAGAATGAACCTCATTGGTTCTTACAGAAGCTTAAACGTGCTGCGTAACACGAGAATGAACCTCATTGGTTCTTACAGAAGCTCAAACGTGCTGTGTAACACGAGAATGAACCTCATTGGTTCTTACAGAAGCTCAAACGCGCTGCGTAACACGAGAATGAACCTCATTGGTTCTTGCAGAAGCTTAAACGTGCTGCGTAACACGAGAATGAACCTCATTAGTTCTCACACGTGAAGTGAACATTCTTGAGCTTCTGTATACAACAAATGATGTGTGAGTTGATGAATATTTATGTGAATAAAATCCTAAATTAAATCTTTTCATCATATAAAGCGATCAAGTCTCTTCAGAAAATGTTTACTAAACCGTTCAATTCATACGATTAGTTTTACGATCTCTTCATTAACTTTTTGAAGCATCAAAGTGGTAGTTGAGTGGCTGTCAATGGAGGGACAGAAATCTCTCAGATTTCATCAAAAAAGACCTTCAATACGATTTTAGAACGACATGAGGGTGAGTAATTAATGACAGAATTTTTATGTTTTGGGTGAACTATCCCAAGAGGTTATCTGATATTCTGAGTTATGGCACACAATTTGAAGTATAATATGTCTGTAGCAAAAGCGAACCTTACAGTTTGCACGCATTTGGAGAGGATATCATGGTTTTGAGAATGGTCTGTTGCCTTGGCTTGACAGGATGCTGGAGACAGTGAGGGGACACCAGCTGCTTCTTCTGGTCATCCAAATGACTTCTGTCTTCCTGTTAATCTGTTGTTGTTGTTGTTTCTATTTGTGATAATTTATTATGTGATTAATCGCTGTTGTGTTTCTTCCATTATTTTCTCAAACCACCAAACCTGAATATGAACTAAAGCTCTTCTCAGAGGTTTATATCAGTGGGCGGTTTAGCAGACAATGGACTGGACTGATCTGGGCTGCATTTCCCAAAAGCATTGTAAGCCTAAGTTGATTGTAGAGACCATTGGTGGCAATTGTTGCAATGCTTTTGGGAAACGCATCCCTGATCTTGAGTAGTGTCTCTTACAGGATAGTGATGATGCCCTCCACTTTCATCACAGTCATATTGTGCCATAGAGATGCAATTCTAATCTGTTGGCATAGTCTGCACACAAGCAAGGGAAAATGACAAATGTATTTGACTGTGTGCCATACACCACAGATGTATACATCAAAAAGTGATGATACAGTTGTCTTGGAGACATAGACATGTTTTAGTGTAGCACTAGTCTAGAGACGTTCCATACCAAAGCTATTGGCACAAGTTAGCCAGCTACAGTCATCGTAACTTCATCTCTCTCTATGTTCATAAATGTGTATGTTAAAAATAACTATTTAAGATCATCATTAAAGCTGGAGGACTGTGACAGGATGATCTGAACTTCAGCACAAGGTAACATTACTTTGTATAACTTTCTATATCACATATACTTTCATAAACTTTTTTTCAGTTTTTTCGCATGTATTTTTCCCCCCAAAATTGTACATGGAATATTAGTCAAGCGTTTCTGTTACGGACTGCTCTGAGACTTGGGTAAAGATCCAAACGCAGCTTTATTGCGGGTGATCCATAATCGTAATCCATAAAACAGGCATAAGGTCAAAACCATAGGGCCAACCAATCCAGATAATAACAAAGTCCAAGACACAGGGAAATCCAGGGAAACGATCAGAAGATGTAAAACATGACACTCAGAAATGCAGTGTAACACATACAAGACTTTGCAAAGAGTGAGAGAAAACACAGGGCCTATATACACAGACATCAACAAGCTTATGACACACAAGTGGATGTAACCACACTTAATAATGAGTCCAGGCAAATGTTTATGGGAAATGTAGTTCATGATGGAATGGCAAATGACTAGGGAGGAGTGCCCTCTGGTGGCTATCGTATCATATCACATCACAGGCTGGCAGGGGTGACCGTTTCTTGCAACAAAAACAAAAACAATTACAATTTATTTTCTCCTCCTCTTCTTCCACTTCTGAATTTATTACTTATGTGTTTGATTTCCAGGCAATGTATACCTTTGATGCAATGTAAGTCGATAGAAGTGTCTGCAAAATGCATAAATGAAAACCGATTTGCTACAAATGGTTGCCTTGAATTGATGTGAAATGTTTGAGATGTTAATTTGATTTATTTGACTGAGCCTCGGGAACATGACATTGAGTTTAATACTAAATATGATTATAAAACCTGTTTTACTTGGGCAGTTTAATATCCTGCCTAAACGTTTAATTTCTCTGTCTCATTTAGAAAGTTAATGAGGCATATTTACTAAATGATCTAAGCTAAGGCAATATTTCTTTCAGCTATTAGAGACTAATTAAGCGGAACAACTTATTTTTTAAATGCAAGAAAGTTGGTTTTGGTTTAATAATATAATGTAAATGCATGCTGCCTGCAAATGCACAAAACTCAGCATCAGTAGAAACTGAATGTATTGACTTACGGTAGCAGAACAGAAGTGACTCAGAGATTTTGTTTAGACTGTGAAGCAGCTGTAGTGTTAACAGACTTTTTAGCTTTACAAGCAAATTGAGTCTCTTTTGCTAACAGAGACCTTCAGTGATCTTCTAAAGAAAAGTGTGGTTCTTATCACTAGTACTATTACTCACACTTATGGGTCAGGGGTTTGTTTAAATCACTAACACTAAGTATTAAACTGTGTTTAACTTTCCCACACAGTTAGTGCTCCAGACTTAAATCATCACATGTTGTACTGTTGATCAGACAGGCAGTTTTTGCCTGGTAAATTGAGGAAATAAATCATTTAATGAGGGACTTGAGCCATATCTAGAGAGCAGAATGTCACATAGACTTAAGTGTGGACTTGGGTCAATAAGCACCCACTAAAACCATCATTCAAAACATCGATCAGGAACAAGATGGGAATTTTGATTTGACATTGACCATATAAGTATAGCTCTTCATCGCTTGCCTATTAACTACGCATGACAACAATTCAAAACACAAAGTGCTTTGAACATGACTGTAGGGATAGTGCTGTTTGCTTTCGGTGCATTTCATACATCAGAGCATTGATCACTGTTCTGCTTTCATAAATATTTATGCTGACAACAGTGCCGTGCTTTCTGTCAAGACTTTCCTCACTGAAGAGGTATGCAAATGACAGTCTAATCTAAATACAAACCGATGTCTTTTGTCTGATAAACATTTTTTAGAGCTGTTTGTCTTACAGGGAGATGCTTCCAAAGAGAATGCAGTGCTTACTGATCCAATAATCAAACCGACAGAGATTAAATGGATTTTACTCATACAGAGTTTCTTTTTTTCATGATATCTCTGGTATTGTTACACAAAGTGTGTTTCTAGCTCAAACACATTTGAATACACACTGGTATGTGTAAAATCAACATAATGACAGCATTCGTAAAGCTTTTATATATGTTTGATTTAATTAATCAATTCTGAATAAAGTTAAATTAGTCAGTGTTCTACATTATGTATGTATGTATATACACTGAATGATTTTGATACTTGATTTTTATCTCCTTTTTTTCTACTACTTTTCTCTTTATTTTATTTGATTGATTTATTTTATTGTACTGTAAAGCACTTTGGATCAACTACAGTTGTGTTAAACTTGTGCTCTATAAATAAAACTTGACTTGACTTAATCAATTGTGAATTAGACTTTAGGCTGCCATTTGATGGATGTAGAAACTACTAAACATAGTTCACATGTTTTAGGTGTTTTTTTTTTCATAATCATTTGGAACAATTTGCGATGCTTTGTTATAAAGACTAATTCTTAAATGACAAAATTATATTTATGGACAGTTAAAATTGACTAAAATGAACCTGCAATTAAAAAACAAAATTCATGACCAAATAAAAACGTCTCGGTTACGTATGTAACCCTCGTTCCCTGAGTAGGGAACGGAGACGTTACGTCGGATGACGACGAATGGGGTTTCGCTTAGAAAGCCTATCAGCTTCGAGTATTACAAAACGAGCCTATGGCAAAGAAATGCCATGGGTCTGCGGAATTTGCATGACGTAACTCCGCCCCACCTCGTGGGTATAAAAGGAGGAAGTCCGCAACAGCAGTTTATGTTTCTTCGCTGAGGAGCCAAGACTGAGCTCAGGCGATCCCCGCGGTACAGCGGAAAGTGGCAGGCAGACGTAACGTCTCCGTTCCCTACTCAGGGAACGAGGGTTACATACGTAACCGAGACGTTCCCTTTCGTTGTCACTCCGAGTTACGTCGGATGACGACGAATGGGGTTACCAGTCTAATCACGCCACCTTCTCAGCTGTCTTCCAGTGCCCTGCGTAAATCAAGGTCCCTGACATAGAAGGACGAAGGACTCAATTTAACACAGGAATACCAAGGTACACTGGGAAGCATATCCCAAGCTAGGGGAAGTATGCAATTAATGCCAACCCAGAGGGGGGGGGGGGGACTTAGAGAATACACATATGACCTGAAGGAAACATATGGAGAACACTGGGGTGTCCAGCAGCAGGTGGAATATTTCAACCCCAGGGGTGGCAAGGTGGCTTGCCAAGGGAAAGACACATGCACAGAGAGGCTTACAGTGGAAATACACATGTGGGGGTCGCTCAGGGGAGGGACCATGCACACGGGAGGCACCTAGCCGACGCGCAGGCAAGAGACACTGGCGCCGACGTCAGGAGTGCTGGAGGAACTCAGGGCTTTCGGGGAAGCTCACCTGAGGAGAATATCGCACGTATCCAGTCCGTGGAGTGGAATGGCGAGCAAGCGAAGACACCTGAGCGGGTCCGGTACTAGCTAGTTGAAGCGAGTACATGGAAGGACACTGGCTCCACTCGGAGATTATAGAATCTGGCGAATGTGTTAGGTGTCGCCCAGCCTGCAGCTCTGCAGATGTCTGTTAGCGAGGCGCCATGCGCTAGGGCCCAAGAGGATGCCACACTCCGGGTGGAGTGGGCCGTCACACCAAGGGGGCACGGTCGACCTTGCTGCTGGTAAGCCAAGGCAATGGCGTCCACTATCCAGTGAGACAACCTTTGCTTGGAGAGAGCCTTTCCCTTCAGCTTCCCACCATAACAGACAAAGAGCTGGTCTGAGGTCCTGAAACACCGCGTCCTGTCTACATAGGCGCGAAGAGCGCGTACTGGACAGAGCAGTGCCAAGGCTGGGTCTGCCTCCTCCGGGGGCAGCGCTTGCAGGTTCACCACCTGGTCCCGAAAGGGAGTGGTAGGAACCTTGGGCACATATCCGGGCCGGGGTCTCAGGATCACGTGAGAGAAAGCCGGTCCGAATTCCAGGCTCGTCGACGGAGAATGCGTGCAGGTCCCCTACCCTCTTGATGGAGGCCAGTGCAACCAGGAGCGCTGTCTTCATTGACAGGAACTTAAGCTCGACTGACTGCAGGGGCTCAAAGGGAGCACTCTTCAGGGCAGTTAGAACCACTGAGAGGTCCCAAGAGGGAACGAGAGGAGGGCGAGGAGGATTTAGTCTCCTTGCTCCTCTCAGGAACCTGATGACCAGGTCGTGCTTCCCTACCGACTTACCTTCGACTAGGTCATGATGTGTGGCAATGGCGGCAGCATGGACCTTAAGGGTGGAGGGAGACAGCCTTCGCTCCAACCCTTGCTGAAGGAAGGAAAGCACAACGCTGATCGAGCAACTCCGGGGGTCTTCTCGGTGAGAAGAGCACCAGTCGACGAAGAGGTTCCACTTCAACGCATAGACGTGTCTCGTGGACGACGCTCTAGCGGAAGTGATGGTAGCCGCCACCGCTGGTAGAAGGGTACTCAGACCTACCTCGAGCCGTCCAGGAGCCACATGTGGAGGCTCCAGAGATCGGGGCGAGGGTGCCACAGGGTGCCCCGTCCCTGAGAAAGAAGGTCCTTCCTCAGAGGAATGGGCCAGGGAGGTGCTGTCGCGAGGAGTGCAAGTTCGGGGAACCAGGTCCTGCCGGGCCAATACGGCGCGACCAAAATGACCTGCTCCTCGTCCTCCCTGACCTTGCGCAAGGTCTGCGCAAGAAGGCTCACTGGGGGAAACGCATATTTGCGGCCCGGCGGCCAGCTGTGCGCCAGTGCATCCGTGCCGAGAGTGCCCTCGGTCAGGGAAAAATACAGGGAGCAATGGGTCGAGTCGTGAGAGGCAAACAGATCTATCTGTGCGTCCCCGAACTGGTCCCAAATCAGCTGAACCGACTGGGGATGGAGTCGCCATTCTCCAGGGAGGGGCTGAAGCCGTGAGAGCTCGTCGGCTGCACAGTTCAGGGCTCCAGGAATGAAAATGGCTCGAAGCGACCTCAGATGCTTCTGACTCCATAGAAGGAGGTGGCGGGCGAGTTGTGACATACGGCGGGAGCGTAGACCACCTTGATGGTTGATGTACGCTACAGTAGCGGTATTGTCTGAGCGGACTAGTACGTGTTGACCCCTGAGCAACGCCCGGAAGCGGTGCAGGGCAAGGCGTACTGCCAACAACTCGAGGCAATTGACATGCCATAGCCGCTGGGGTCCTGTCCAGGCATCCGTGGAGACCACAACATGCCGGGAAGCTCGTTCCAGGGGGACACCCGCCCCGAGAAAACTGAGGTTCGACCACGGGGTGAGGAACTGACGGCAGGTCGGAGTAACTGGTACCCGGAGCGTGCCTTGATGCCATGCCCACCTCGGGACTCGGTCGCGAAACCAAAGCTGAAGCGGTCTCATATGAAGCAATCCGAGCGGCGTGACCGCGGCTGCAGATGCCATATGCCCCAGGAGCCTCTGAAAATGTTTCAGTGGAACCGCACTCTTGCTCCTGAGATGTCTCAGGCAAGTCAGCAGTGACTGCGCGCGCTCGCTCGTAAGCTGCGCGGACATGGCGACCGAATCGATGTCCATACCGAGAAAAGAGATCCTCTGCACGGGGCAAAGTTTGCTCTTCTCCCAGTTGACCCGAAGGCCCAGACGAGCTAGGTGCCGGAGCACTAGGTCCCTGTGTTCGCAAACCTGATCTCGAGAGTGAGCTAGGATCAGCCAGTCGTTGATATAACTCAGGATGCGAACCCCGTGTTCCCGAAGGGGAACAAGGGCAGCCTCGACGACCTTCGTGAAGGTGCGAGGAGACAGGGCTAGCCCGAAAGGGAGGACCGCGTACTGGTATGCCTGCCCCTCGAAAGCAAAACGTAGGAACGGTCTGTGTCGAGGAAGAATGGAGACATGAAAGTAGGCGTCCTTCAGGTCGATCGCTGCAAACCAATCCTGGGGCCGCACGCATTCGAGAACGCGTTTGGCGGTGAGCATCTTGAACGGCAGCCTGTGAAGGGAGCGGTTCAGCACGCGCAAGTCCAGGATTGGCCGTAACCCACCGGTTTTCTTGGGGACAATGAAGTAGGGGCTGTAGAACCCGAACCTCATCTCGGTTGGAGGGACAGTCTCGATTGCACCCTTCGCCAGCAGGGTGGCAATCTCTGCTCTCATGACGGGGGCATTGCCACCGACCAAAGAGGAGCGGACTCCCCTGAAGCGGGGAGGAGACCGTGCGAACTGAATCGCAAGCCGAGCCTGACGGAGCGCGCGATCCAGCGGGACAGACGGGGAAGCTCTAGCCAGGCTCCCAGGAACTGAACCGGCGGGATCACACAACAACAGGCGTCCCCCCGGAGGGGCAGCGAAGCGGAGTAACTGGCCCAGACGTGGACGGCATAGCGGCCCGGTGTGGGGGCACAGTTAGCAACCGCGCCCTGGCAGAGGGGGCCAGGGGAGGACCAGGCTGGTCGTCCCGCGGGGGTCTGCTCTGCCAGGGGTCTGGCGACAGAGGGGGACAGGGGCGAAGGGGGACAGGGGCGAAGCGGTCCGTGGACGGCACGCCGTGTCAACGACCTCTGGGACAGAGGGGGACGAGGAGAGCACGGCTAGAGGGCGGCGCTCTGTGTCGTCCGAGAACTCTGTGTGCTCAGAGACGGGAGAGTCAGTTCTTTGCGAATAAGGATTCTTCCCCGGCCCTCCACCGGGGAAAGGAGTGGTCCTGCTCCCAACTCCTGGAAAGAACTGAGTCCCATCTCTGAGGAGCCCCTCTCAAGAGCGCCACCTAACCCGGCGCGTAGCGGGGGGCGGGGCTGGAGAGGGCTGTGGCGTCCGGCCGCGGCCTCCAGAGCCGGCCCGGGTGAACGGGCGGGGTGGGAGCTGCGGGGGGGCGCCCTCGGCGGTGGGCAGACCGAGGGACCTGAGCGGACGGCGGGGCCGTCGGGACAGAGTCGACCTCAACCTGCTCCATCCCCGAGGAGCCCGTCTCAGGAGCGCCACTTAACCCGGCGTGTAGCGGGGGGCGGGGCTAGAGAGGGCTGTGGCATCCGCCCGCGGCCCCCAGAGCCGGCCCGGGTGAACGGTCAGGGTGGGAGCCGCGGGAGGGCGCCCTTGGCGGTGGGCAGACCGAGGGATCTGAGCGGACGGCGGGGCCGTCGGGACAGAATCAACGTCAGTCTGCTCATGGACGGCTGAGAGCTGTTGGGCCAGCCCTCAACCGCACCGCCGAAGAGGCCAACCTGGGATGTGGGAATGTCGGACAGACGGGTCCGCGCGACATCCAGCACATCAAACAGGTACGGCCACCGAATGGTGAGCATCACCCGACCCAGGGAGCGTACGACCACTTTCGTCGCTCGGAGAGCAAGGTTAGTGGCGGCGCGCAGCTCAGTGGAGAGCCCTGGGTCAGTCCCGCCCTCGTGCAGGTCCATGAGCATCTGGGTCAGGTAGACCAGCAGAATGACCATGGCACGCAGTGAGGCGGCCGCCAGTCCCGTGGCGCTATAGGATCTCGCCACAAGCGTAGACGATAAACTACAGGCCACGGACGGGTGCTTAGGATTGCGCCGAGAAGAAGCACTCTGAGGACACATAGCATCGCAACAGAGCGTTCAGCCGGGGGAACCCCAGTGTACCCACGGGCAGCGGCCCCATCGAGGGGAGGAAAGGCGGATGAGATCAGCGAATGGCCCCTGATCTCATCATGCACGTCCGGGAAGAACGGTATTGGGGTTTGCCATGGACGAGGGTCGGCGGCCTCACCCAAAAACCAATCGTCCCGGGAAAGCATGGCCGTCATCTCCGGATCAGACTCGACGAGTCGTCACTTCCAGGAAAATCAAACCCACCTAGTGAAGCTGCTACAAACATAATATCATCCTCTGTAGCTTCAAATGAAACACACGGGCCACCAGAGGGTAGACCCGTGGGAATCACCTGTTCACTAGCGGGCACCGTCATTGAAGAGAGGGGCTGGGGTCGCGGACACATAGTCGGCGCCTTGTTCCAGACCGAAACCCTCAGGTCACCCTGGCCACCAGGCGAAGATCGGGGGGTGGATGAGGGGACTCTCACTCATGTGAGTTCACCGAGTCTCGACCTTAATGACGCGATGATCATGTTTCCATGGAGAAAACATGAGTCATCCACGAGCGCTGCTCTAGCATGATCAAGCCCAAACATACTAGACAACGCTCGTGCCCATCAGAGTCCGATACCAAGCTGCCGCACCATTCATTTTTTTTTTTTTTTTTTTTTTGAAATGCACGGGCGAGCCGTCTTTAAAAAGACGTGCCGCGTGCAAGCTCTTTTAGTGAGAGAAAACTCAAGTGTTGAAGCACCCGGGGAGACACGCACCGACTGGCAGACCAGTCATTTGGCATTTCTTTGCCATAGGCTCGTTTTGTAATACTCGAAGTTGATAGGCTTTCTAAGCGAAACCCCATTCGTCGTCATCCGACGTAACTCGGAGTGACAACGAAAGGGAACTATAGTTTCAAAAATATAACTAGAAATGTATCCCCAACGGCTGTATTTTTCCATTGTGATGTGCTGCTGTAGCTTACATTGACAGAATCCCTTCGAAGCAGTTTGACCCTAAGCTTCGGAGGCAGTTTGGATCCTCACGAAGGTGCAATGTTGGAAACTTTTAGGATGCATGCAAAAGGATTCAAATGTGCAGGTGAATGTTTTCTCTAAGATGAGTTTGGCAGATTGGTAGGAATGAATATCTATTAATCTCACTCTGTTCCTGGAAACTTACTGCTGGCAAGAGAGAGTTTTGTTTTGCTTTGCTTCTGGATGTGTGCTACAATCAATTCCGGCCTATTCCAATAAAATGATTTTTAGGTAAATAAGCTTGAGTGTAATTTTTTCACTCAAAAACTAAGGTGTATAAGCTCAGATCAATGAGGCCTATGATCAATCTGTTCCAAAAAGAAATTCAAAACCTGGGCTAATTGATAGAAAACTTGACAGAAAGACTGAACCCAATATTTGGTGATAATATAGCATTTACAAGCAATATAAAAAACATGTGGGAACACCAACTTAGGTAGCTCAAGCACACATCACAAGGGTTATTCTACCTTTAAGTAATTTTCATATATATTTGTTTTTACCGTAAATCAATGGATTGTTGGCTGCTTGTATTTGGCAGCTTCAGCTTTAGTCCAGGGGCCACTGCTAGTTCCATTTAGGGTATAATGACAGACAAATCTCTAAGCTCGCTGTCATATGGGAATGACACAGAATGAATAGCCCTCTTACTGTAGCACGTAAACCAGATGCTTCAGATGACTGAGTACTCTATCCTTGTATGACGAAAAAGGAGCATTCGAACCACAGCAGTATCTATGACAATAATAATAGTGTACGCAGCTTGTCAGGGGCCTTATGGGAACCGTGGATATTTTAGTGGAAAAAATACTCATCACAGCCCTTGTGTGTCTTTCTCTGTTATGCAATCGGACCATCTTGCCTTCAAGAAGCTTCATTGCTGTTGTGGCGAGCAGGACGAGGTCGAGGGACGTAAGAGATATGAGACCGGTGCGTCTCACAGGTGTCGTTCATCATTAATCACGCCACCGGCCTCGCGCCGTTTTCTCACGTCCCTCGACCTCGTCCTGCTCGCCACAGCTGTCTTTAGAAGAGATGTCCGAGAACTAGCAGTTCAATTCCACTGAATGCCAAGCATCCAAATTAAGATTCAGATCTGCAGCCAAACAAAATGTAAAACGCTTGAAAATTCCACAACTGGAAACTTCTCACATCTGTTTTTCCTGCTAGTATCATTAAATGACCCCAAAAAGAAGTCAATGCCATTTTAAAAGGCTAGCAGCAGGTTTAGTATGGACATTACTAAAATATATAATAATAAATCAACATTCATCAGTGAATTGAGTGGTACTTTTTAGTTGCATTGTCTTTCCCTTTAATCAGGAGGTTATTATAGATTTTATATGTTAGAACTGCTTTTGAAATATACTTTATTTTATAAATCACTGATGTTTTAGTGATTTATTTTCATTTAGCTAGTCTGATGCATATTATATTGCACACAAAACTGACAAGATCTGGCTGAAATCCCTAGTTGCAATTTAATTGAATTCCTAAGCCTGGAAATGTAATTGTGTTTTTAATGCAATTAAAGCAATGAGTGCTTTTGAGAAAAAAAAACGATCACTGGATTTGCCATTGGTAAGCAGTTCAGTGGCATCAGTTTAGTTTGAACCACAGTCGTTTAAGTTAAAGTTAAAAATTAAAATGCTTTTTTCTGTCCCAGAGTAAACCATTGATTTCCGTTGAGTTCCATTAAAACCGTCGGTTTCTATTGAAAATGTAACAGTAGCTATATTCGCATAAAACATTTGCGAATAAAGCAAGGTTTCCATATCATGGGTTCAAGAGAACAAATTCGTCACTTCCTTGGGAAATTTGTGCAAAACCTCAAAAAAAATAAAAAAAAAATAAAAAAGGAAGATGCTGCAATTGGGGGAATCACTATGGCTCTTTTTCTGTAAATCATAAATTACTTGTGCTTCAGAACGCAAAGACGAAATACAATGTCATGTTATCTTGTGTTCAGAGATGGATGTCTGGTGTTTGGGAATGCAATTGTGCAAAATGGTACCCAATCATTTTGATGACAGATTTTGGCAAAGACATTTTAGAATGACCAAACCAACATTTGAGCTGGTTAGTCCAGTTTTCCAATCACAACCTCTGTTGAGGCAAAGTCATGTGAGTTATTTATTTATTTATGTTTTTTTGCATCAAGGGATTTATTTGGTAAATGTTTTTCCATCGTAGTTTATGTGCATGTCTTCTTGTCGGATAAAAAATATAATACACCGCAAATGAGGGCATTCGTTTTTCATGCACATTTTTAGAATTCGGATGTTGGAGTTTCCATTCATCATTTTGTATGCAAAATCCCAAAATTTGCACAGAAATGTCTGTTTTCTTGCACTAAACAATGAGTGTTGTTAAAAGCACTATGCAAATAAATTTAACTTGTAGCATAATGTATGTTGAGACGCATACAGTATATTCTTTGGCAAGAATTATCCACTGCCACTTCACCAAAACATTTCTAAAGCATTTGTAATCATGAAAGAGTTCCTGTTTATCTTGTTTATGAGGTTATTCAGTATGTTGAACCTGCAGTCATTCTCAGGAACGTCTTGGGTGGTGGTGGTCATGCTGATGTGATGGTGGTCCAGTCCAGCACATGATGGCTGATTTAGGACTGCTGGACCACAGGGCTGAGTGGGATGACGATATATACCTTACAACAATAAGAATGTGTCAACCGGTAGAGATATTAAAAGTTTATTTTTTATTTATTTTAAGTACTTTATTTATTTAAAAATTTAAAATATCAAATATATGCATCTATGTTTTACAGTCCTTCTTGCCTTGGAAAACGAACCAGGAATATTGATGACAAATATATGCCAGCATTTTTTAATTGAATTTCCAGCAAAAATAACTATATAGTGATATGCATAATTACCCCTAGTTTAATATAAGATCTTGGTCATACCACCCATCCCTACATTATCCAGTGTTATAGAGTTCGGGAACCACATTTGGTGTCTACTTTTTGTCTACACCTTATTTTAATTTACTCACATATTCATAATTTTCTGAGTAAAACATTTTCTAAGGAAGGATTGGTCAAGGGCACTGTGCTGTCAAAGTGCATCCATGATTTATCCATCCAAAAGCACATCCCTGTGACATACATATGGCTTCCATGAATCCGTGTGACCTTCCCTTAGAGGTCAAGTGTATCTTTGCAGTCACGCTCATGTTTTTATAATGTGTAAAGAGCTCAGTGAACTCTCAATTGTCCTGTTTCAATTTTTCAGCATTCAAGGTTGTAACCTTGCTGTGACCTTGTATAATTTATTACAATCTCGTCCCCTCTCTCCCTGTGCCCCTTTCATACCCATCTCTCCATGGAGAAAACTCAAAACACCATAAATAAGTCATAATGTATATATTTCTTGAGTTTTATGATGTTTTAACAAAGCAAGACGTGTAGTTCATATGGAGCATACCACATTTCTTAGTCTACAGTGTAGTTTGGAAGTTAAATAATCTAATTTATTTTTACATGGTGGAACTTCATCCCATAGGAAAGAAACATCTCTCATCTCAGCAATGAGATCAGATTGAGACCAAACGGATGCTTTTGCCAAAGACCTCAATAATCTCACAATGTCTCTCAAACTGTGCTCAGGTTTGCTAAGATACCAGCCTACAAAAGTCAGAGATCTCAATATCAAATTAAATATTTCTCATAAAAGTTTGAATGAATGATCATGCAATCATGTAATAGCTTTATACTGTTACTGTATGCCGACTTTTGACTCTTTTGTGTCTGTTTTTGAATGTCTGTAGAAGGAAAAATGTTTCATTGCTGAATTTTCTTTTCAATGGGGTTACAACTCCTTGAAATATTATTGAGAAGCAAGTGCAATATTATAAATAATTAATTTGTGATTATTTATTTTTTAATGGAAATATTATTGCTTAAAGCTGCATTCCATAATTTTTTGGGGTTAAAAAATTTCCAAAATAAATTTTTGAGCAAGTACATAACCAGCCAGTGTTTAAAACTCTCTGCTTGCCTTAGCTCGATTCAAAACGGTAAGCTTAATAATGTTTTTTCCAGTGGTACTGGTGGATTTCTGCAGGAAATTCGAGCATGTCTTTGCGTCATTACATCACATCTGTGCACATAAAGAAGGAGTCTCGGCTAGTAGGCTATATTGCGTGTGAGGATGTTGGAGGTGGAGATTTATAGCCTTTTCTCACAGCACTTGATATAATTAAACTTATAAATTTGATGGCGGATCCAGAAAGGTTCAAACGACAATCACCAGTGACAACTGGAGATTCACCCGCTGTTTGGCAAAGACAAAAAAAATGCAAAAGATTTCGTTCGGACTTTGGAGTGGCAACAGAAAAAAAGAGACTGCAACCAAACCCATGCGAAAACAAGGACAATATCAGAAGGGCATTAAATGTAGTCACGCAATGCTGATGTTATTAACATTAACAAATTGAGAACAAAGTATAATTTGCACGGTTTGATGAGAAATGATAAGCGATAGTTAGATTTAATCAGCGCGATTTACTGCAATGCTTTTTTCCCCTTAGTGAATGTTGTTCAGATGACTTTTTCCGGTGAAAATTCTTATGTTGGTCATACTTCCAAAAAGTATAATCTGTGATTCTGAATGCCAGTATCCACACCGGCGCAGTGACTGACAGCCGCACATTCTCTTCAAAACATTGGATTCATCCGCGCTGTGCCGTGCCAAGGCACAACCTACGTAAAGTTGATTATTCCGCGAATAACTGCAATTGCAGATTTCAAACAGTGATGGCGACAAAGAGGAAAAACGTAGACGTGTCAACTGATTGGGATCACACTTAGGGAGCCTGTCATCTTCGAGTACTGTTAAAACGATTGGCGAGCGAGATCTGCATCACACACTCCGCCCCCATGGCGCGGGTATAAATACGGAAGTGGATGCACGCACCAGTTGTTTTTCGCTGAGGAGCCGAGCGGAGCCCGGAGTCAGCAGTGGTCCAGCAATAGTGGCGACGGGAATACGTCTCCATTCCCTCCTTCAGGGAACGAGGGTTACATACGTAACCAAGACATTCCCTTTCAGTCGCTCATGTTCGACGTAGTCGACGTGTCGACTGATTGGGATTCCAATTAAAACGGCACTAGTGCTGCCACCTTCCAGCGCCTAGACAAAAGCCTTCTGATCCCCCCCGCATTATTTGAGGCGGAGAAGGGACAGGGCTTAGGCCAGGGAAGTCACTACTGTTCCACAAGACCACTGAGAAAGCGTTCTCTTTCGTTGGAAAGGAATACGCTGCAGAAGCCACATCCTGTCCGAAGGGAGGTAACATGTGGAGAAAACACATATGGACTAGGTGGAAGACTGGGCTGTACAACATATAGGGCCCTATCTTGCATCCGGCGCAAATGACTTTGTACACTGACGCATGTATCATTCCTATTTTGCAAAGCGGACTTTTCCCTCCACAGACACACGTCGGTTAACTAAGAAATACACTTGCGCTCCCCGGGGCGGTTCAGCGCAAAGAGGAGGCGTGTTCCGGCGCAAACTTTCCCTCATGCTATTTTGCTGTTCTATAAAACAATTGCGCCACTGACCAGAAAAAACCTAGTCTAAAGTCAGTGGCGCGTTGCGCGTTGTTCATTATGCTATTTTAAGGGCGCTTGCTTGACCATAATCTATAGCGTGCACACCTTGCATACACTTTGATTCTCTCATCAACACAGATGCAGCAGTTTTTATTTTTGCAAATCATACATTATAACAAGGAAATATGTCCATGAAGATGTGAAAAAATAGGCATAAATCTAGCTTATACATTTACCCAAATTTTTCAGGCAAATTGTAGTAATGACGGATCAGACCTGTTTGCCCAATACTGGCAAGACACATATGTATATAAGGACATCTGACAAATGAGTTTGTCCGTCAAGAACCAGGAAAAAAAAAATCTGAAGACTGCGAAATCACCTTTACCATAATGTAAGTACATTAAAAACCTTACTCTTTAACTTACCAGTTAAGTTGAGCTTTCTCATATTTTTTTCTATTGATTTGGGTGGGGTTGTCCCATCCCCAATGTCACTTCTCTTTCTTTTACGGCCCTGACGAGAACATCGATCTCCTCGGCTGTGAACCGATTCTGAAGCGCGCCTGGTAAATGCGCCATAATAATAACAATCCGCCATGCAACATGCGCACCTGCTCTTAAAGGGTATGTTGGATGACGCTCTGATTGGTTTATTTCACGTAACGCCCAAACCACACCTATGAATAATGAAGCTATTTCAGACCAACCCCTTTTAAACTTGCGTCGGGCACAAGAGTCATTTATCCCGCCGGGAAAATAGCAACAGCGCCGGGATCCGCCCACAAAGTTACTTGCGCTTTGCGCTTTGACACTTGCGTTTCAGATCATTAAAATAGGGCCCATGGAATGTCACTGGGGTGGCTCCAGGCTATGACAGGGGGAGACTCAACCGGACAGTGACACGGGCTCGCCGCAGGGAGCCGTACCGTGGAAGAATATACAAATGGGATCGCAGTAGGGATCACAACATATGGACCCAGCCTAACACAGGTTCACCAGTGCATACGAGTGTTAGGCCTGGCTTCGGACGTTCGGCCACATCCGTACCCTAAGGGTATGGAGGAACTCGACAGGGTTTCGGGTAATAAGGGGAACTCTACTGGAGCAAGAATTGCGCACGTATCCAGTCCATAGGAGGGGAATGGCGCAGCAAGTCGACACTTTGAACCCGGCTTACAGTGAAACTGGCTTCCTGTGAAGGGAGTCCACGGGAAGCAGCCGTTCGACACATAGGCTAGTTCTCTAGCGAACAAAAGGATTATAGAGGGATCAAATGAATGAGGAACAGCTTAGATCATTTGCTCTTAGTTCACATTGAGATTTTGATTGCTGGTATCACCTGAGCACAGTTTGAGACATTATTGAGATTTTTTGAGTCTCTGTATGTGAGAGATTACTGGGTATTTGTTTTTTCTGACAAGGAAAATCTGATAATTGAGATACTTGTGCAAAATATGCAGTTTGGATCTCATTAATGAGAAATAAGCATAACTATTTCCATGTAAATTACAAAGGCATAAGTTGTCAGATTGAAGTGAATGGAACTATTTACACTGGAATAGTTTTATGAACCATTTGCACAATTACATTCTGCTTGTGTTTCATGAATGAGGCTCATTGCCATCTAGGAGGAAAAAATCTAATGTTAAAGAAATCTTGTGGCTTATTTTTCCTTTCCAGTGGGGTTAAAACCATCTGCTCATGACAATCAGACACACTTGCACATTTTAAATGTTAGTGGTATAACAATATATCATGTCACCAGGGCATGACATTAATACCCGCCAAATGCAGTTAGATTTCAGCAGTGGCGTGTTACACAGTCACTCCTACTAGCCACTTTAGCGGGTTGACTTTAATATATAATATATAAATTTTTTCAATTGTAGTCTTTTTAAAAGGCTTCTGAAATAATAAACTATGTGCAATAATGTGTAGTGTTGTCAAAAATACAGTTAGTAACACACAAACCTACCTCTCCTCACTCACTCATTTCATTTGCTCTGGATGTTGGTGTTACAGGGCTTGAATTTCAGCGTGGGATTGCGCATAATTTTACTCATTCCCGCAGATTTTGTCCTCGCACCCAAAGTGCGGCACATAAAGCCTCTCAGTACTAAATTGAGTTCTTTTTCACAGCTTATTGCGCTTAAACAGTCAAATACACATAGAATAATGTCAAAATGTCGGTCTTGAGGAGTATTCACATAAACACAGTCAGTTATGTTTAAGTGAATGTAAAAGGTTGAGAAAGAAAACGGATGTGTAACAGTATACTGGATCTGTGTGTCAGGTCTTAAAGTGAGTCTTAAAAAGTTATTTTACTATGGAAAAAAGGTTAAATATAGACATTTTTATTAATTACAACGAAATTTGGGAACCTGTAAAAGGTTCTATCTAAGCGCCTGACAGGAACCTTTATAGTTCTATATAGAACCTTTTCGTATAAGTGCAGAATTTTAGCTAAGCAGAATCATTAATTTTTCTAAATCAAACCTATTCAAGTCCAGCCCTGATGTAATAGCAAATTTAGCATTTTAATAAACAATATTTTTCTAACCCGTTTACCATATGTGTTAGGAGTAATAATTAATAATTAATAAAAACACGTTATTTTAACTCTATTTTGGCTTTGTCAGTGTATCGAACTGAATCGTTGTTACACCCTTATTAAATGTTGTTTGTCAGTCATGCAGACAGCAGTGGATCTGGGTGTTTTAAGCCTGGTTCACTGACTCAGACCTGAGCATCAGAGGGTGTGTTTGGATCTGTCACTGGTCTCTGCCATGCCGAGGGTTTCGAGCTGCTGGCAGAATCGGAAGGAACTGTGGCTGAAATCCCATATTTGTTCATGTTTATATAGAGGGTGACAGATCTGCTGTATGTCTGAGGAGTAACGTGTGTAAAACCATTCATAGTCTTCAGGTCTAAGATATCCCACTCAGGACCTCATAATCAACAGACTCATTTTATGTGCTTTTAATGGCAAAATAACCATCAAAATACTGAATTATTTTTTGTACCTGCTGATTCAGTAAACACTGACATCATTCCCCATCATAAACTTTCTGATTACGCTATGAAAAAATCATTGATACACGCTCACATCTCTCCTACTTAATCAAAAGATCTTATTTAAGTTCATTTAACTATCTTGTATGTTGTGTAATCAGATTGTGGATCTTTATTCTAGGGTGGACTTCACTAGAGTGGTTATGTTAAATAAAAGTTACGTAGTCAACATGAAGCCAAAATTTTAACAATTGGATTTCTTAACTAACACTTCAGGTCTTATTGTGAATGTTTCATGCATCAATGCATTCAGTGCAATTTTCACAGAATTTTGTTTTTAATAATATTTCATACAAATGTAATTGTTTAATTTCTCACAAGACTTCTCTTTTTGATAGATAGATAGATAGATAGATAGATAGATAGATAGATAGATAGATATATAGATAGATAGATAGATAGATAGATAGATAGATAGATAGATAGATAGATAGATAGATAGATAGATAGATAGATAGATAGATAGATAGATATCAGCAAATCAGCATATTGGAATGATTTCTAAATTGTAATAATATTTCACAATATTATTGTTTTCCTTCATCATATACCTGTAAATGCAGCCTTGGTGAGCATAAGAGACTTCTTTTAAAAACATAAATCTTACAGACTCCAAACTTTTCAACAGTAGTGTAGATTGTCCCGTTATGGTTTCATTAAAAACTCCTTATCTTGCGTGCCACATGTGTTCTGTGATATGAGGCCAGACTTCATAATTGAAGCACATTTCATTGGACTTAGTTTACCATCTCTCATCTCACCCATCAATGAACCGTCCCGTTCCCCCGGAGGTCCTCATGTCCGGAGGATCAATAAAAACTGTGTCCATTGTGTCCAGATGGGCTCAACAGGTGCTTACTGAATGCGTATTATTGTGCTGATGCACTCATGAGGAATCACTCTGATAAATATTTTGACTGCACCTAACTAGTCACATCTCTTTGCATTCCACGATAAAGTTTTTGCATTTTTATATCTGTAATGTGATGTATTTCCAAATGAAATAGCAAGTTATTATGTTTTATTGAAACAAAACAATTTTATTCTTTAGAATAGCATGCACTAAAATGTTTATGAATGCCGATTGAGTCACCTTTTTTTCTTCATGTTGACTTCAGCAGATATTTGTGGTTCTGTGTATATAGCACATGTTGTGTTTCTGTGGTGGTCTCGTTGGAGTAATTCCATGTTTATTTTAGCTTCTTTAGAAACGATGATGTCACTTCCAGACGTTCAAGTGCTCCAGCTCTGAAAGGTTAGTATTATTTTAAATAATTCAAATGTGACACTGGATCACAAAACCAGTCACAAGTCACATGGGTATATTTGTGGCAATAGCCAACAATACATTATATGGGTCAAAATGATTGATTTTTCTTTTGTGCCAAAAATCATTAGGATATTAAGTGAAGATCATGTTCCATGAAGATATTTTGTAAATTTCCTACCGCAAATATTTAAAACATTTATTTTTGTGAGTGGATGCAGCATAATCGCGAACATAAATGGACAACTTTTAAGGTGATTTTCTCAATGTATCGATTCTTCGATTTCAGATTCCAGATTTTCAAATAGTTGTATCTCTGCCAACTCTTATCCTATCCTAACAAACCATACATCAGTGAAAAGCTCATTTATTCAGCTTTCAGATGATGTATAAATCTCAATTGCAAACAATTTACCCATGTGACTGATTTTGTGGTCCAGGTTCACAAATATACTTAACCTCTTTTTAACCTGTATTTAACCTCACTTTATTAACCAATGTCTTTGCTGCTGACATTCCTTGATCCAATTTAACCACACCAATTAGAAAACAATTACTTTAATGAACATTTAATTATTTTTGTTTTTATTGCTAAAGTAAGACTGGTGAGCTTTCTTGTCCAATTCTTCTGCAATCCAGAATGGCAGCATTCATTTCACTTTTGGTGTGCCTTTACATTTGACAAAAATATAACTTTTTTGTAATTAAAAACAAACAAACAAGCAAGCCCAGGTGAGAAAAAGTACTGCAATAGTAAGGTAACACATTACTTTCCATAAAAAGTAACTAAGTAATGCAGTATTATAAAGCAATACTTTTAAATGTAACTTTCCCCAACAATGCTTAATTCTGATATTAATGTTAATTACTAATTAATTACTAAGTTTGAGAAAGGGTCATTTAAAAAAAAAAGTCTTAGTTTTTGTTTGTTTAGCTTTATTTTTTTTTTATTTTTATTTTTTTTATTTTAGTAAACTTATTTCAGATGATTTATTTAACTTATTTACGTTTTTCATAATGTTTATATATATTTGTTTCTATTGTAATAATTATATTTTTTTAAATCAGCTTAATTTCAATTACTGAAAATACTGAAAATAACTTTTAATATAGTTTTAGCTTTACTTTACAATTACACAGTTCCAGATCCTTTATGGAAAAATAGGGTAATGCTGTTGTCATGCAGGTGTGGACAATTTGGTTTTATTTGGTGAACATGACATAATCAGCAAACAATGGTAACAACACAATCCAGCCTTTATGAATTAACTTTTGTTTATAACGGGCCTGAATCATGGAAGAAAAAATATGTTATTATAACTCATGCTGGCCAGTGAACAATCTCACAAATATTTAAAAATGTTCCATTACTTTTGTTTAAAGCATACAGTAAAATGATGGAGAGAACTATTAAATATGCTAGTTTAACTTATGAAAAATAACATAAATGTTGCATGAAATGTAGCTAATTTGAACACATTTCTCTTGTCACTTCAAATGAGATCATTTAGATAATTTGACATTCATCTGTTTATTGTACCAAAAGTAAGAGGCATTCATGACTCTCAATAAAAATGCATTATTATAATTAACTTAAGGCATTTAAATGCATGCATTTAGATGCTTTTATCCAAAGCGTCTTACAAAAGAGAATATTTGGAAAATGCAATTCCAGGTTTATTAGACAACTAGATTAGGAAACAAGCCAGAGAAGCGGAGAAATGCATAGAAGAGATTTTTTTCTTAACTTTCAAGTTGAGTTTCCAGTCCTATTTGTGGAAAGTAAAATGTCATTTAGACAGTAAAGATTTTTTAGCAAAACACTTCATGCACTGTCATTTACATTTTTGACTGGGATCAGCACATCAAAATATCAACTTGTATTTAGATTGAGTCATGAATGCAGTTAACACTAGCAAAATAAGCATAATAGATAAGAAAATATCTGGCACACACATACACCGGCCCTCTGTGTATCTCCGAATGAGAAAAGATTCCCGTTAAAGCTACATTTGTGAGTTAGGCACACTTTCTGTAGAAATTGCACAGTAGTTTATAACCTCTTGGCAGGGATTCCACCCAGATTGTCATTTAAGCGACATGGAAATACTCTGTAATGGTTAAATGGAGAGAGGTTGATGTGATAGTTGCAAACAGGTGGCAGATTGACCAGAAAGTAGTGGTTGTTGATGTCAGTTATAATGTCATTTTTAGTGGCATCTTTAGGCTGCTGTTCAGACAAATATACAAATGGACACATCTGAAGATTTAATCTGTTAAACATAATTTCCAACCTTTCTTTCTGCTAGAACTGGAAGTGAAAGTGTTTCAAGCCTGCAGTTGATAATTAATGCTACATCAGTCAATAAATCCGAGGTGAAACATGCTATGTTTACTCATCTGTTATTCCTACAGTAGTCGTAACTGAGTTGTCCCTGCATGGCTTCTGGTCCCAAGATCTGGTTTGCATCTTCATGCCTTTTGTCTGTCTTAGTATCTTCTATACTCACTGAAAAACCTCCCCATCTTAAACCGTACTAAGCTGGTTTAGTAGGCTGGTTTTAGAGGGGTTTTGGCCACTTCTTTAGATGATCAAGAGACTGAACCAGCTTAAACCAGCTACATTCACCCTGAAACAGCTAAGACCAGCCAGACCAGTTTGTTTATCATGCATGGGTATCAACTGAAACATGTTTGGGTAGGTGGATTTTAAAGTTACAGTCATGGTCAGAATTAATGGCACCTCTGGTAAATATGATCAAAACTGGCTGTAAAAAAATAAATCTGCATCGTTATCCTTTTGATCTTTCTTTCAAAAAATTGAAGTAAATGAATTGAAATTGGGGGGGAAATCACATTATGAAATAAATGTTTTTCTCCAAAACACGTTGGCCACAAATATTGGCACCCTTTTATTAAATACTTTTTGCAATCTCCTTCAGACAAGATAACAGCTCTGAGTCTTCTCCTATAATGCCTGATGAGTTTGGAGAACACCTGACCAGAGATCAGAGATCATTCCTCCATACAGAATCTCTCCAGATCCTTCAGATTCACAAGTTCATGTTGGTGCTTCTTCTCTTCAGTTCACCCCACTCATTTTCTATAGGGTTCAGTTTAGGTCATGGCAGAAGCTTCATTTTGTGATCAGTTACCCATTTTTGCATTGATTTTGATGTTTGTTTTGGACCGTTGTCCTGATGGAAGATCCAACCACGGCCCATTATAAGATTTCTAGCAGAGGCAGTCAGGTTTTGATTTTTTATCTGTTGGTATTTGCTAGAATCTATAATACTATGTATCTGACCGAGAAGTCCAGGACCTCCAGCAAAAAAATAGGCCCACAACATATAAGATCCAGCAGTATATTTAACCGTAGGCATGGGGTACTTTTTCCCCTGTATGCACCAAACACAGCATGTGGGTTTGCTGCCAAAAAGCCCTTTTTTTTCTTTTCTTTTTTTCATCTGACCATAAAACCAGGTCCCTTTTGAAGTTCCAGTCATGTCTGACAACTGAAAATGCTGGAGTTTGTTTTTGGAGGAACGAGGAGGATTTTTCTTGAAACCCTTCCAAACAACGTGGTGATGTATGGGTTGTTTGATATATATTTTTTTAGGCTTTCTGACCCCCAAGACTCAACTAATCTCTTCCATTCTCCATCTGTGGTCCTTGGAGAGTCTTTGGCCACTCAAACTCTCCTCCTCACCGTGCATTAAGACAATATAGACACACGTCCTCTTTCTGACAGATTCATAACATCTTTTGTTGATTGGAACTTCTTAATTATTGCCCTGATGGTGGAAATGGGGATCTTCAATTCTTTTAGCTATTTTCTTACAGCAACTTTCTATTTTGTGATGGTCAACAATCTTTTGCTGCACATCAGAACTATATTCTTTGGTTTTACTCATTGTGATGAATGATTGAGGGAATTTGGCCTTTGTGTTTCCTCATACTTAAACACCCGCGAAACAAGAAGTCATAGCTAGACAATTTCATGTTCCTAGTCACCCTGGTGTGCTAAAAAAGGGTAAATATTAATGGGAATATACTTCAGAGATATTTTACTCGTAAAAAATTGAAATGTTAAAGTTTGCATGTTATGTGCAAACATTTTTACTTCTGTAATCTGTGTTTTTGAGTAAAACGGAATGCTCATTAGAAGAAATTAGGACAATATTCATTAGTTCATTCATTCATTCATGTGCTAAAAATAAAGTAAAAACAGTAATATTGTGAAATATAGTTTTATATTGTAATTTATTTTAATATGTAATGTATTTCTGTGATCAAAGCTGAATTTTCATAATCATTACTCCAGTCTTCAGTGTCACATGATCCTTCAGAAATCGCTCTAATATGCTGATTTGCTGCTCGAGAAACATTTATAATTATTATCATCAATGATGTAAACAGTTGTGCCACTTAAATTGTGATGCATTTTATTCAGGACTCTTGATGAATAGAAAGTTCAAAAGAGCAGCATTTATTGAAAATATAAATCATTTGTTATATTATAAATGTCTTTACTGTCACTTCTGATCAATTTAATGCATCCTTACGGAATATTAATTTCGTTCCAAAAACTTTAAAGGGTAGTATGCATGAGTTGATGTTTTGTTATCTAATGCAATGCCATTCAGATGTTTTTAAATGTAACTCACATAGTTTCTGTTTTTTAGTCCATCCTCTTTATGTTTCTGTGCATTCAGCATCTCCGTAGCGCACTTGGATTAAAATTGCAGAATTATTAAATATTCTCTTTGCTTTTATGTCTCTGTAGAATCTTATACCACACTTGAACTTGTACGTATAGGCGTATGTTCTCGCTCCAGGGAGAGGAGAGAATGGGTAATATATGCTGAGTGTGTAGGCATCTCAACACCTCAAAGCAGTAGGAGGGAAGAACAGGAGGGGAAAGAGAGAGAGAGAGAGAACGTGTATGAGTTTGTGAAAAGGCTATTTAAGGGCAGTCCTTGCAATTCACAGCGCTCTGACTGAAGTCTCTCATATTAAAGAGGTGTAGTGCTTTCATCCTCTCTCTCTCTCCTTCTCACACACTTTAGCCCAGAGGCTCGGTGGGCAGAGGGGGGTGTGTGGAATACATCACGGACGCTCTCAGATCTTCCAGCACGTGGAGACACGGAGACAGACAGAAGCTGGAGGTCTCGCATCTCGTCGCCAGGTTCGACTCACGTCTTCTGCTCCTCATTTACTCAGTGGACGCTTGATTCATCACCACAGGTATCTTTATCCTCTTATCTTATGGATGCAATGCTTTAGTGGTTTTTTTTTTTTTTTTGGATGTTGAACTTTCCATTCACTCTGCTACTGACTCAGAGGAGATTTTCTCTTTCAGGAGATTGTCGAGCTCTTAATTATGCCTCTTTTTGACAACTTTGTCTCAGATGTTTCTCTTAAATATTCTTGTAAAATAGATTAAAATGAGTCAGCTGTTAGATTTCCATTTATATTGCAATAAGCATGCATTTTGATTGTAGACATTGGTTTCTTGACAATTCAAGAGACATTAGGATCTCTGAAACTAAATGGTTGAGCAAACGGAGTCTCCTGCTTCTCTTGTAATCTCATTACTGTCTTGGAGAAGCAATTGAGACATTAAAGAGATCTCATTTTTATTTTATTTCCATATGTGTTGGAACCTAAAGCAAAATGTTATTTCTCAGCGTTCTGTTGAAGTATCAACTTTGTCTCAGAGGTTTCTCTTAAAAATTCTCATAAAAATAGATAGAAATGAGTCAGCTGTTATCATGAAGAGTTCATATTGAGATAAACATACTGAGTTTTGATTGCAGATGTTGATTTCTTGACATGACTGAGCGCAGTATGAGACAATAAGATTTTGAAAATTAAAGGAGACTCATTTTTCTCTCCATATAATCGCATTACTGTCTTGAAGAAACAATTGAGCCATTTAAGAGATGTTGGAGTCTAAAGGAAAACTTTATTTCTCAGAGGAGATTCAGTTGCTCTCGTTTTTTTCTTAAATATCAGCTCTGTCTCCAATGTTTCTTTTAAAAATACCAGTAAAAGTAGATAGAAATGAGCCAGCTGTTATCATGCAGGGTTCATATTGAGAAACATACTGACTTTTTGGTCTCAGATATTGATTTCTTGACAAGACTGAGCGCTGTATGACACATTAAGATTTTTGAAACTATGGGAGAAGCAGGAGACTCCTTTTGCTCTCCATCTGATCTCATTACTGTCTTGGAGAAACAATTGTGACATTAAAGAGATCTAATTTATATTTCCTTTCATGTTGGAACCTAAAGGTTCATCTTCCAAATTTTAGGTTGATATCTCAAAAATTTAGCTTTCAGTAAGATTTTATATGGCCGCAGTACCAAACTTTTTCACTAGATGGACAGCCATGCTTCCTTACTGACCATATAAGGGCGCCTCCATTTTCATATGTTTTGAGTGATCTGATTTCCATAATTTTCATACAATTTATGAAGTAGACATCCTATTCAGAAGTAGTATGGGTGGTTTGGCAGTATTTGATTTAAATTCAACCTCTAATGAACGCATAAAAAAGCACATATGTGCGTTATAGCTCGCAGCCGCATCACAAATCGAGAATCCATCATATTTTTCTTTATATTTAAAACATTTTCAGACCTTTTTTTCTCATAAAATTGAATTGGTGTTATCTTTTGAACTCTTGGCATGAAAACAAACTGACGTTTCTACCAATTTTTTATGATTTTTCATGTTTATTGCTATTTCAAAATAAAGGCCTAAACACGCCTAATGAATATGAAATATTCTTGTTGCAAAATTGATAAATTACTAGAGAAAAAACTAGAGATTGTAAGCTTTCAAATTATATATAGTTTGTCAATATTACTTTAGGATTTTACTAAGATATTATTGTTTTAAATATATAATGGCAACCGTCCCACATTTACGAGACTTTTTTAGAGGTTGTTTTTCACAGCTGTGAAGATTCAGTTAAGTTCTGGTTATTTGAAGTATCAACATTGTCTCAGATGTTTCTCCTCAAATTCCTTTTGAAAAATGAAAATGAGACCCAACTGAGACAAAAATGTTATAGACAGTAGAAGAGCAGTGCTTTAAAGGGGCATTTGGCAACTCTAGCTATTTCTTGGCTGATTTTCACTTTTGTTGTCGCATGTTTTCTCAGCGAGCTCCCCCTACAGCTGTGAGGCGTATATTTCACAACAATAAAAAAACTCACTTGCGGCCCCTCCTCTCCTTTCTACCGCTGCTCATGTGCATTTGTTATTATCGGAGCCGGCCAACTTTATCGAGTGGAGCTATGTCTACCGAGGAGGGTAATACATCACACACATTGAGGGCGGCGTGTGTGTTTATGTAGAATTTCCGTAAAGCAGTTTGTGTTTCTCGCTTCTCACGAGACTTCCTATTTCCAACTTACCGGAACGTTAGTCCTCATGTGGCAAGGTTGGTTTTCCGCCTGGGAACGCTGGGGGGAGCGGGGAAAGTCACCATTCTCACCAGAACAGGTTATTGGACCTTCCAATTGATTTTTAAACGGTTTTATTAAGTTGAAATAGTTGCCGAATGCCCCTTTAAAATGAATGTGGATAGCATACATAATTTGGTAATTATGGAGTTCATATTGAGATTTATGACATTTTATTTAGGCAAATCTGAATATACGTTCCTGGTCCTATTGAATGTCTCATTGGTGTACATTATTTAAAAAAATATGTATGCATATATGAATTTATTTTTTTGTATGTATTTTTTAATAATATGTACTGCACTTTAATAATGTGTTCTCTCTCTCTCTCTCTCTCTCTCTCTCTCTCTCTCTCTCTCTCTCTCTCTCTCTCTCTCTCTCTCTCTCTCTCTCTCTCTCTCTCTCTCTTGAATTTGAACAATGTTTCATGATGAAAGATATATGAGGTGTTTAAGTTGCCATGAAACTGAAGTTGCAGTAGTATTTTTTCCTATTGTGACATAGTGAAACAGCTTCTCGAACGAGAAAAAAATTAGTGCAGGACTTGTCCATCAGGAATTGATCGGATGGTTGTGGTTTGCTATTGGTGGATCTCATGTGAGTGACAGGTTGCTCCGCCCTCGTGCCAGTTAACACGTCATCAGAGAAGAGAGAAGAGATGACACTGCAAGATATTTTGATTACGAGAGCATATGAATTTGACAGAAATTATGTGCATGGATAAATCATTTATAATAAACACTGCAATATTCCAAGAATTGTCTATTTTGATTTCATATTGACTTTAAGGCATCGTCCTCATGCAGTGAGCATGTACATATGTGTGCTTTTATGTAAGGGATTCTGACAGACTGATGAAAGGCTGAAACCAGTGCTCTTCTCTTACTTTGATATAACCTGGCAAAATGCACATACTATATTCATCTGTCAGTCTGTGCATTTCTGTATGACTTGAATGCTCATGAAAATGACATGCTCCTATGGAAGCAGGAGGATGATCTGTAGTGCAGTTGGGAAGAAGCTGTGGCTGTGCGTGTGCACGCGTGTCTGTGTTTAAGGGAAAGACTCCAGACATTGTGGTTTATGAGGTTCAGAAATGGACAATTATTATTTAATGTGTAGCTCTTGCTTTACAAATCATCATTATAATAGCTCAAGCTTAAAGATTTAGTAAAACTAGTGTGTAACTCATCCAGCACCATTTGTGAGTGATTCTTCAAATTAGTAAATATCAAAATGGGCAAAAAAAAGAGTATACTGTTCCAAAAACTAGTGAGCTGTCTACATAGAGAGCATTTTAAAGCATTGTGCACTACCATCCTGAAGACCATTTCAAAAGTTAGGCAGCAACATTACCCTGTAATTTACTTCCTTTTTTGCAATTTATAATGTATCATTGCATTCTCTTTTGCAGAGAAGAACATCCCAGATTGCTCTGTAATAAATACACCTTTTTCATCACTAAAAAGTATCAACAAATAGTCAGTCAAGTGTTATGCTTATTCGAGTTCTGCATTGTAGCAACACACTACTGTCAAACTCTGTTAAAACAAATTGCGAGTCAAGTGTCCCGTGCCAAACTCTACATGAATGACAGACAGACTGCCAACAGCATGTAGAGTGTTACTTTTAGGCTTTTAGAAAGTATTTGCCTCTGTAGGCACTCAGTGGACCCGTTGTGAAAAAGCTAATTGCATTTAATGTAAATTTTAAACTATAATACATTCTTATTTAATTGCAAATAACATGCATGTGTCCAAAAGCATTACATTCATTTCGCACTTAAGTATTATTTATTTCCATAGTAAGTACTCTAAAAAGTATGTTGAAGTGTACTTTTTCAGGCACAAGGCAGCTTGCTAGGTTTTGGAACAGAGCCTTTATCATTTGTATGACACAGCACAAGCTTTTATATGAGGAAAATGCACCATTTTTGGAAAGCAGAATGTAGAGATATTTTTGATGACACTCAAAGTGGCCCCGTAAATGATGTTTTGACTTCTACTGCATTATTAACGGAACGTGTGGTCTTTTTGTGGTATAGAAGTGATCACTCAGCCTGATAATGCAGAGTGAATTGTTGCAGTTCATTTGGATGTTCTGAAGCTCATGCTAAAAAACAGATGTGTTTTTTTTCAAGCAGGCAGTTTTATCTGCAGGTTTATGGAAGTGCATCAGGTGAGCACAGTGGGACGTTTGAGGTGAGCCTTTGAGGTTTAAGACCTGAGGAAAGAGTCAAACCACTGAAATGAAAGGGCATAAATTGTCAGAGGTCAGCGGCAGACAGGGTTTATGATTCATCTGCTATGTGCTCTTCCTCCTGTGATGGTGTGGAAGGAATGAAGGGAACACAGAGAAAGAGAGAGTGGAAGGGGTCTGTCAGGACAGCTGGAGTGAGATCGACCCACGGCCTCAGGGCTTCACTTAAGTAAGAGAAAAAGAACATTGTTTGAGTGTGAAATTTGAGGTTTTATTTTGGTGGGCCAATCTTCCATTCATGTGATAGTGGCCAATTCCAATTAATTTAGTCCATATTGCTTATGAATAGATTGTCAGAGTGTGAAGAATATAGAAAAATGATAATGAATGTGTCATGCAGTGTTATTTGAGTATTATTTATGTACATATATATTAGTGTATTAATATTTTGCATTAGCTTTTTATATATATTTTCAGTTTGTATTTTATATATACACTGAACAAAATTATAAACACCTATTATTGGGTCCAGCCTAATGCACACCTGTACTATAATCATGCTGTCTAATCAGCATCTTGATATGCCACACCTGTGAGGAGGATGGATTATCTCGGCAAAGGAGAAGTGCTCACTAACACAGATTTAGACAGATTTGTGAACAATATTTGAAAGAAATAGGCCTTTTGTACATAGAAAAAGTCTTAGATCTTTAAAGGGATAGTTCACCCAAAAATGAAAATTCTGTCAGTATTTACTCACCCTCATGTTGTTCCAACCCCGTAAGACCTTCGTTCATCTTCAGAAGACGAATTAAGATATTTTTGAATAAATCTGAGTGCTGGATCACTCTTCTATAGGCTTCTTCAGGGATTGAAACTTGCCAGCCCCGAAAAATTATTAAAAACATAGTTGAAATAGTCCAAGTGACTACAGTGGCTCAATCTTAAGTTTATCAAGCGACGAGAATACTTTTTGTGCGCAAAAACAAACAAAAATAACGACTTTATTTCAACTATTCATTTCATTCTCTATGGGCCTCTAGTCAGTTAACGTAGTGTGATTGCGTAGTGCTACGTCACACGTAGGCTCACTATTGGCCGACGCTGGTCATGTGTGTGATGCGTGTGACGTACAACAACAGAAGCTTACGCTATTACACTAGTGAACTGACTCGAGGCCCACAGAGAAGGAAATGAATAGTTTAAATAAAGTCGTTATTTTTGTTTTTTTTGCGCACAAAAAGTATTCTCGTCATTTGATAAACTTGAGCCACTGTAGTCACTTGGACTATTTTAACGATGTCTTTAATAACTTTTCGAGGCCGGCAAGTTTCAATCCCTGAAGAAGCCTATGGAGGAGTGATCCAGCTCTCAGATTTCATCAAAAATATCTTAATTCGTGTTCCGAAGATGAACAAGGTCTTACGGGGTTGGAACAACATGAGGGTGAGTAAATACTGACAGAATTTTCATTGCGTAGAGCTACGTCACACATATGCTCACTATTGGCCGACGCTGGTCATGTGTGTGATGCGTGTGACGTACAACAACAGAAGCTTACGCTGTTACACTAGTGAACTGACTCGAGGCCCACAGAGAAGGAAATGAATAGTTGAAATAAAGTCGTTATTTTTGTTTGTTTTTGCGTAAGAAAAATATCCATATTTAAAACTTTACTGACTAAAAACGGCAGACGGACATATGCAAGTCGACTTACGCCTAAAGAGTAACAAATATCTCGTTAGAGTGTTAGACAGTATTCTAGGTTATTACGTGAAGAAGTTTTTTGTCCAATAATTAGAAGCTCTGTTTTTTCAAAGTTAAGTAGTAAATTACTAGTCATCCAGTTTTTTATATCAGCTATACATTCCGTTCATTTTGTAAATTGGTAAGTTTTGTCAGGGTGTGAAGAAATATAGAGCTGAGTATCATCAGCATAACAGTGAAAACTAATGCCATGCTTCCTAATGATATCTCCTAAGGGTAGCATGTACAGAGTGAACAGCAATGGTCCTAGTATTGAGCCTTGTGGTACTCCATACTTGTGATCGATAAGACATCTCTTCATTTACTGCTACAAACTGATAACGGTCAGATAAGTACGATTTAAACCATGCTAATGCAATTCCACTAATGCCAACATCATTTTTGAGTCTATTTAAAAGAATATTGTGGTCAATAGTATCAAATGCAGCACTAAGATCGAGTAACACTAATAGAGAGATACAACCACGATCGGATGATAAGATACTAGAAGCACAGCATTTACTGCATATTGCCAAAGCAAAAATGTTTTAACTTTTTGCAGTTCGATCAAATAAGTCAAGATAGAAGTGTTAATCTGGTTCAGTTGTTATACATTGCATTGTTTAATACAGTGTTCTGTGCAGTGTGCTCTGGTGGTTGTATAAAGCACATTTCACAAAAGCAGTAGGTCATGTGGTTATTCCATACATGCTGAAACATTACATACTTTCCACCGGCTTTATGCTGCATTCAGAGTAAGTTAGTGTGTTGTTCTGAACATTGAAGATGTCAACAAGTCTTTCCTTTTGATGTTATCATGCAAACTAAAGAAATATAATCCATATCCAAGTGAAAGTTTTCATTTTAGTCAAGTACATCCAGGTGTTGTTAAATAAAATGAACGTCAACGGTGATCTGGACTGGACAGCTGCGGTGCAAACCAGTTATACGGTGTGTTCTAGGGTCTGTGTTCCCATGGGTAATCTTTGATATAAGCGCCTACTTCTCATAAATCTCAGAGAGTCTAGACAGACCGGTCTGGGTTACATGTGGACCTGTAGTGCAGATGGCCTGGTGCTGATGGATCACTTCCAGGTTCTTTGGTTTTTTATGAGAATCCCTCATTTGATTTGGTGAGCGGCCTGAAGACAAGGGAATTCATGTCTGTTGTATCCGTTCTACCATGAAACTTCTCACTTACTTAAGGGAAAGTGTCACGTAAGAGCAGTTCTCTGATGGAATCCTCATAACAGTCAGTGTTCTGGAGGTATTCAGCAGTTCAGTGAAATTGGAGATTTCTGGAGGTCGCCTTAATGAGGAAAGCATTGATTCGCAGGACAATAAAGTATCTTTCCATCCAAAATTATTCAGATATAACAGAGCTTGTCACATGCTACAGTATCACAGTTATCAGTTACGTATCAAACAATATCTTATATAATCATATATGTGCTCCAGTTGGGATTTTACTAGTTTTGCCTTTCAGAGTATGAAAATGCATTATGGCTTTGGACAGCGTTTCTGAGTACAAAATGTATTAAAGTGTAACTGTATTTTGTCATGCATTTGGTGTCACATAATTCATTCAGTCCACACAATTTGTTACGCTTGGCGACCCATACAAAATAGCTCAGCAGCAACCTCTCACTCCCATGAAGCCCTGCAAATTAGTTGAGTCTCCCTTTACTCTCGAACTGTTTAAGTACATGTCTAAACTTAAAATATATTGTTTTATGCTCTTAATCAGGCACTATAAGTCAGTCTTATATTGAAAAATTTTTATTTATTTGATAACATCATTTATAATGCTTCATGAGATGAGTTGTTCATTCACTCTTAAAGTATGAAATTTTGAGTTTAGGTTGCCCCTAATGTGCATTTGGTTTGTGCATTTTATTTATTTATTGATTGTAGTTTATTCACACTTAAAAGAATTTGGCTTCAAATTAACATTAGTTCTAGTCATTAATGTTGGTGTGGTTCATGGCTTAAAACTAATTTGTTTTGTGAAGAAGAAAAAAACTTCGGTAACACTTTACGGTAAGGGTACATGAATTATCATGAATTCAGGTATAAATTCATGAATGAATTAGGCATTAATTCATGCATTAATATCTCATGAATCATCAGGAACTAACACAAGTTCAACGTTTTTCATTCATGACTTCATGGATGAACAACACCTTAATTGAAACATTAACTAAGATGAGTACATCATCATGAATTATGATTTATTACGCATGATCATGATGTTTTCTTTGTTCACAAAAAAAAATGTGTCTTTACTATCCATTGTGGATAAAGCTACAGTTATGGTACATGAATCATCATGAACTCATGCATAAAAAAAGCATTAATTCATGCATGCAAGACTACTCTTCGAATTATTAATACAAAAATCCACATTACCTCATGCATGCATACAGGCTAGAACAGTATATCAATTAATGTGAGAACTGTTTTTCTGAATTATGATCTGAGTTTCCAAGCATGTTCATGTCTTCTTCATAGCCTGTAAATGGACAGACCCCAAAATTGGCCAATCACAGCAAATAGCACACGAATTCTGTTAACATTCAAATACATTCATCATTAACTAAGCATAATCTTTTAATGACTTCATCATGTGTGTGGCCCCTCAACTAAAGTGATGACTTGGTCTTTTGAAACACTGATGAACAATGTGTTTCATTATGATCTGAGTTACCCAGCATGTTCATGTCTTCATAAGCCTGCAGGTAAATGGACAGACCCCAAAATAGACCAATCCCAGCTCATAGCACATCAATTCTGTTGACATTCAAATACAGTAGGCTAGTCATTATCAACTAAGCATTATCTTTTAATGACTTCATCATGTGTGTGGCCCCTCAACTAAAGTGATGACTTGGTCCTTTGAAACACTGATGAACAATGTGCTATTAATGGTGGCATAAAGGTGAAATTACATGAATATGAACATGAACGTTCAAGCCTTTGCAAACAATGTACTGTGGACACAAATGGACTTTGATCTTAACTCTACTGCTAATTCCAACGTGATCTCATGAGAATAGGTGTGTATTTTTACGTAAAGTGTCACGTTAAGTTAGTTCTATCATACGTACATTTATTTACGTTTTATGCACGCAGAAACGACTCTATTGCATTCAACTGTCTTATCAATTAAGTTTTCAGTCGCGTTTATTAATATAATACTCATAAATATTAACATTTTGCTCGTTTTGCCTGCATGGTGTTAAACAAGAATAGGCCTACACTTTAAAACCTTAAAAATACCTTCTTTATTCGTTTAACCATTTTGTAATATAGTTTATTTACCGTGAGACACAAAAAGCGTTTCTCCTATAAAACAGAACATAAATTCACAAAAGACATACATTTTATTAGTTTGATGTAATCCAAATCTTTAGAATCCATACGTTGTTTGCAAGAAACAGATCCAAATTCAGTCTTTTATTCAGTGATCTTCATCTCCATTTCTCAGCAGCGACCGTTAACGACAAATCCCGTGCTGGTGATGAATTCAAATTCAAAAATTGCGCCCTCAAGAAACGTTACGTCATGTTTTACGGCAGTGATATCAAACGCCCATTGGCTCTTCCCTGCATCGTCACAGATTGGACATGCCGTGTTTCAGTCGGTGACGGTGTAGTACATTTGGAAAAGCGCGCGCGCCTTCACAGAGCGAAGTTCAGCGAACCCGAAGCCGGATTAACATGTTCATGGATTATTAACTTCAATAATTTAAATCTGCTCTGTACCTCATACAAAACTATTATAATACTGCCAGAGAGGACTGCGACTGCAACACATCATCATGTTAACGACTTTTGGTACCGGTTTTGACATTTTCGCAATAAATAAATTATTGTGATTATTGTCTGTCTGTTATGTTTTTCTTCATAATTGTAGTCTACGTATTTTTAAGGAATGGTTATGGGTAGGATTAGTGGCTCAAAATATATTTTAATGCTATATTGTTAATAAAACTGCCATTTCTCTACACATTTCTGTCCATTACGTTTTATCCTTTTTATATTCTGTATAAAATGGGTGTGTTTAGGTTTGGGAATAGGGCTAAGGGAGCTTACATTTATCTATAAAATGGTAAAAGGGAAATTATACAGATATCTTTATGATATGCAATATACGTAAATAACGTTTTGTAGCTGTAAAACGTAATAATGTTACTTTTAAATTTAGCAGAAATGTCCATATTATACGTTTCAGCATATATCCAAACGTACAAAAAAGTACGTTTTCTATCTTTGAAAATAACGTAGTAATACCTACGTATTAACAATGAGACCTGTTTATTCTGAAACAGTACCAGTTAAATCAACAGCAATACTTGGGAAGAGACATGAACATGCTAGATAACTCGAATCATAATGAAAACACATTGTTCATCAGTGTTTCAAAAGACCAATTCATGCTCACGCCCCTGCCCCTTTTGTCTCAAAATGTATTGTGCCATTTTCTGATAATTGTAAATAATAATAATTATTATTATAAATATTATAATAAATGAAACACACACACCCTTGCCACTAACAATAATAATTCAAACAAATATTATATAAAAAAAAAATTTGACGGAGAAGTGGTAGGCGGAGTTTCCTTTGCAGCGCCTCATACGCATTTAGGTTCTGGTAGGCACTACGCAGCAGTTCGCGCGAGTCTCTTCAAACGAGCAGCAGGTAACGTTTAAGCTAATACGGAAAATTACATTTATCCTACCATCACCATGCTACTCTAAATGTTGCTGCAGCATGCGAGTTATTCTACAATAAAAGTAGCCTATAACTCGATTTCAGACACATTCTGAGTGACAATGTCATTCGTTTTTATCCAAGGAATAAAAGTGCAAGGGGAAATACATCTAACAGTTAGTTTCAATGAAATCTTAAGTCCATGTCCAACTCTAAATTGTGAGGAACTTATATCTTTGATTTCATAGTAACGCTTTACAATAAGGTTCATTTGTTCATGACTCATGTATGAACTAACATGAACTAACCATGAGCAACACATTTGTTACTGTAGGCTATATCTTAGTTAATACTACAACTGTTAATTGTTTATTCATGTTATGTCACAGTCAGTGCATTAACTAATGATAACAAATACAACTTTTGATTTTAATGTTTTAGTAAATCCTGAAATTAATATTAACGTCTTGGTTACGTATGTAACCCTCGTTCCCTGAGTAGGGAACGGAGACGTTACGTCGGATGACGACGAAATGGGGTTTCGCTTAGAAAGCCTATCAACTTCGAGTATTACAAAACGAGCGTATCTCCGCCTTACCTCGTGGGTATAAAAGGAGGACGCTGCAACATGCAGGTATGTTTCTTCGCTGAGGAGCCAAAACCGAGGTCAGGCGATCCCCGCGAACAGCGGAAAGTGGCAGGAAGACGTAACGTCTCCGTTCCCTACTCAGGGAACGAGGGTTACATACGTAACCGAGACGTTCCCTTTCGTTGTCACTCCGAGTTACGTCGGATTGACGACGAAATGGGGTTACCAGTCTAATCACGCCACCTTCTCAGCTGTCTTCCAGTGCCCTGCGTAAATCTGAGATCCCTGTCGTGAGACTAGCACGGACGAAGGACTCCTATTTAGCACAGGAATACCAAGGTACACTGGGGAGCATATCCCACAATTTTAGAGGAAATATGCAATTATTGCCAACCCAGAGGGGGGGACTTAGAGAATACACATATGACCCGAAGGATGCATATGGAGAACACTGGGGTGTCCAGCCGCAGGTGGAATATTTCAACCCCAGGGGTGGCAAGGTGGCTTGCCAAGGGAAAGACACATGCTCGAAAGAGGCTTACAGTGGAAATACACATGTGGGGGTCGCTCAGGGGAGGGACCATGCACACGGGAGGCACCTAGCCGGCGCGCAGGCAATAGACACTGGCGGCGACGTCAGAAGTGCTGGAGGAACTCAGGGCTTTCGGAGAAGCTCACCTGAGGGGAATATCGCACGTATCCAGTCCGTGGAGTGGAATGGCGAGCAAGCGAAGACACCTGAGCGGGTCCAGTACTAGCTAGTTGAAGCGAGTACATGAGAGGACACAGGCTCCACTCGGAGATTGTAAAATCTGGCGAATGTGTTCGGTGTCGCCCAGCCTGCAGCTCTGCAGATGTCTGTTAGCGAGGCGCCATGCGCTAGAGCCCAAGAGGACGCCACACTCCGGGTGGAGTGGGCAGTCACACCAAGGGGGCATGGTCGACCTTGCTGCTGGTATGCCAAAGCAATGGCGTCCACTATCCAGTGAGACAACCTTTGCTTGGAGAGAGCCTTCCCTTCAGCTTCCCACCATAACAGACAAAGAGCTGGTCTGAGGTCCTGAAACACTGGGTTCTGTCCACATAGGCGCGAAGAGCACGTACTGGACAGAGCAGTGCCAAGGCTGGGTCTGCCTCCTCCAGGGGCAGCGCTTGCAGGTTCACCACCTGGTCCCGGAAGGGAGTGGAGAGAGCTCCGGGGATAAAAATGGCACGAAGCGACCTCAGATGCTTCTGGCTCCATAAGAGGAGGTGGCGGGCGAGTTGCGACATACGGCGGGAGCGCAGACCACCTTGACGGTTGATGTACGCTACAGTGGCGGTATTGTCTGATCGGACTAGTACGTGTTGGCCCTTGAGCACGGCCCGGAAGCGGCGCAGAGCAAGACGTACTGCCAGCAACTCGAGGCAATTGATGTGCCATAGGCGCTGGGGTCCTATCCAGGAGCCCGCGGCAGCACGTCCATTGCACATGGCGCCCCAGCCCGTGGAAGAGGCATCTGTCGACACAACAACATGCCGCGAAGCTCGTTCCAGGGGCACTCCGGCCCGTAGAAAGCTGAGGTTCGCCCACAGGGTGAAGGTCTGACGGCAGGTCGGAGTAACTGGTACTCGGAGGGTGCCGTGTTGCAATGCCCACCTCGGGACTCGGTCGTGAAGCCAAGCTGAAGCGGTCTCATATGAAGCAATCCGAGCGGCGTTGCCGCGGCTGCAGATGCCATATGCCCCAGGAGCCTCTGAAAAAGTTTCAGTGGAACCGCACTCTTGCCCTCGAACTGTCTCAGGCAAGTCAGCAGTGACTGCGCGCGCTCGCTCGTAAGCTGCGCGGACATGGCGACCGAGTCGATTTCCCTACCGAGAAAAGAGATCCTCTGCACGTGGCAAAGTTTGCTCTTCTCCCAGTTGACCCGAAGGCCCAGACGGGCTAGGTGCCGGAGCACTAGGTCCCTGTGTTCGCAAACCTGATCCCGAGAGTGAGCTAGAATCAGCCAGTCGTCGAGATAGTTCAGGATGCGAACCCCGTGTTCCCGAAGAGGAACAAGGGCTGCCTCGAACGACCTTCGTGAAGACGCGAGGAGACAGGGCTAACCCGAATGGGAGAACCGCGTACTGATATGCCTGCCCCTTGAAAGCAAACCGTAGAAACGGCCTGTGTCGAGGGAGAATGGAGACATGAAAGTAGGCGTCCTTCAGGTCGATCGCTGCAAACCAATCCTGGGGCCGTACACATTCGAAAATGCGCTTGGCAGTGAGCATCTTGAACGGCAGCCTGTGAAGGGAGCGGTTCAGCACGCGCCGGTCCAGGATTGGCCGTAACCCACCGGATTTCTTCGGGACAATGAAGTACGGGCTGTAGAAGCCGGACCTCATTTCGGCTGGAGGGACAGTCTCAATCGCACCCTTCGCCAGCAGGGTAGCAACCTCCGCTCTCATGATGGGGGCATTGCCACCGACCATAGTGGAGCGAACTCCCCTGAAGCGGGGAGGAGACCGCGCGAACTGAATCGCGTAGCCGAGCCTGATCGTTCGTGCGACCCAGCGGGACAAGTTGGGGAGCTCTAGCCAGGCTCCCAAGAACTGTACCAGCGGGGTCATGCGAACCACAGACTTCCCGTCGGTGGGGCAGCGAGGCGGTATGACTGGCCCGGACGTGGACGGCATAGCGGCCCGGTGTGGGGGCGCAGTCATAGACCGCGTCCTGACAGTGGAGACCAGGGAAGGACGAACGTTCCACGGAGGTCTTCTCTGCCAGGGGTCTGGCGACAGAGGGGGATGAGAGCTGCACGGTCCGGGGACGGCGCGTGCTGTCATCCGGCTCTGGGACAGAGGAGGACGAGGGGTGCACGGCTCGGAGGCGGCGCACCGTGTCGTCCGAGAACTCTGTGTGCTCAGGGATGAACGTGTCACTTCTTTAACCACATTAGGCTGCTGCCCACCCGGGGGTGAGCAGCGGAGAGTGGAAAATGAGGGATTCTCCCCCGGCCCTCCACCGGGGGAAGGAGTGGTCCTGCTACCATCTCCTGAGAAGTGACCATCATCCCTGAGCAGCCCGTCTCAGGAGCGCCGCTTAGCCCGGCGTTTAACGGGGGCGGGGCAGGAGAGGGCTGTGGCGTCCCCCCGCGGCCTCCAGAGCCCACCCGGGTGAACAGGCGGGGTGGGAGCCGCGGGAGGGCGCCTTCGGCGGATGGGCAGACTGAGGGATCTGAGCAGACGGCGGGGCCGTCGGGGCAGAATGCCAGAGTCTGCTCATGGGCGGTTGAGAACTGTTGTACAGCCCTCAACGGCACCGCCGAAGGGCCGACCTGGGATATGAGGGTGTCGGGCAGACGGGTCCGTCGGACATCCTGCACATCGGACAGGTTAGCCACAGGCTTGAATGGTGAACATCACCTGACCCAGGGAGCATGCGGCCACTTTCGTCGCTCGGGGAGCAAGGTCAGTGGCGGCGCACAGCTCAATGAAGAGCCCCGGGTCAGTCCTACCCTCCTGCATGTCCATGAACACCTGGGCCAGGTAGACCAGCAGAATGGCCATGGCATGCAGTGAGGCGGCTGCCTGTCCTGGGCGCTATAGGATTTCGCCACAAATGTAGACGAAAAACTACAGGCTTTGGATGGGTGCTTAGGATCGCGCCGAGAAGAAGCACTCTGAGGACACATTAGCATCGCAACAGAGCGTTCAACCGGGGGGACCCCAGTGTACCCATGGGCAGCGGCCCCAGGGGGAAGGAAGGGCGGAGGAGATCAACGAGGGATCGCTGGAAGACCTGGGGTCTTCGAGGATTTCGAGATCTCCTGATGCACATCCGAGAAGAAAGGTATTGGGGTTAGACGGCGACGAGGGTCCGCGGCCACCCCAAAAACCAATCGTCCCTGGAAAGCATGGCCGTCATCTCAGGATCTGACTTGACAAATGCCATATGCACACCCGAAAGTGGCAGCACTGTCAAATCTTCACTTCCTGAAAATTCTTGCCCGCCCTGTGATGCTGCGATGGACAACAGATCCGATTCTGGAACGTCAAGGGAAAACCCGCGGGGGGTCCGAAGACGGGCCCGCGGGCATCCGGTGAACGTTCACGGGTTGCGTCAATAAAGAGGGGGGCGTGGGGCACGGACAGATAGTCGGCGCCATTGTTCCACACCAACAGCCTCAGGTCACCCTGGCCACCAGCCGAAGTAGCACTTCACGTGGAGAGTGTTAGATCGGGGTGTGGATGAGGGGACTCTCTCTCTAACGAGATCATTGAGTCTCGACCATAATGACGCGATGATCACGTTCCCGCGGGGAGAACGTGAGTCATCCACAAACGCTGCTCTAGCGCGATCAAGCCCAAGCACGCAGAGCAGAGAATGCGCCCATCAAAATCGGAAATGAGTCAACCGCGACCAGAAATGCACGGGCGAGCCATCTTTAAAAAGACGTGCCGCGTGCGAGCTCTTTTGTGAGAGAAAGAAACTCTGAGAGTGTTGAAGCGCCCGGGGAGAAACACACTCACTGGCAAACCACTGCACAGATAAGCAGGAAGCGCGCACTCGCCGGGAGATCGCCGTCACACCAACACCAGAGAATCTCGCTCGTCTGTAAAGCTGACAGTTCAGAGATGGCTTGTGGAACGAAGGATTAACTTGGCTCCGAAGCGAAAACATACCTGCATGTTGCAGCGTCCTCCTTTTATACCCACGAGGTAAGGCGGAGATACGCTATGCAAATTCCGCAGACCCATGGCATTTCTTTGCCATTGGCTCGTTTTGTAATACTCGAAGTTGATAGGCTTTCTAAGCGAAACCCCATTTCGTCGTCATCCGACGTAACTCGGAGTGACAACGAAAGGGAACTAAGATTAATAAATGCTGAAGTGCAGTTCATTAGCTAATGTTAACTAATGAATCCTTATTGTAAAGTGTTACTGATTCATGATAGCTAACACTGTCTTTCATACATATAATATATACATTAAATTTACAACATCAACACAACTAAAAAATAATTTTCCAGAGCCTAATTACCTTCTTGATTCTCACTGTTTTGTTTGCTGAAGTAAATAATATTTAGTAATATTATCATAATTTCCCTATTTTCATTTGATGTGTTATGTATTCTAATAATTGTATCAACATATTTTCTTAAAATGCCAAGGAAAGAAAGAACAAAAACAAAAAAAATCAAGAAGTAATCATTTTTTTTTATTTAGTGCTTTATAAAAACTCTTTTATATAGAGTTTTTGGCCCCTCCGCCCCTGCCCCTGAGGAGGTCTGTGCACGCCACTGATTCAGAAAAACAGTTCTCACATTAATTGATATAACGTTACTGTTCTAGCCTGTATGCATGCATGAGGTAATGTGGATTTTTGTATTAATAATTCGAAGAGTAGTCTTGCATGCATGAATTAATGCTTTTTTTATGCTTGAGTTCATGAATCATGACTTCATTGATGATCCATGTACCATATGTAGCTTTATCCACAATGGATAGTAAAGACACATTTTTTGTGACCAAAGAAAACATCATGATCATGCGTAATAAATCATAATTCATGATGATGTACTCATCTTAGTTAATGTTTTAATTAAGGTGTTGTTCATCCATGAAGTCATGAATGAAAAACGTTGAACTGGTGTTAGTTCCTGATGATTCATGAGATATTAATGCATGAATTAATGCCTAATTCATTCATGAATTTATACATGAATTCATCATAATTCATGTACCCTTACCGTAAAGTGTTACCAAAACTTCTTTCCAAAATTGTAATAAAAAGTAAATAAATTGACAGTCATTCTTGCGTTCTATTTAGAAGCTGATGATTATCTCATGAATATTTGGTTGCACAATCCCCTACCCTAATGATTTAACCCTGTGGCACTGTTCGTGTGTTGGCACTTGGCAGATTATTGCTGAAGTAAAAAAAGTAAAATAAATTAATAAATCAACTTGAAAAAGTTTTAAAATTTTACATTTATGTAATGCACAAAACTACCATTTAAAATTTTTATATGAAATGTATATTTTCCAATACACCTTTTACTCTAAAACTGTGAGAAAATCAAAGCCATAAATCTAAACAACATTTGTGATACAAATTTGAGGTTGATATCTCAAAAAATGAGCTTTCAGTAAGAATTTGTTTGGCTGCAGTACCAAACGCTTCCACTAGATGAATTTCGTCTCCCATTAATTTCCAATGTGCTCATTTTTGTCCACGAACAATACAAGTGTAACTATTTTTTTCAGGACCATTTAACCTTTTTGAATTATGTCTATGGTGTGTGCGTGCGTGTGTGACTTCCAGTTGTACCATTAAAATGAAGTTAAAAATTAAAAAAAACTAAACGTAAAATCCAGAGGAACAACATCTGGATTATACGATATTTATATTTTAGATATAATAAAAGAATGACATTAATCACAACAGTATATTGATGCTTTACTTTCTAAGTAATTAGTACACAGAAAAATTCTAAATCTGTTTCCTTCAGCAAGCAAAACAGCATGTGGCATTGTGCTGGGTGTAGACATCAATCAAAGTCTTGTAATCACCCACTGGCAGTGGACTAAACATGTTAGAGTGTTCACATATACAGCATGAGTCTGCTCTACACTTCTTCTGGGGTGTAGATTGATACATCCTGCTATAGGGTCACAGTGGATAGTTTATGTTTAAGCTCTAGACTTCCACCAAATTGTATATTTGTTAGCAGTGGAATCTACTGAATGCTGAAAACATTTGAGCTCTTCTAGTCTAAACTCGTATGATACACACATGCACGGAGTCTTCGTGGTGGACCAGGCAAAACAGATGGCTGAATACACAGGCCAACATTCCTAGTCCCTGTTTTCCAGGTGGGAAAGTTCCCTTTCTTTTGCCAGTACAGGGAAAACTAATAAAGATATAGTAATTCTGGATTATAACGTAAAGTGCTGATTTGTGTTCCAGAAGGAGGATTTCCCTTTATAATATTCTTAAATACATAGCCTATTTGTTTCTAAGCGTCTTTGCAGTTTTTTTTTTTGCTACTTTGTGAAAAGTAAGGGTGGGGCAGTTTTTTATTTATGCATTATACAATAATATGAGCAATTTTATATCAAGTGTATGGTAGTATAACGGTAGCAAGCTATATATTTGTATATACGTGTGTGTGCATATATATATATATATATATATATATATGCACACATACACACACAAACACACACACATATATATACACATATATATATATACTGTATAACCTACCATACCTTGATATAAAATTGCTTATATTATTGTATAATACTTTTAACAAGCTATATATATATATATATATATATATATATATATATATATATATATATACACATTTCTGCCACATAAGCAAAGAAAATCATGCTTTTGTAAATCATAATTGTGAGAGAAGTCAACAAGATACTAAGTCATAATTATGAGATAAAAAAATCATAATTCTGACAGATGCAAATTGACAGTCATAATTATGAGATAAAATGTCGGAATTATTTCATACCTGTAAATTTAAATTATGAGATACTAACTCATAATATGTAATAGTCAACATTTGAAGTGGATCAAAAAAGTTAATCAAAGTTGTCCTAAGACAATATGTATAACTTTGATGAAAGGTTTTGATCCACTTCAAATGTTGACTATTGTATATCATCATATATACAGTATATCACAAAATACATTAGGTTTAGCTTGAAATGCAAATATGCATTTTGTTACTTGACTCATTTATGCCTATTTTGTATGAGCCAGTAAATTAAATGCTTTTTAAATGGAAAATAAATCTTTTGAACTATTTGGAAAGACCCACTACAACGGATTACATAATAGGCTGTAGTTTTCCGCTTGGTGTCAAGTTTTTTAAAATTGCACTTTGCATACACTGCGGTATAAATGGTCTTGCAGAATCTCTGGAGCTTAACAGATTTCCGTTGCGTGGTACATACATCATACCGCCCAAACGTAGTCGCAAGTAACAAAGCATAAGTAGTGAGTTGTAGCCAGATTAGCATTAGCCACACAAGGTATTTTCCAGAAACTCACCAGATGTAGGAGAAAAGCCTGTGAAATTCAAGCTCAGGTTTATATGTTTACATCCTGGGGTTTTACAGAACGTAGAAGGAAACGTAATAGATCTACACTGAATTCAAACCTTTGTTCCTGAACCTACCTTAGCGACCCAATCGCTGGCCTTTATTTTAACTTTATTGTGTGCATGCGGTGTATACGATCTCATAAACTTGTGTGCTGTGTTGTAGATCCTTTGCATTAGTTTTAAGTGTTTTGATCTGACCTTTAAGGGCTACAGGGTCACAAGGTCAGCCCTTGTTAGGGTTTGAAGGAATGTACAAAACCTGGGAGTGTAGAGTGGACACTTTAAGGTGCGAGGATGAGGTGACGGTGGGGTTAAGGGTCCTAACCCAAAGGTCACAGGTTGGAAGAATCATAAACTGGAAGGTGTCCATGTCTTAACAGCTAGCAGGCTGCTCACAGCGGACTAACCATGCAGTTGGTTGATTGTAATTTACCATATTTAAATCCATCCTAAGCAAGCAACTTAGGATACATACTCACAGTTTGAACTCACTCACTGATGATTAATCTAATGTGTTTTTGTGTTTTTTTTTAATAAGTACATTTCACAGAGGAATCCCTGCTGTTAATCTCACTGGTTGGTCTCATGTACTGTAATATGCAAACGACTGCATCTTTTTGTAATATGCAAATGGAAAGCAATTTCAGTATTATGAACGTATTTATATTTATAATAGTAGAACACATAAATACTAGAAAACTTCAACAAAAAGTCCTATTTATACACTGTTTCTCATTTTCTTAATCTCACATGTTTGTTACATCAGACTCTACAGTCTGGCTATACTTTCTGTCTGGTCATGAATAAACTTTTAATGTGTTTTAAAGGCTGTTAGCGCTCTGAGAATGTGATGACTGTGGTTCTGAAATATTAGATTACATGAATTTTTATGAAGTTGTTAAAAACCTTAAAACGCTCAAAATATCACATGAAATCAGTCATAAAAGGATGGGATGACTCTTCTCATGCTATTGACTGAATCTTCTGTTTTTAATTTACTGTATATATGATGTAAAAAGCATCCACATGTCTATGCATGTATAATATACATGTTTTCAACATAATTATAAGAAAAGCAGCAATTCAGCATAGAGTGATTTCTGAAGGATCATGTGACACTGAAGACTGGAGTAATGATGCTGAAATTTTGGCTTTGATCAGGAATAAATTACATTTTAAAATGTATTAGACTATTTGCTAAATTTACTAACTCTAAATGTACTAACTCTAGTCAAAATGATTGACAGGCAGAGTGCCTTTCTGATTGGCTTGTTTTCTAACAGTTCCCCTGACTCTGTTTACAGACTGTAGTTGTGTCAAAGGCGCGGGCGTGAGATCACATGACTATTTCACTGATATTTCAGATGTTATGTGTGTTATGTTATTCGAAAACAAGTCACTTATAGCACCTATATAGCAGAACTGCCATAGGTGTGGCTAGAACCTGTTCTATTAGATTCTATTCTATTATTGTGAATATTCAATATATCAGCCCCACTAGCGACAAGAAAGTGCGTCGATCATTGAAACGAGCAAGTCTTGCCAAGTAACTTTTATTAACATAATTACAGACCTGGACTCAAAGAATGTCATTAAAGTGTTCTCAAATTCTGCACATGCAAAAAATGCATTTATTGTATGCATCTAACTTGAGGCACAAAGCTTATCATTGAACTGCTCAGTGAAACAATGTCTTTTGCAATCAGTTTGTTAGTGGCGCTCACATAGTAGAGACAGGAAGTCCCTCTCGCTGCGGTTGTGTAGGTGTCTGATATCTCTTTTGAATCACGCTGTGGTCCCGCAGTCATGTTTTCCTCTCCGGCTCACACACGCTCAGACATCTGAGACATGTGGAGGCTGTACGGACATCCAGAAGGAGATTCAGATGAGCGTTCCCACGCTGCGGAGGAGACTTAGACTCTGGCCCCCATCCACCATCCACAAATTACACAGCTCCTATGTCCAGATATGAAGTCATCCCAGCTCAAGTGTGCAGACGGGAAACACAGATTTTATTAATATGCTCAAAGACTGTATTTTTAGGAATCTGGCAGAGTGTCTTAAAAAAAGAAAAAAATGAATTTATGATTCAGCAATAAGGGTATCGTGATGAGCGATGGACCTCACAGTCTTTTATGATACAGTGGCAATCAATTTTGTTCAATAACTTTAAATTTAAATTGACTTTTATTCAATACATGCATTGAATAAATTGCCTATCAATATTTGATTACAGATAAGTTATGTTGTAGTCAATTTATTTTTTTATGCAAATGTGTTTTTTGAAATTGAACTCTCTGGCCCACCAGAGGAGCGGGACCAAGGGCTGGAGGGGGACGTCAGAGAGCATGGATGTTCGGACAAATATGACAATTTTGAGGAGAACAATCCTCCAGAGCGTCTAAGCTTGATTCGTTCCTGGGTACGGTGCATCTTGCCTAGGATGCAGTTTCAGAAAACCGACCTGTCAATACCTGGAGGTTGGAGGTTTCATTCTTCCAGAGCTCCACAGCGGTTGAACTCTCTCGCCCACCAGAGTAAGCCTTTGTGGGCCTTACGATGGACTAATGTGGCCCTGGAGCTTAGTTCTCAAAGCCGCTAAAGAAAAGTCAAGACTTCCAGGCAGCGGGCCGTTATTTAAGTCATGCCCAGCACAGTGCATCTTGCCTGGGATGCAGTTTCAGAAAACCAGCCGGTCAATTTCTGGAAGTTTTATTCTTCAAGAGCTCCACAGCGGTGGAAATTGAACTCTGTCTCACCTACCAGAGTGAGCCTAAAGCGGACCTCATGATGGTCTAATGTGGCTCTGCCTCAAGAACCACTTTGTCACCCATTTGCCAACACCCGATAGCCCGTTTTCTGCCAGTCTTTTACATGTGACTGCTCTTCAGAGGGCCTTCGAATCAAGGCAGCCTCTCTGGGCTGGTGGGGGATGTCAGAGAGTGTGGGTGTTTGGCCAAATATGGCAATTTGGACTTAATTGTTTTTCTGAGGAGGACATTCCTCCTGTCTTATTTAAGTCATCCCCGGGACAGTGCATCTTGCCTGGGATGCAGTTTCAGAAAACCAGCTGGTCAATTTCCAGCACTCCACAGTGGTGAAAATTTTACTCTCTTGCCCACTTGAGACTGTTGTGTTGTAGTCAATGTATTTTATTTTTGCGTTGTAAAATAAAACTTATAGCTGTAGTTTGCCTTTGCCAAATAATTTTGTCAGATAAATACCTTAACTAAGTTTAGTGTTTTGTTCTTCCCTTATATTTTATTTCATATTTACATTATAATTATATATATATATAATTACAATTTTGCAATCCATAGAAAAACATGGATCTTTGCAATAACAGAATTGTCAAAGCTTAATGACTACAATTAAACATCCTTTATTGGGGACTGTTTGTGATTCTGTTGTTTGTTGTTGTAATTTTTATTATTTTTTTATGTATATTTTAAAATATGTCTATTTATTATTTTTTCTTTTGGTTTTAGTTATTTTAGTAGTTAAATGAAATTCATAGAATGTTTCCTTGTAACCAAAATTAACTAAAATGAAAATGAAAAATATAAACAAAATTAAAAATATGAATTAAACATATAATAGTATCTCAATTATACTAAAATGACACTGGTTCACACTTCAGATTCGATGGTGCTTTGAAGGGGTTTTCTGCCTTTTCTATTCATTCTTGGAATTGTAATGTCATTTTAAATTTTTTATAATATCTTTTGTGTCTTGTCTTTTTCAGAGACAGCACCGCTTTGTCCAGACTCACCAGGCAGGCTTTCTTGCCAAGACAAGCATTCATTAGTGCAGAAACATGTGGTCAGGTCGCCTGACTTTCAGCTGTTTGGTTTTGGCCACCCTGATGACTCTAAATCACGCCGGCCTTGTAAAGAAGATGATCCGGCACCGACGGGAAGCTCTGACTATTCCCGGCATACACAACGTAACCCTTCCAAACTCTTCCCAGCCGGTCGTTTTCAACCACGTTTACAACATCAAAGTCCCGGGTAGCTCTCTGTGTGTGGATCTAGACTCTCCTGGTGGATCGGATCTCGAGCAGAAGGATGCACCATCTGGCTCAGAAGTAACAGACCAGACATTGGACGGCAGTAATCAGATTGTCTTCACCCATCGCATCAACATTCCCAAGCAGGCCTGTGGCTGTACAGGTGGACTGCCGGATCTGAAGGAGCTCCTGAGTCGATTGGAGATGTTGGAGGGCGAATTGTCCACACTCAGAGAGCAATGCGGCACACAGTCCACCTGCTGCAGCGAACAGGTCACAGGTACAGGACACATTCAGATTAACTACTTTATTGAAGGTCGAAAGTTTCGCACTGTTAACTGACAGTCAGATTTGAAAGGTGTTTTGTTGTAATGTTAAATGCTTTCTCTTATTCATATGATCATAATGCTGGGACAAATATATGCCATTTATACACTGATTCCTTCAAAAAGTATGAACACGATGCGTCACATTTAAAAGATAGATTTTTTTGAGTATCCTGACCCCGATATAGCAAAATTGGCTCAACCAGTGGTGTAAATTTGAGGATGGGCTGTCTGACAGAAGAGGTGGAAAGTGTTTGCAAAACCAGTTTGAAAATAGTTCTCATTTGTGGAATTTTATTTGACCTAAGAGACAGAATATAAATCATAAAGAAAATTACTTATTTATTCAATTTAATCATTTATTTATTTATTAAACCTCAGTGACATAATTCATATAAATCCTATAGAAAGCATTTATTTACTATCCTTATTTAATGAATTAATTTAATTAATAAAATAATTATTTGTATGTTTGTTTGTTTGTTTGTTTGTTAGCATAGAGAAAAATATGTATTTATTCATTCATTTATCCATCCTCAGATACATAATTAATTTAAATCATAAATAAAATAATCAGTAATCTATTAAGTCATGTCTAATGTTAAATTCTTCATGTGGCGTAATCATGTAACTGTTTGCAATATACTTTGGCAAACCTGTACAACTTATAAATAGGAGGTCATGGCGCTTTTAAAGTGCATTAATGTTTACCTCTTCCTTAGCAAATGCTATTTGGCAATGATATTTCCATAATTGAAAATTGCATATACGTATTATGTATGTAGCTCAACCAGCACAGCATGGCGCCAGCAACGCCAAGGTCATGGGTTCCATTCTCAGGGAATGCGTGAACTGATCAAATGTATACCTTGATGGATACAAGCATCTGCCAAATGCATAAATGTAAATACACGTATCTCCTGATTATTTAGGTGCTGTAGGAACGAAGCCCTACTGCAATGGCCATGGAAACTACAGCACTGAAACCTGCGGCTGTGTTTGTGCTCCCGGATGGAAGGGTCCCAACTGTACGGTTCCCGACTGTCCCGGAGACTGCAGCGACCAGGGACGCTGCGTTAACGGAAAGTGTGAGTGTTCTGAAGGCTTCACGGGTGAGGACTGCAGCTTGGAAACCTGTCTGGTTGACTGCGGTGAGAACGGGCGTTGCGTTGATGGAGCGTGTGTCTGCAATGAAGGCTTCACGGGTGAGGACTGCAGCTTGGAAACCTGTCTGGTTGACTGCGGTGAGAATGGGCGTTGCGTTGATGGAGCGTGTGTCTGTAATGAAGGCTTCACGGGTGAGGACTGCAGCTTGGAAACCTGTCTGGTTGACTGCGGTGAGAACGGGCGTTGCATTGATGGAGCGTGTGTCTGCAATGAAGGCTTCACGGGTGAGGACTGCAGCTTGAAAACCTGTCTGGTTGACTGCGGTGAGAATGGGCGTTGCGTTGATGGAGCGTGTGTCTGCAATGAAGGCTTCACGGGTGAGGACTGCAGCTTGAAAACCTGTCTGGTTGACTGCGGTGAGAACGGGCGTTGCGTTGATGGAGCGTGTGTCTGCAATGAAGGCTTCTCTGGGGAAGATTGCACAGATTCGGATTGCCTCAACAACTGTTTGGGACGTGGGCGCTGCGTTGATAGTGAGTGTGTCTGCGACGAACCCTGGACTGGCTTTGACTGCTCCGAGCTCATCTGCCCGAATGACTGCTACGACCGCGGACGATGCGACAACGGGACCTGTTACTGTGATAAAGGCTTCACCGGAGAAGACTGTGGGACACTCGTTTGTCTGAACGACTGCTCAGGACGAGGTTTCTGCATTGATGGCCGCTGTGTATGTGACGCTGGGTACTCAGGCGAGGACTGTTCCAGCTTAACCTGTCCAAATAACTGCAACGAAAGGGGACGCTGCTTTAACGGAGTGTGTATTTGTGACATGGGCTTCCTCGGAGAGGACTGCGGGAAGCTCTCATGCCCGGACAACTGCAACAACCGAGGTCGCTGCATAAACGGTCGGTGCGAATGCGAGGTTAGCTTCCAAGGCCACGATTGCTCAGAGCTCAGCTGCCCTAATAACTGCAATAATCGTGGGCGTTGCGTTAACGGGCAGTGTGTTTGCGAAGAGGGTTTTGGCGGCGAGGACTGCAGCATTAAAAGCTGCCCGTCGGACTGCTACGGTCGAGGCCAGTGCGTGGACGGGAAGTGCGTTTGCTTTGCAAACTTCGCAGGCGAAGACTGCAGTGAATTGAGCTGCCCGAGCAACTGCCTGAACCGTGGACGCTGCGTCGCAGGGCAGTGCGTTTGTGACGAAGGCTTCACCGGAGAGGACTGCGCTCAAAAGAAGTGTCCCAATGACTGCCTCGGCCGTGGACGCTGCGTGGAGGGCCAGTGTGTTTGCCAGGAGGGTTTTGAGGGTCAGGACTGCTCCGTTCCCTCCTGTCCTGGAAACTGCAACAACCGCGGGCGCTGCGTCAACGGGAAATGTGTGTGCGATGAGGGATTCGTTGGAGATGCCTGTGGAGAAAGAAGCTGTCCGAACGAATGCAAGGGAGTGGGCCAATGTGTGGACGGCCTCTGCGTTTGTGATGAAGGCTACATTGGCGAGGATTGCTCAGAAGGTGATTCTTTTAATAGCAGATATTCTGTTATAGTTTTTATTTTGCATTCATTTTTAAAGTTTTACAGTTTAATATTTTCCGTTAAAGTTTTATTTATGTATATATATCATATGATATAGTCTATATATATTGTTTTGAACTAAAACTAAAATTAAAACTTTAAAACTTTTGTTTGAAATACATTTTTTTTATTTCATCTGTATTTTTTAGGAATGCACCGATACCACTTTTTCCAGAACAATTCTGATACCGATACTTTCATTTTTGGTACTTGCCGATACCGAGTACCGATACCTGTATTTTTATTGCATTTTTAATATTTAAAAATATTGGGCAAATAAACCAAAAGAATATGAATCAAATTAGTTGGCTTAGTGGCTTGCGTTTGAATGAGTAAGGTTATCACTTAGCAAATAGATATTTCCTTCAGTTATTTTCATGCCTAATTATGCCGTTTAAAATATATTGTAGGAGCTACTGTTACTTTCACCTTTCATATTTTTGCTCTATCATATTTTATCTTTCATTTAATTGCACAGTGAATATTTAGAGCTCCATCAGGGCTCAATGATATTTTTTTTCTACAGGCCTGTTTGGGCCAGTGCTTAAAATGTTTAGATACCAGTGAAATATCCCAATTTTCAGATAAAGAAATTGAATAAAGTAATCAACTGTAAAATTACACTGTATACAGTAGTCTTCACAGCATAAAATAAATCTAAATGGATCATTATTAAAGTTACAAAAGTCATTCCGTCAAGAGCAGTGAGTGATTTTCTCTTTGTCTTTTGTTGTTAGATTAACATTGAGGATGGAGACAGCAGTAGGTTTATTCGGCTAATTATAAACTCATTTCTTGACTAATAGCATATGTGTGCCTGTGAAATCCATTAGATTTACATAGAGGACCATTAATAAGAAACAAAAGATCATTTACTCTGTGTAGCTTTATTGAAACCTCTCCATAGTTTTATTGGATGATTTCCGGTCACCACAATGGAAACATGGACAATTTCCCTACCACTTGGAACTAAAGGTTATTCGGTCTCTCAACATCTGTGACATAAATGAGCCTTAATATCTTTCCCAGTCTCACCACCGGAAGACCTGACCGTCACAGATGTAACCACGGAGAAGGTGAACCTCACATGGAAGAACGAGATGCTGGTGACGGAGTTTTTAGTCACGTACATCCCGACTTCACCAGGCGGCCTGCAGTTAGACTTCCAAGTGCCTGGAGACCGTACGTCTGCTACCGTCTCTGAGCTGGAGCCTGGAATCGAGTACCTGATCAACGTTTATGCCGTCCTCAACAACAAGAAGAGCGTTCCAGTCAGTGCCAGAGTGGCCACACGTACGTCCACACGCTCTTGTCAACATTACACACACGTGCAATCAATATACACACCTGCACACTTTGTGGGGAAACAAATTTTTATATACATATATATTCACACACACACACACACACACACACACACACACACACACACACACACACACACACACACACACACACACACACACACACACACACACACACACACACACACACACACACACATATATATATTCTGTCTGAAATTTTGTCTAACACTGGAATTATATATATGTGTGTGTGTGTGTGTGTGTGTGTGTGTGTGTGTGTGTGTGTGTGTGTGTGTGTGTGTGTGTGTGTGTGTGTGTGTGTGTGTGTGTGTGTAATTTTGTCTAACACTGGAATTCCAAATGAGGTCTCTTGCAGTTCAGTATTCTCATAACGAACATCATAACTAACATCTATCCAATAATACTACTATTTTTTTGTCTTGTTTTCCAATACAAAAAAAAAAGAAATCTGAATCACTGAATCACCAAAAGTTTGATTTAGGAGAAAAATGTATCTTATATTTGGTCTTTGTCAGATTGTTTTCATGTTTTTAATTAGTTAGGAGTACAAGTTATGAAACCTTTCAAGAAACCTGTCATAATTCACTCTAAAAAGAGAAAAGTATGTATTTTTTGGGCTGTTAATATTTTTCATCATTATTACTTTATTATCTTTTAATTTTTAGTTTTTTTTAAATACATTTTATTAATAATACTAATACAGTTATAATAATATAAACATAATATAAAATAATATAATACAATTAATAATTTATTATTATTATTATTATTAATTATTCATTGTTTATAATTATGACAGTTAAGCATTTCCTCTCACCCCAGCTGTCATAGCTATATCATCAAAACTAAAATGTATTTTTTATATTCTTATTACTGCAATGTTTAATGTAAAAGATTATAAAATATATATGTATCATGATAGTATTTGTAGTACTGCTTTCAGTTTGTAATTTTCCCTGCCACTCGTGTCACTTCCTGATTCTATTGTCATTTAGCTGATTCTTTTATTCAAAGCAGCTTACAGTTCACAAATTATAGGGAAAGTTTGTCACAATTTGGAGTGAAGTGTTTTGCTCTAAACATATTGATAGTGGTTAATCAAGAAGCCCTTGTAAACCCAGAAAAATCTTTAACACAGACAGTTTCATTGCACATGCAAAACTGTCCAAACAGCATTAGGAACTAATCCATTGAGCCACTATACATTTGTGCAGGTAAACCTCTTATATCCAGGCACTGAACACTGCTAATAAACTTGAATGAATACTCGTCATGATACTCGGCTAATAAACCTGTGCTCTTTTCCTACAGATCTACCGCAGCCTGAGGGCCTGAAGTTTAAGTCCATCACTGATACGTCTGTGGAAGTTGTGTGGGACCAGCTGAACATTCCTTTTGACGGCTGGGAGCTCAACTTTCGTAACACGGTTAGTGTCAATGCGAGATAATGTTAAAGGGTAACTAAACCCTAAACCAACTTTTTTTAGTTAATGATCTGTAAGACTGGGGCTTTATTATTGCTGTTCATTGATTCAAGTAATTTTTTTGACATTTGGGTTTAAAGTGTTTTAATTCTACAATATATGGTGTAAAAACGTCTGAGTGCTGCCCTCTTCGGGTTGAACGGTGGCTACTGCAGTTGAATTTTCCTATTGGATGTTGCGGTTGTTCGTGACGTAAGCAACCACCAGTTAACCACACCCTTGCCTAAAGAAAGACGCGTCTCAGGTGCACGCCCCCCCCTCCGCTGGGGTGGGTGGAGTCAGGCTCTGACCAGGGGTTTAGTTACCCTTTAAAGGCTTCTATTCTTACGCATTTACCTGTATTTATTTGGCTGTTCAGATTGGGGGGGGGGGGGGGACTTGACTCAGAAAGAGCCTTACTAGGCAAAAGTATTTAGGTCAGTGTCATTAACTTTATAAAAAACATTTTCTCAGGACATGAACATTTTTGGAGCCACATTCTTTAAAGCAAAGTGCGAGAAAAGTGTTGAAATATCTTGAAACACTGATCATTTTAATAACTTGCTGTAAAACTAATAGTAAAAATTTATTTCTGTACCAGCTGGTAGAACATAACATGTCAACCTTTAGGTCAGCAGATTTACTGCGGTAAGTTGTTCACACAGCGGCTTATTTCTAAACGCGGTCCTAGGTGCCAGGGTCATACGGTCATCATGCGGCTGGTTTCAGAGTCTCTCACTCTCTCTCGTATTTAAAACAGAGTAATCGACAATTTAATCACTGTTCATTAGTAGTGATGTGAATGGGCATTTTCTCCATTTGAGTCAGAGTTACAGGCGGCCATGAGCTCATACACTAATTTAAGGAGCCATTAAAAAGAGCCATCCTTGAACCACAAAGTCTCCATTAAGACTCACTTTAATGGTGCTCCAGAAATCCCAGATGTTTGAACTTACTGCTCACTTTCAGTTCTGTTGTTTCATGCCACCAGCATTTAGGAAACTGTCAACTTTTCTATAAATATAGACTCACAGTTGGACTTTTGTGACTTTTAGTACACGTCTATTAGATTTGAGGTCATCAAGTTCAGTGGTTTTCAGCCTTTTGGACTCCAAGGCTCCCCATTGTCTACAACAATATTAGAAGAACCCATTCTTTTTTTCAATGGATTTTTTTTCTCAAATTTCTTCTTGATAAAATATTTTAGATCTTGGCATATCTACAAATACTATATTCATTATAAAAATGCCCATGGAGTTATGAGATTATATTAATTATATGACTTTTTTTGGTACGTTTTCCAATACAAAAAAATCAGAATCCTTAAAACAAGATAAACTCACCTGAGAGGTGAAATTGCATGACAGAAATTTTTGATTTAAGAGAACATTTACAGTATCTCATACTTTGTCAGATTGTCAGAATTTGTTTCATTTGACATCACTCAAAAGCCAAGACAAAAAAAGACAGAAAAATAAAAATTATGAAATAATTTAAGTTACACCAGCCAGTTACAGCGGATAACTGGCTAAATTTTAAACGATGATGCCCACCCGCTGCACAGTGAATTTCAGCTTCTTCCTTCTAGACGAAGGTATATAGTCCCAAAGTGCAGAACAAAGCGGTATAAAAATAGCTTTGTTCCAACAGCCATTAATCAGAGGAACAAAATGCACAGATGACACAGAAGCTATGTTATTTATTTTTATTTATTTTTATTTATTTGTATCTATTTTTATTTTTTACTATTGTCTAATGTTTATTGTCTGTGTTTGTCTTAAAATGTGTGGATAACTCTGACGCTGCAAAACAAATCTACCTACGGGTACAAATAAAGGAACCTGAACCTGAAGCTGATAGTGGACAAAAATGTCTGTGTCAAAAAATTGTCATGAAAATTTGAAGCTTGGGAGCACAGACTTAAGTTTGGTCTCATTTTAAAGAATTTAAAAAAAAAGTAAATCCAAAAAAAGTTCAAGTTTATGAAACATATTTATGAACATTATTTTATATAAAATATATATTTTATGAAACAAGTTGAACTCTAAAAAATCAAAGTAATAAATCTAAACAAGATGTGTTCCAAATTTTAGGTTGATATCTCAAAAAATTTGCTTTCAGTAAGATTTTGTTTGGGCCCAGGACAGATTTTCCCCATTGGATGCCAGCAAAACTCCACTGGTGAACACAGTGATTGGATTTTTTATTTGCAGTTGAGTTTTTCTCTCTCACTATTACAAACACACACATGCACACACACACATATTTTTTTTATAACACACATACCAACCACACTCTGGCATCCATACCAATACACCCACACAATTATCATTGCATAATTTATCCAATTGGCTCTATAATATGCCGAAGCAGAAAACAGGAATAAAGCGAGTATTTGCTTTATAGGCCAAACCTGAAAAAATGGCACCATCTGGTAAAAAATTGTAAAAATTAAAATGTTTAAGCCTTGCCAACAGAATTAAAGCCTCTTAACAGAGATTGCATCATTTTATAGTTAAATGGCCCTGGGATTAAAAATTGCATTTTTAATGGGTTTCAATGGGGACATTTTTGTCCAAAAGGTGCTCAGAGGGAGTATTTTGTGTACCTAGTGCAAAATAGATTTTTTTTTTTTAAAGGAATGGGGGTAAAATTGTACAATTCCAATAAAAATACACACCTGTGCCAAAATTCATGCAGTTAGCATTAACACAGGTAAAGTGATAATAAAAATAAAAAACTGAAAAAGACAAAAATGTCCATAAGGATGCACAACGGAACAAGACTTTTTTTTTTTTGCCTTATTTTGATGCTTGTTTTGTCTTGTTTTCAATCATTTTAAGTTATCTTTAAGGCCCCTTTAAGCCCCAGAACATTTCTGAGTCTCCCACTGATCTGGATTTTAGCATTTACTAAATATATTACAGGTTTTGCAGAAACAATCATGACTAAAGGAAGCTAAATGCATATTCTTCTGTCTTCTCCATAACAGAAGGAAGAAAACGGGAAGATCGTGAACAACCTGACACCTTCCCAGACCAACTTTGAGCAACCAGGACTCGGGCCGGGACAGGAATACGAAGTCACTTTGTCCGTCATAAAGAACCGCACCAGAGGACCCGAAATAAGCTCGACTGTAGTTACAAGTAATGCGCCTTCTCTAAAGCAAACCTCTTGTTTATTGTCTGTGTCATGATCCCATTTCAATATTGAAGTAAATGTTGAAGGCGCCGCTTTTGATCTGTGCTGTAATTGACTGGAGAGCTTGGCTTACAGTTTTTTTCGATTGCTTACACACTAAAATTAGAACTTTCCCACAATTAGCAAAACCTTACACTCAAGGAGCAAAACACCGGCCTAGATTTGCACAACTGTAAGCACATTGTCAGCTTCACACTTTTTGCAAAACATTACACACAGTGATTTGCAAAACACTAAACACACTTGTATGCATTTGACACAGAAATTTATCATGATGTAATTTCCTTGCAATTTCAAAGCAAAGGCTTTCAAATGAACACACCCATGAACCAATTGGTTAAACACAGCCACCAGGTGTGCACACACACTGGTGCTTAATTGTAGACACACCAATCAGGTTTAAGTACTATAAAAAGGCAACAGGTAAGTTCACCTGTCTTCAAAATGGACGGTGTCAGAGGAAGAGGAAGAGGAAGAGGGAGAGTGCGGATGAGAGGGGGAATCCGGAGAGAACAAGGTGAAGGTGAAGGTGGAGGTGGAGGTGGAGGTGGAGGTGGAAGAGGAAGAGGAAGAGGAAGAGGGAGAGGGAGAGGGAGAGGAAGAGGAAGAGGAAGAGGAAGACCTGGAGGAGTGGTAGGACATGCACAAAGAAGAAGACAACCAAATCTGTGTAACGAAATTCGTGCAACAATTGTGGACCATGTAATAAACCACGGACTAACACTGAGGGAGGCTGGACTGAGAGTACAGCCTAACCTAAGCAGGTACACGGTGGCATCAATAGTTCGGACATTTCGTCAAGAGCACAGGTGAGAAACTTCTCTTCAATCAACAGAAAATCCATTGGTTACTGCATGTATCATTTTACAGTAAGCTATGTATTTTGTTTGGCCAACATAGGATTGAACGTCGTGAGCACCAAGGAGGGAGGGGCCCCATATTCACACAGGAGCAAGAGAGAGAGATCATAAACCTCGTTTTGGCCAATAATGCAATCAGACTTCGAGAAATTCAAGCCCATATTGTCAATGATCACCTCATTTTCAATAATGTCCAGCAGGTCTCTCTGTCAACAATAGCCCGTATCCTTAAAAAACATCAAGTTCTGATGAAACAACTGTATAAAGTGCCATTTGAAAGAAATTCAGACAGGGTGAAGGTCCTGCGGCGTGAATATGTGGTGGTACGTTTTGTTCACTGACTGTAGTATTGTGTACTGCACACATAACCTTTTTACTGTGCATGTAATTTTACTATATAGCAGACCTACAGTATATCGATCTACACAATGTGATCTTTTGCTGTATTTCAGAGAGTTTTGCAAATGGATGCGGAGGAAGTCCCGCATGAGTTTATATACATTGATGAGGCTGGATTTAACCTGACAACAGTGCGAAGAAGGGGAAGAAACATCATTGGCCACAGGGCTATTGTCAATGTACCAGGGCAACGTGGGGGTAACATTACCCTTTGTGCTGCCATTACACAGAATGGGGTCATCCACCGCCATGCCAACTTGGGTCCTTACAACACTGTCCTCATTCTTACATTTTTAGACAGATTACACGATATTATCACAGCAGCAAACCAAAGGGACCAGATGCAATACATTGTCATCTGGGACAATGTAGCTTTCCATCGTTCTGCTCTGGTCCAAAACTGGTTTCATCAACACCCACAATTTACAGTTCAGTATCTTCCACCATACTCCCCCTTCCTAAACCCCATCGAGGAGTTCTTCTCAACATGGCGGTGGAAGGTTTATGATCTCCGGCCCTATGTCCAGATGCCCCTCATTCAAGCTATGGAGCAAGCATGTGATCAAATTGAAGCAGCATCCATACAAGGGTGGATTCGTCACTCGAAAAGATTCTTCCCACGTTGCCTTGCAAATGAAAATATAGCCTGTGATGTTGACGAGGCCCTGTGGCCAGAACCAGCTAGGCGGAGAGATGTTTAGTACTGAACTGGATATGTAATTTGTTACAGTATTACTGTAAGCTTACAGTACAATGGTACGTTCAGTAATACTGTATGAAAACTGGAAAATGTTTTTTTGTTGAAATGTTCAGTATTGACTGACTTGAGTACATGAAAAGAAATAAATATTTTCATTAGACTGCAAAATTTGTGTCATGTGGTGCTGGTGAATTTATTTTTACACTTTCTCTGTAAATGCTAAAAGTGTTTTAGGTTGAGCCCAGGAGTGTTTAACTGATTCAAACAGAGTCAAACCATATGATGGTTGTGTTTATGTTATGACAACAAAATAAGGTTTTTATAAGACATTGAATAGTTTTGACAAAAGTGTTCCATTTTGCAAATGATCTGAAGTGTTGTGCTACTTTGGTGTAGGGTTGTGTTAATTGTGTGTAGTGTTTTGACAAACCGGGCCCTGTTTTCAAAATTGTGCTTAAGCAATCGAAAAAAACTGTAATCTACATCTGGGAAACGGCTCTAAAGTGTCGGAGGTCAAAGGTGAAACTAGCTCAGCAGTAAAGAATTTGAAGGCCTGCTGTTTGGAAAGGCCAAGAAGAATAGAGGCCATCATTTAACCAAATGAAACATCCAGCGTGGGCTGGCCAGCAGAGCTTTAACAGCCCAATTCTGTGCTCGACCGTGAGAAATTTGGAAGATCCATGTGTCTGGGTTAACATTTACAGCCTTTGCACACATGCAATCCATGATAATAGCCAATAAGGCGTGTTTTGGTTTCAAAAGGCCCCTGATTTCTGACAGTAGTTAGTGTAGTTCCCCATTTTACTGCCTGTAAAATGCTCAAAATTCTCTGGAGATATCTGTCATGGTGAGGTCAATCCATTTAGGGTGAAATGTGCTTCTCAGTGCACATTTACTGCATGAAAGAATTTTGTAGGCATTGACAAGTTTATAGTCTAGTTTATTCACTTGAATTAACCCTTAACACGACATTAAACTGCAGTGTGCAAGTTGTCCTGCAGCATTTGATTTGATTCCTCAAATCGTGTGTCTTGCTGTGGGAGAGGTGTATTTTCAAATCATATAAATAAATACATAAATACATAACACTTTGATAATAGACAATAAACTGGCACAGGACTGCAAACACAAGTGCCGCATCTGAAATGATATACTCTCTTGAGCAGGTACTTATTTTGAATATTTAATTACTTCATGGCCACTAAAAAAATAATTTCTAGTACGAGTATGAATGTAATCTGGACGTACTACATCTGCAATGTTGTCATTATCATGTGACCTACCAGCGTCAGTTATGTCGCTTCACTGCCATTCATAAATCCTCTCCCGTGGCCTCATGGGATTGAAAAGTGTCAATCTTATGCACACTTCAGAATCTCGCTAGAAGTAAAAGGTCATCCGGAGACTTTTTGCCTACTCTTTTATGAGTACTACGAATTCGAACATACTACTTTTGTCACATACGTTTTTTCGCCTACTATTTAGTAGGGAAGTATGCAATTTCGGATGCAGATATTGAAAAAAAATAGAGCAGCAAACATGGCGGGTGACGAAGGAGGACAGGTGGAGCAAATGACCAATAATCAGATAAAAAGAGGGCCAGGGTGAAGACAATAGACAGGAGAGCACATGACACATAGAAACATACATGACAAGCCATGTGCTCACACCAAACAACACAAAAACACGAGCACAATCACAAGCCATGTGCTCAAACAAAACACGAACATGCAGCTAATGAGAACTCAAAACATGAAAGCACACGACCGATAAAACCAGCCATGATACACAGAACATGATGACAACACAAAACTTGTGTTGAAAAAGAAAAACAGACACTCACAAAACACATGAACACACAACCTAAAACAATATTATTTGAACTGAATATAATTGTAAGTATAACCACATATCCCTCCTTTTGCTGAAGGAATCGATTCTCCAGGACAGATTGATGTTAGAGATGTGACTGACAGGTCAGCAGTGATCTCCTGGTCCAGGCCTGTGTCTCAGGTGGACGGGTTCAGGGTTTCTTACGGGCCAAGCACAGACCCGTTAGTCCATCGTGATGTCGACCTCTTGGCCAAAGACACGCAGTACAGCCTGGAAGACCTGAAACCCGACACTGAGTACAGAGTGTCTCTCAGTTCTACAAGGGGAGATTTGACCAGCGAGCCCATCTCTGAAAGCTTCACCACAGGTAGGATCACTCTACAAACGAAAAATTTAGCTTATCAGGAGTTTGTCACTTAACTCAGCCAAGCCAATGTTTTACTAATGCTGGGATGGATTTCTGTGTGTCCCAGGCCTGGATGCCCCCAGTGACCTTAAAGCTGTTGATCAGACTGACAACAGCATCACAGTGGAATGGAAAAACAGCCGCTCATCCATCGACGGATACCGTATCAAGTACGGACCGATCGCAGGAGGTGCTCATGGTGAAGACATGTTCCCTAGAAGAGCAGGAGACACGACATGGGCCACAATTACAGGTAAAAATGATGATGCTGTTACTGAGAACTGCATTTTATTTACTAGTTGCATTGCAAAAAATTATTAATTTTGTTCCAGTGCAAATATCTAAACATTCATAAATCAAGATACATTTACTTAAGAAGCAAAATAACGAAAGGTATTAAATCTTGTTTTCTAAAAAAATGTATACATTTGTGACTGTATTTGATGAACGTCTGTCAATAGAGTAAGAAAAATAAACTTAATTCGAAGGGGAAACAAGATTGTCTCTTTCCCCATTGGCAGATATTTTGTCATAAACTCACTTAATTTTGATCAATTTGTCAGAAAACGAGACTTAATATCTTAAGTCATTTTCCCCCTAATTTATTTAATTTTTATACATTTGAAATGGAAACCAAGATAAAAAATACTAAGCAAGCAAATATGTTTTAGCAGTGTGTTGATTGTGATTTTGTAATTTAGTCTGGGAAAAAAAGGCAAAAACATGGCAACACAAAAATTAAAATACACAATAAGAAAGTATTGCCACAAGACACAAACAATTTATGTTTTAGCTTGAAACTAGAGTTGTAAAATAAAAAAGCTCACGTCAGTTATATCCAATAACTTCTGCCGTGATTTTTCCACAATATGCACTAATAAAAGAGAAGGATCATCCCAAAAAAGAATGTATTAAAAATGTTTCATCCAAAAACATATTAAAGAAAGAATAAAGAGTGCTTTAACAAAAATAGAAACTGCACATTTCTGTTTTTAAACCCACACTGTGATTTACCACGAACTCCTGGAAAGTGCACTTTGTTTTCTGATGTGCAGACTATTAAGTGCTTAAACATGGTGCATTGTATAAAATCAAAAGGATAATTTGAAGAAACTCGCATAAAGAAGTGAAAATGTTCACATAGAGATGTCATAACTCAGAATTTCCCCCTTGTTCCCTGCTTGAAAATGCATCAGTTTAGAGTTTCATCTTCTGGATTAATGGATTTTGTGTGCCGTAGGCCTGAAGCCTGGAACGGAGTACGGCATTGGAGTCACAGCCGTTCAGAATGAGAGAGAGAGTGAGCCGGCCACCACCAATGCACTGACCGGTGAGATCTCTTCTCTTTATATGAGCGACAGACACTACTGTTCAAAGCTTTAAGATCAATATTATTGTTTTTTGTTTATTGAAAGATATTGATACTTTTATCCTGCAAGGGTGCTTTAAATTGATCAAAAGTGACAGTTAAAGGATTAGTTCACCTCAAAATGAAAATTTCCTAATTTACTCACTCCAGTGCCATCCAAGATATCCATGTCTTTCTTTCCTCAGTGGAAGAGAAAATAAGTTTTTGGAGGAAAATATTTCTGGATTTTTCTTCGAATAATGGACTTAAATGGCAACCAGCGTTTTGAAGTCCAATTTTTCAAAGAAAAATCCAGAAATGTTTTCCTCAAAAAACTTATTTTCTCTTCCACTGAGAAAAGAAAGACATGAATATCTTGGATGGCACTGGAGTGAGTAAATTATAAGGAAATTTTCATTTTGAGGTGAACTAAACAACGTATAATGTTACGAAAGATTTATATTTCAGATAAATGCTGTTATTTTTAACTTTCTATTCATCAGAGGATCCTGAAAAAAATGTTTCACGGTTTCAGCTTTGCAATTATGATGATAATAATCATAAATGTTTCTTGAGCAGCAAATCATCCTATTAAAATGATTTCTGAAGGATCGTATGACACTGAAGACTGGAGTAATGGTCCTAAAAAATTCACCTTTGCATCACACAAATAAATTACATTTTAAAATATATTCATATAGAAAACAGTTACTTTGAATATTAATAATATTTCACAATTATTGACAGTATTTTTGATCAAAGAAATGCAGCCTCTCTGAGCATAAGAATCTTCTTTCAAAAACAGTAGTTTACATTCCACTTTGTTAAAATACATGCTGTTTATAAAGATGCCTACCAAGGGATATACCAAGAACATGAATATTATTGTACCCAGAAATTTTAATTATGTTCTCATTTACGTATATGTCTTTTTTTCAAACCAGTATGACTTTCATCCATAGATCATGTTTTACACTACTGTATAGTGAACGTAGTGACCAAAAGCTACTACTACTTTTATGGTGTGTCGTTTTTTTTCATTATATGGAACACAAACAAAGATTCTCCTAAAAAAACTAAAACAAAAAGACTCACAGGTTGGGAATGACATGAGAGTGAGTAGATGATGACAACTAGTCTTTATCTCTTCAGTCTTCTTGATTCCATTCTCTTGAATGACGATGAATCTTCTGTGCTGTGTTTTGAACCTCCACCCACATAGATCTGGATCCACCACGAGACCTGGAAGTGCGAGACTCCACTGAAACCACTCTGGAACTGGTCTGGAAGAGACCCCGGGCCAAGATCTCCACCTACAGGCTAGCGTTTGTGTCTGCCGACGGGCGACGAGAAGAGCTGGTGCTGCCTGCTACTGCAAGCACACTCACGCTGACCGGCCTGACTCCTGGCATGCGCTACACCGTCACCCTCGTGGCAGAACGCGCACAGAGAAGAAGTGCTCCAGCCACAGTAACCGCATCCACAGGTAAGGGCTTCCTTTCTTTAGTTTGCTTTTGCAACATGATAATGCCATTGTTCTGTTTGCAGGTGTGGACAAGAGATTGTGAAGATGATCATGACTAACTTTTATATGTATGTTTTTTCCCCCAAAAAATTTGTTTATCAGTTTTAGGCATGAAACATTCAGTACTCTATGCAAGAACGTTTAATTTTTGAAGCATTCCAAAATGTGTCAATGCAATTCATACTGCAATGCAATTATCAACATTACAAGGATTGCTTTAGCATGCATTAATGGTTTCCTTTTGCTGTCATTTTTCTCTACTTGGTAGGCAAGATATCTAAAGTTAAGAGCATGTTTATCCACCTTATTTTTAATGTAAGAGCAGATGCGGGTGCAAGCCTTTCCATGTCAGGCACTTCCAGTTATTTTAGCTGTACAAAACAATCTGCTTGATATTGCAAACTGATATTATTTAAATGATTCATTTAGCAGATGCTTTTATCTAAAGCAACTTACAAATGAGGAGTACACGCAATTAATATTATTTAACTATAACCAATAATGAATCAAAACATTCAATCGCACATTCCTGTCATTTATTGTTTATTTCAGTTATTTCTATAGCTCTTTATACAATACAGATTGTTTCAAAGCAGCTTCACAGGGATAAACAGGAAAATAATGATTCAATGATGCAAACAGAATTAAATTCTGCTGTAAAGACAATAGTGTCATTATTCAGCTCACGTCAGTTCAGTGTTGATTCAGTTCAATAAGTATGTAAAGTTATTCAATTACAAAATTAGTTCAATTCACCTATAAGCAGCTTTACAGAAGACAATAGTGTTGTTATTCAATTTAAGCCATAATTCAGTTCACATTCACAGAAAATAGCCTACCTCTGCATTGAAAAATAAGGTGGATAGAATCATAACACACTTTATCGTCAACACCAGAAACGGCGTGTGTTAAGTAGGTTCAACAGACCTGCAAACTTGCTGTAGTGCATTGTTTGCATTTGTGCAATTGCGTGAAGAATGTTTCCTGTCATAACTAATGAGCACTGTGTCCAAACCAGCTGCGACACCAGTAAATTTGTAAATCTGAGTTTCTGAATACGCCCGAACACAAATCTCTCTCCACACAGCTGTGTATTAAATATGAACAGATTATTTGCGATTAAGATTTTTTCACTTTCAGGAAACGTATTGTGTTGCACCTGGTAAGGGAACAGTGTGAGGGCTTTTTGCAAACATTAATTTGATTCATCTGTCTAGATGATAGTCAATCATATTTGGTCTTGAATGAAGGGATTTGCACGTGTGTTCATGCTATTATCATGAGGTTTCATCCGCTGTTGCCCAGTTTAAAATTTTTTTGTCTTTTTCTCGTAGCATCTTTCACTTTTTATCTAGCAAACACGTTTCCTGAGCTCGGCTCAGCCAAAGGCACCGACGACAATGTCATTAGCTTTGTGCCTCTCGACAACTCAGAGAGCCCGTTCTCTGGGAGTGGATACGAGGATCCCACCGGCACCTTGACCGTGTCCAATGTCACATCCGATGGATTTGATCTTTCGTGGGAGTCAAATATTCTCATTGGCTATGATAGTTACACTGTAGAACTTAAAGATTTCTCAGGGAAATGGAACAAGGAGGTTCATCTCAATGGGGAGGTGAATGGCACTAAAATCCGAGGTCTAAGGGCTTCCACTGAGTACCAAGTAAGGCTTTATGGAATATCCAATAACCAAAGATCTTCACTACTAGAAGCAATAGCAGTTACAGGTATAAACTATCTTTGGGTTTCAAGTCATCTGTTTGATTTCGTACCATTGCTACTTTAAGAAATGTTTGGTTTCATAGGTTTAAGAGTGGAATGACACATTTTGCATGAAATATGATATGCAACTGCTCCCATACATCAAATGGTAGAGCAAAAAACATGCATGATGATGATGCATCAGGATATGGATGCTTATTTGGGCTGGGTGATACAGCAAAAAAAAAAAAAAAAGTATATATATATATATATATATATATATATATATATATATATACACTTTTTATATTTTTCACTCTTTTTACTCTTTTCAATATTTATCTCAATATTTAATTTTGACCATTTAATTTTTTTATAAAAGGAGCCATTATTTTAACAAGAATTGAAGCCAATTCAGGTTATTTAATGCAATAAATATTTTTTGCATTAAAAAAATGTTTTTGCTAAATGAACACAAGGAAAAATGTCACATTTATTATTTATTTAATATAATATAATAATTATAAATATTATAATAATTGTTTATTGGATATTAAATAAAACAAACATTTGCTGCTTAAAAATTACATAAATGCAGAGAATTCCATGACCTCCATCAGTCATGCTGCCAGCAAATAATTATTCAGGCATAGAACTCTAACTCTAACTATTTTTGGTTTTTCAGATATATATTGCAAATATTCAGTATATCACCCAGCCCTAGTTTGTAAATGACAAGAATATCCTCAAATCTCAGTGGAGAAAATAGTTAATGCTCATTACAAACTAAACTGTGTGGTGAAAAAAGAGAATGCATGAGAAAACTGATTAGTAGAATATTGTTTAACTTGTTAGAGTTAACAACTAATTGAATTCATGCATGCCGTTTCCTGAAAACATCCTGAGGTCTGCATGGATTGTCCATCAGTCTGAAGTGTCCCATGTACTTCCACTCTGGTGGACTACTTGGAAACTTCACTAATTAATGGCTCATCATAGCCATTAATGCCAGATGTTTTCATATACATGCATGCAGATTTGGTAACTGGTAACATCATTTGCATGTGAATTAAGTTTTATCACATGCAGTGTGTCTCAAATCTCAGTGCATGTTGAGAAAGTGAGGGGGGGATATGTTTTGAATATATAATATATATATGAATGAAAATGCTTTTTATGGTCTTTTTTATGGTTTTATGGTTAAATATAATAACCCTGACATATACACATGTGGATGAAATACCACATGTTAAAGTGGTGCAACTATTTAATGAATACAGCCTCATGGCATTCCAGTCAGAATATGATTGACCATCATAATGTTCATTCAAAAAGAATTATAAAATGTACTTTTGAGATTTCAGTAGAAATTTTATTTTACAATTATTAATGGAGCAAATCAAAGAACCACTTCCCAGGATAAACAGGAGATTAATCGTATGTTTAAAATGAATATAGTCATATTTTAAAGGGGCCATGACAATTATTTTTATATGTTCCTTGAGGTTGATTTAGATTGTATGTATATATATATATATATATATATATATATATATATATATATATATATATATATATATATATATATATATATATATATATATGCAGAAAAACTATTATTTTCAACCTTCATTCTGACCCTCTGTCTGAAATTACCAGTTTTAACTCGGATTAATGACTTGATTAAATGACTACTTAGTTTAGAATGAGGAGGACTTTTTAATAAGCTTTGAAAGTTTCAGGATGTTTTAATGGTACAAAGACCTCTTATATGTCAAAAGATCAAGGCAAATTTGATTTCTCTTGTCATGGCCCATTTAATTGTGCACTTAGTCAATGACTTTTTAACCTCTTGTTTTCATAGGAAAAGCACTTCTAATTCTGTCCCGTCTTTAATCTCTGACCTTAAATGCAATGAATGTACTTTCCTCTAGCACAGTCTACCTCTCCTGATGTTGTTGCTTTGACCGTCAAAAGTGTTTCAACAATGCTACCAAGCCTCCATAAGGAGGTTCAACCAGCAGTCTCTACCTCCACTTTTTTAACAGAAGATTTTAAAGCTGAAGCCTCAAGTGATGAACTTGAGGGCCCAAGTCAAGGGCCTCCAAGTGACCTAAAAGTCACAGATGTGAGCAGAAATAGTTTGAGGCTATCTTGGTCAGCTCCAGAAGGAGCCTTCGATAGCTTCATCGTTGAGCTGAACTCAACGTCGAATAAGTCTAAAGAGCACATTATTGACGTATCTGGAGAAGCCAGGCAGGTCCATGTTGATGGGCTGACCGCTGGCATGCATTATGAGATTACTTTATATGGGATGAAGGAGGGCGAAAAATCTCAACTAGTCAATGTTCACGTCAAGACAGGTACATGGACATCATCTTCAGAAACCACAGTCATCTGTCATCCGCCATCACAGTACTACTAATGTCATTTATCTTAGGAGCATTTCTGCAGGCGTGAGATGGCTTGTGAAAGAAATTAGGTTTTGCACGAGTGTTTAGTTCAAACCCAAATCCTGCAAGCGACGTTCTGTGCATGTTAAGTACAATACCATTCAAAAGTTCAAAAGAAATGATGTTTATGAAATTATAATAAATTTAAGAAATGTATGCTTTTATTCAGCAAGAAAGCATTATACTCTATCAGTGTTATTTTATTATCATTGATATACTGTTATAGTTAGTTTTGGTAACACTTTACAATAAGGTTTCATTAGTTAACTACTTTAGCTAATATGAACTAACAATAAACAATACTTAGTTCATTTTATTAGCATTTATCAATCATAGTTCATGTTAATTTCAATGTTTACTAATACAATGTTAAAATCAAAAGGTGCATTTGTTTACATTAGTAAATGCACTGTAAACTAACATGACCTAATGTGAACTAACATTAACAAAGATTAATAAATACTGTATGAAATATATTGCTCATTCGTTGTTAGTTCATTGTTTACAAATGAGAACTTATTGTAGTGTTACTGTTTTTTATATATGCATTTTCATTTTAATTTTAGTATCACTCTTTCCACAAAAATATTAAGCAGCACAACACTGATAATAATCATAAATGTTTCTTGAGCAGCAAATCATCATATTAGAATGATTTCTGAAGGATCATGTGAGACTGGAGTGATGATGCTGAAAATTCAGCTTTGATCACAGGAATAAATTACTTTTTTAAAATATATTCAAATACAAAACATAATTTAAATTTGTTATAATATTTCACAATGTATCACTGTTTTTACTGTATTTTTGATCAAATAAATGCAGCCTTGGTGAGCATAAGAGACTTAAAAACATTTTACTAAATCTTACCGACCCCAAACTTTTAAATTGTAGTGTATTCATTATTTATTAAACATTGAATATTATTTAAAATTCACTTTTTTTTTCAATCAAACTAAACATTTTAGGTAATACCCAAGATGTGATCCTATAACTCTAGTGCCACAAAACGCTTGCAGAATTGTTCCTGTGCTTTCCAAATGTCCCCTGAGGATTATGGCATGAAATAATTCTAAACGTTTTTATGTTATATATATCGGATCACATTTTGACCTTTATTTCTTAACATGAATGAACACCATCTTTGTGCCTCGTGTCTTCATTCATATCATTTCATTCCATCTATAAACTGTTTTATCTGTCTCTGTCATTGTGTTTATGCCAGTGGCACTGGCAAGTTGAGCTCATTTCATCATGCAAATGTAATTAATTGCAGTGACAATAACTCATTTCTGATTTCTTTGTCTGTCAGAGGAGCAGAAGCCGCAGATTGGCAGTCTGAGTGTGTCTGATGTATCTTGGGATAGTTTCAATGTGTCCTGGATCATTGAGGATGGCCTTGCCTTTGACAGTTTTGTGATTGAAGTGGCAAATTCAGCAGGTGGTCCAGAAAAACAGAACCTTTCGGTATCTGGTGATGCACGTAGTTTATGGATGTCTGGGCTCAGCCCCGACACGTCTTATACAATAACACTATACGGAGTGCATCAGGGCTCGATCCTGGGGTCGATCAACATTGAAGCAACAACAGGTATCCATGCTGACCTGGATATCCCTTGTGAAAAAGACACTTAATTGCTTGTTATTTGCATGTTATAAAATGAAAATGTATTAGTTTAAATTTATATTAAATACAATTAGTTGAACTTAGGTTCAACTAACTCATCACATATTCATTTCACATTCAATTGAGAAACAAACTCACAACTCAGCCCCTTCTTAATTTTCATTAAGTTAATTTAAAATACACTTAGTCATTTCAAATTAGTTGGACAATAATTATTTCTGTTGTCTTTGAAATATGCAGAATTTTCTGACAAGCATGTATTTATTTAAATAAATACATTTAAATATATATATGTTCAATGTTCAATTAATGTTATATTAATTATCATACATTTTATATCAATGTTTAATTAATCATATTATCTGCAAGTACAGTTTTTATGAATATATTTTTAAGATTTAATACGCAATGCAATTGCACATTCAATACAATTAAGCACTTTTTCACAAGGGATGGGAAACCTATTATCTATTATACCTTTTTTTCTTAATCTTTTCTCTCTTTCTGACCTTTTTCATTCTAGTTGGGAGCTGTGGTGTCAAGCAGGTGCTTCTGTGCTTTAACATTTCCTTTTAATTCTTCACGAAACCTAAGCGTGTTTGTTGCATGTGGCCCATGAGAATGATGACCGAACACATAACGGCGTCTCTGAATGTCCACAATAATTTGTTGATTGTGAAACGACTTCATTGCTGTACCGTTCCAGCCACTGTGTCAGTCTTGCCTCCAAGTTGATAGCGTTGGGGCAAAGGATATGTCATATTTCCATTCATTTCCACTGAAATCAAAGCTTTGTGTTCAGCAGTAATCATTGTCAACCATTATCATCCATTTCAACCAGCTACCCCAAATGCATGGCACCACCCATCTCATATATTTACTGCATTGTGGTGAGTTTTGATGTGCTGCAGTGATTGCAACATATTTCACCCTCTCACATATAATTTCATTTACTTCATTGCGTGATCTCATCATCTACCTGCATAATTTCACACATCTATTGATTTGATATAGAAGCAACATGCATTTGAATAAGTGATCCATTTTGATGTAGTGTTTATTTTGATGTCTTTCTATGTCACCGCCGCGGTTCCCAATCTTTTTCATCAGCTGAACCCATTTTGATGTAATTTTTTTATATATTTATACATTTAAGAAATTATAATAATATATTTGATTATTATTTGATAATTATACTTGAAATAATTAAAGTAGCCTTACATAAACCAAAATAGATACTGGCCGTCACCATTATAAAATTCAAAATCATTTAGATGCTGCTCATCCATCTTCTGACATGCTGTTTCTTCTAACACGTTTATTCATTTTTTTTTAACTCTGTTATTTATATGTTTTTACCCATTCATTTATAATTCACTGGAAATACTGATGTGATATTCAAAAATACTGCTTTCTGGGAACCATCTGAGCATTAACTTTTGTTTGGATTGGGAATAATCAAAAATGGGCATGGGAATAATTTGGAATAATCTTTATACATCTTTTGTGTTGATTGCTTCATGCACTAATGCGATATTCTTGTTAACCTGTTTTGACACTACAGTGAACAAATACAACAAAATAGCTTCAGTTTTATTCACATCTAAACAAACAATCTTGGAAAACACCTTTTCCTTTTTCTTTTTTTTTTCTGCCCAGCTTTTCTGTTTTCATAGTGAGGCCCGTTTAACATCACGCATCTGCAGTGTGTACGCGAACAATTCATGAAAACATTAAAAATGAAGAATTTATGTATTTTATTTATTAATTAATTGGCTTATTATTTAAATTTTAGTTATATTTTTTACAAACTTTGCTATGAAATCTAATTTATGAAAACTGTAACCTGTATGCATGCAAAAATAAATATGCTCTGTTTGCATACTGCAGACACGGGATGTGTAAAACAGGCCTAATCCGACAAGCACAAATAACTCTAGTCAGTATTTAGCCTATAACAATACATATCAGCTCTCATAATAAATAGAAAATCAGTTCCTCAGCTTAACAAATTATACATGCAAATTATGCACATTGTACAGCAAGGATGTAATCACCATAGACATTAAGGGTGACAATGTCCAAACATGGTTACGGCCTTGTACAGCAAGTACATTACCTCTGTTCCAATAACCGTTTCTGCCTTTAGATAGCGCTCCAATGGTTGGCAGTCTGTATGTGTCTAATATTACATCAGAGAGCTTCTCCATTTCATGGAATGACACGAGAGGAGATATTGAGAGGTTTATCCTGGAGATTATAGACTCTAGCTGGCAGCGGGAGCCAGTTGAATATAACCTTACACACGGTACACAGTCATATGAAATCACTGGGCTACAGCCAACTACTGACTATATAGCTTACCTCACTGGAGTTATGAAGGGAAGGAGAACAGACTCCGTCAGTGCTGTCGCCTCCACAGGTAACTGGAATTCTCTCTTTTCCTTGCTGTTTTCCCCCGTTTGTTTATATTGGAAGTGATAAATCAGGCCTTAAAAGAGTAGTTCAACCAAAAAGTTCCCAACTCATCTCATTCCAAAACTGTATGTTTTTTCTTCATCTTCATATGTTGAAGATTTCTCTAAAAGTGGTCCATTAAACTCAAGTCTTCTGAAGTCATGTTATAGCTTTGTGTGAGGAACATGCACAATTGAAGACTGAATGAAAGTTTTAGCATCTGCCTGTGCACATGGAAATCTGAATCTGGTGCGACAAGAGGATTTGCATCAGGTTCGACATGCATTAAATTCTGTATGCAAGCACGTATGTGACTACATTAAGGGTTTACACGTCAACGATGTACTAAAAACTAAAGTTTTTCCGTTGCTTTTTTTTTCGTACAAATGACAACGTTCCTCGAAAATTACAAAAAATGCTGTATTCTGCTGCCAGGCCAGTAGATGGCAATGTTACTTTGTAAAGAAACACTACGTGCCTATAGACTGAATACGTAAGCATGCGCATGACGTCACCATTTCACAAATTCGTTTTTTTGTAGTGTACTGTACACAGAGACGATAATGGTATCGTTTTTCCAAAATTGCACTTTAATACCCGTTTTCAAAAGCTTGCGTTTTCAGGCCTCCAAAACGCTGTTGTCATGTAAATGAACTGCCAAAACGCAGACAACTTTTTCCTTTTATTTGGTAAAGATTGGCGTGTAAATGCCCCCTTTTCTTAGTCTGTTACTCACACAAAGCTGCGGTTTGACTTCAAAAGACATAAAATATAGTGCACAAGTTGAACTTTGCCAGCTAACAAAAATATGTTCTAAGAACATTTTCTTAACGTTCCCATTAAGTTCTGAAAACATTATTTCTGAATGGTCTCTGAACTTTCAAAACGTTTTGATTAAAAAATAAAAAGTAATCTTTTTTCTTGGTTACGCATTACATTTTATAATTCTGCATGATGAGAACGTTACTTTTGAATGTTCTCTGAACATTAGGAAAAAGGGAAAAGTGTTCCGTGAGCAAACCTCACTTTAGTGTCCTTGTTAGTTTAGTGTCCTTCGAATCCCACTCGAAGCTGGTCGAGTAGAACGGGTTACATTTGGTGCCGTGACCCGGATGGGAGTGAGGTTTAGAGGAAAGCAAGTGCAATGGACGTAGGCCAGTAAGAGCTGTGCATGTAAACCTCACTCCCCTGGCTTCAAAAGGCACACTAGTGACTGACGCTAGCAGCTACGGTCTTTAGCATCCTTCTTAGTGCGCCCGCCTCCCATGCCAGAGACCCTTGGTTTGAATTTTGACCAGTTACACAAGCATGCAGATTTGAAGCGAAATGAGGATGAGTAAATGCTTTTTGGCTGAACTTTCTCTTTGAACAAGGCTGTTAGCATGGACAGATCTCTTAAACTATTGACAGCAGAGAAAGAGACACTAAACAAAACGCAATGGCTGGCTTTTTCCCCCTGTAGCGGCCGAGCCTGACTTGTCTGGGCTAGTTGTTTCAAACATTACCTCAGACACAGTATCACTCTCCTGGCGGACAGGAGAGAAGGCGTTTGATAATTTTATAGTCGAGGTGAGAGAGTCTGCTTTGCCCACGCAGGCGACGGGGCGCACTTTGCCCACAGGTGCCCGCTCCACGGTGCTGACCGGGCTCAGAGGAGACACGCGATATCAGATCAAGCTGTATGCCACCTCTGGCGGCGCCAACACAGCTGCCCTGGCAACTGTAGTAACCACAGGTACAGCAGAGCATGCTTTTGAGTTCTCCGAATACATGCTTTAAACCTTTATATTGGGTTTTGAAGATTTGGTTTGCTATGGAAGCCCATTTGCTGCCGTGGAATAAAACAATAAAAAGGTAATTGCACATTTTTATCTCACAATTCTGGCTATTTCTCGCAATTACGGGCTTATATCTTGCAATTTGGACTTTTACTTTTTTTTTATTTTTTACTTTATAATTTTTAATTCCCACATATAAAACTGTCTTAAAGTAGATTTTTTTTGTAGGTTAGACCACTATAGTGTACATAGGAATTTACGTCAAATCTATTTACTCTTTCCCCGCTGCGTTGACTGTATTTTCCGGCTATCCATGTTTTCACTGTTATATGGTAGGGGGCGCTATTACACATATTCTGAAAGAGCAGAGACAAGCGATAGAGGCATTGCTTACGCAAATGTAAAATAACGTGGTAATCAAACATTAAACCACATTTAAATTAAAACTGCCTAATGTTTCAGAATTAAATGTTGACCCAGGAAGGGTTAACGACTGTGAAGCTTTGGGGGTGTTGATGGACTCAATCTACTCCATCTGTGTTTTGATCATCGTTCTGAATCTGATGTGGACAAAGTCTTTGACAAAAGTGTTGTTTTGTTTAAAATGTTGCTTTTTTATGAAACTTACCCACATTCAAGTGTTGGTAAAAAAGGATGCACGAAGCTAGAATAAATTGTTTTAAAAAAAGAAAAAGATAAAGTACAGTTAAAAGTATATTTCAAGTATATATTTTTTTGACCTAAATAGGAACATAGTAGTATACTTAAAGTGCAAAAATAATATATAAATAGTAAACTTTAAGTATGTGTTATGTTCACTTAAAGAAAACAAGTTGCAGAATAAAACTACTAAACTAGTAGTTTACTGAGAGTAAGTGTACTTTCATAAACTAAAAAAGTATTTGACAAGTAAACTATCAGTATACCTATTAGTTCACTTGTAGTATAGTTGCAGTACAAATGAAAAACTTAGTTGTAAACTGTACACAAAGTCTACTACTGTTACACTTAAATTATACTTAAAGTATACTTTTATACACTAAAAAGTGGTCCAATTTAGTCCCAAGTAATATTTAAGCGGTACAGTTACAAGTATACTTCTAGTACATTGATATTAGTATACTTACTACATAAAGTATATCTAAAAATAAAATGAACTTGAAGTATACTTATTTTTATATAATAGTCAGAATTGCGAGGTATAAACTCACTGTTCTAAGAAACTCTCAAAATTGCTTAGAATTATTGATTCAGAATTGTGAGAAATAATGTCGGAATTGTGCAGATAAAAAAATCACAATTACATAGTTCATAGTATGGCACAAAGTACATGAGATCATGACTTAAAGTAGTATTCCTGGTTGTTTGCAGGGTAATGTCTATGGCATGTTGTTGATGAGCTGGACTAGTGTAAATAGGACTAGAAAGATTTGCTTCCCAACCTTGTGTTTGCACAAGTTATGTTCGATTTGTCACTCACTCCATAGTCTTTTGAATTGTGGGATAAAATCAGGTCCATATTGCATCTAATTCTGGCCAAAATACCTAGTTTACTTACTACTAAGCATTTAAAATAAAACACTTGAGTTGCTATCAGTGATTTGATTTTTCTGGCAAACCTAAATAGTTTGTCCTCAAGTGGAAAAATGAGTTGGTCCCACTGAATGCTTATGCATTTTCTTTACCATGTTTCAAACTGAGGATGAAGTCGTAATTATTATCTGCCGCAACTGACTGCAGACCACAGATGCTTATCATAGACATTAAGGCAAATAACCCAGAATATTCCTACTGTATTAAACATCCAGTTTTCGCTTGTTTCAGCTACTTTTAAGTTTCGTAACAGTACCCAATACTTTCTTTCATTCAGAGCCTGAGCCGAAATTGGGCACCATTGTGGTGTCTGAAACCCTCCCGAATAGCTTGGCGCTGTCCTGGAGCACATTGTCAGGCCACTTTGATGGCTTTGCTGCTCGTATCACTGACCGTGAGCAGCTGTATGATGTTGTAGAGCTCAGGCTATCAGGCACAGAGAGGAACGTTACCGTGATGGGTCTTATGGACTCTACGGTCTATGACATAGTGTTTTATGGTCTGTCTCGTGGCCGTCAAACTCCATCAGTTTCCTTCAATACCAGTACAGGTACTGTGGAAGTTTTTCATGCTTCTCTCACAACTAATCAGGACTTAACAGACAGAACTAACAAATTTGCATCCGGGTTAGACCTGGTTGCAAGCAAATTTTGCAAAGTTTGTTTGTTTGTTTGTTTTGATACAATTGCATGCATGTAATATTTAACATGGTTATTTTAATGACTCCGAAGGCCTTTTTACACTAAGGGCCAGATTTACTAAACAGAGCAAATTAGTGTGAGAGCGCAATCCCATAAAAGCGCAGATGTGAGAAGGTTCTGCTCGTGACAAATGAAAGAACACAGACCCTGCCAGATCATTTCCATAATGATCAACGCAATCTATCAAATACCAGTAAATTGACAAGCGCAAACCTTAGTAAATCATCTTGAGTGATTAATTTAAATTCTCTCCTCCCATAAATTTTGTGTCTGAAAGGGAGACTCCTACAAATGCATATGCAATAAGGTCATCCGCAAAAATAACCCTGTTCACGGCTTTTCAGCGCACATTTTTCACTGCGTGTCTTTAGTCAATCCTGACAGTAGCTTTTGAAAGCCAAGGGTCTGCGCTGGTGCAAGCTGTTAAATCTGGCCCCAAGTGTGAATTTTTGGACTATCAAAAATGAAAGAAAAAAACATTGGATTTTGAAGCAGTTTTTGTGCTTGGTAAAAAAAAAAATACTAATCCTCCCTCTGATGTTTCTGTTTGCAACATAATCTGCTGTGCTTGAAACATTACATGATTGTGCATAAGGAAAAGTAGATTTGCAGTGTGGAAACTCATTTTTGCATCTGTCTGACCACATGTTGTTTAGTTATATTAACACAGATGTATGATTAGATTGATTCATTCCCGTTTTTGTCATTGCATATGCATGCAGTTGTATTGCACCCACTGAATACTCAGTTATTTTACATGGAGAAAGAAAGCTCATACAATAATAGCTTAACATTGACAAATTAATGAGTAACATTTGACGAATAACAAGCTATTTTGACCTTGCAATCACTGCAGAATCAATTATACATCCTCACCCTGTATTGTCCCCTCCTATAACACTGCAACTACGGGACCCAAATGAATCCTGTACCACGTATCCCAGCGTCATTACCTAAAGTGGGAAACCTCACCGTTTCGGATATTACCCCATACGGATTTCGGGTGTCCTGGGAAGCAGATTCTTCTGAGGGCTTCAGCCATTTTCAGGTAAAGGTGTCGGACTCTGGCCTGCTGCTGGAGCCACAAGAGTTCGTAGTGCCGGGAAACCAGACCTTACTGGATGTTTTGGGCCTGATTACTGGCATTGGCTATGAGGTCAGTGTGACCGGGTTGTCAGGGAATGGGTTACAGTCTCGTCCAATCACCACAGTGGCTGTTACAGGTACCGCTTTCTGCTTTTCAACTGCACGTCACTCCTTCACCTCAGAGATTTCTCTGCCCAAGCTTAGTAGTTTTTACTTTGTTGCATAGCAAATAGTTTTTAATATCTAGCAGATCATATTTAACCTCTATTGCATTTTTTGCAGGGGTTGTATGCACAGGACATGTTCAAGATTGATAGATTCTCTTTGATATGTTAGACACACAATACCATGACAAAAACCTGATAAAATGTACAGTTGCTCTAAACACTTAATATGCTCAAGATGCTTTTCTCACCCCCAGCTGCTGCTGCTTCTGATTGATTGGTCAGTCGTTTTAAAATCAGTACTGACGAGAACTGTTCTTGGTAACACTTTATTTCAGTGGTCCACTTTAGACATTCTACTAACTATAAGTAACTTTGCAACATCATGTCAACTAACTCTCTTTAGAGTATTAGTAGACTGGTTAATATCTGCTAACTCTTTTTTTAATGCTCCGCCAACAGACATTCTGTTGACTATAAGTAACTTTGCAACTATTTAAACTTATTCTACAAACCTGAACTCTAACGTCTGACCCTAACCTAACAGTCTATCATCGAGTTATGGGAGTTAGTTGGCTTGTAGTTGCAAAGTTACTTATAGTTTGTAGAATGTCTAAAGCAGACCATGAAATAAAGAGAAACTGTTATAATGTGGTCAACTGATATTTTTGTTTTTGTCTATTTAAAAAGTTTGCCCACACATTTGCTGTTGTCAATCAGTCTTTTTTATACTAAAATCAACCTTCACTAAAAAATTTTTTTTTTTTAACTTTCTTTCCTTAAAAACCCTTTAAGTGTCTTCTCAACCAAATGGTTGAGCACATTTTGAGTCACTATATTTTATTGAGAGGATTACCTAACTTAACTCAAACTGATTGAGCCATCTCTACCATCTGGTTGAGGTATGTTATGCCAAAAAAATCCACTAGATGTCACAGTGTCAATCAACAGCACTTGCCACAACACTTCTCCTAACATGGATGTCAGAAACAAATAAATCACCCCAGCCATGTGAACTGTTTTTGGTGAAATTTTGCAAGCTAAGCATATTACATATTACACTGTAAGAGCCCCAACTTTACAAAATTATGTTACTTGGTGCCATGAAAAAACTTAAGTATGTTTTTAATAATTTTTCAAAAACATGCTCAACCAAACGGTTGATTTGGCACATAACGGTTACTGTCACCCCCCTTTTTGAGAATGGACATTACAATGCACTATTAAAACTTGGTTGTAATTCAAGAATGCTTTGGAATAAAGACCTAAGTTTGGTCTTGTTTTAAAGAAAACACTAAGCAGATTATTGCTGAAGTAAAAGCACTTCGATAAATAAAAGTATGAAAAAGTTATGGAAGTTTTAAATTTACATTAAATAAAATATACTGTACTTAATATTTTTTCTTTTATATAAAACATATATTTTACAAAATATTTTTTACTATAAAATTACTATAAAATCAAAGTCATATATCTAACCAAGTTGTGTTCCAAATTTGAAGTTGATATCACAAAAATTGAAGTTCTCAATGGGATTTTGTTTAGGCGTATTTCCAAAAATGACATAAATTCCATTGAATTTAATTGTATGCATTTACATTTATCTGACGCTTTTATCCAAAGCAACTTACAATTTTTGCTATATATATATCAGAGGTCGCACACCTCTGGAGCAACTAGGGTTTAAGTGTCTTGCTCAGGGACACATTGGTGTCTCACAGTGGATTCGAACCCAGGTCTCTCACACCAAAGGCATGTGTCTTATCCACTGCGCCAACACCACCCCTATGCATTCTGCTATGCATTCTGCTATGCATTCTGCTATGCATTCTGCTATGCATTCTGCTATGCATTCTGCTATGCATTCTGCTATGCATTCTGCTATGCATTCTGCTATTATGCATTCTGCTGTATGCATTCTGCTGTAACAAATTAATGCATTTCTGTCCAAATATCACTTCTGTTACAAAATATGGAACCTTGAGACTCAGACCTTTCTGACAATGTGTTTTGTTGATTAGAAAAGGTTTTGATCAGAAATTATGATGGGCAATGAAAAAGTATGGCAAAGTATGTGTATGAATTCCGGTACCATTTTTTACCATTAAGTGACATCTCAACCATTTGGTAGAGGCCGATATTTTTAAAATTATGGGATGTGTTGAAAAAAAAATACATTGAGTGTGGTTACTAGCGACATAAGGAGATAAGAAATGCAAACAAAAAAATGTTCCATCACTTTTTTCTTGATGCGGACTTTAAAGGGTTAAAAAAAACAACAAAAACACGATACAAGATAATTTGTTTGAGAAGTAATGCATAAGATATTTAATGTTTTATTTTTTTAAGAGAATATATGGATATATATTGGGTATATTTGGTCTTATTACAGATTTTAATTGTTGTACTTGTTTATACTTATACTGTATATATAAAACATCTATATGTATTCCTGCAATAAAAAATAAAAAAAACATCTGCCAGTGCATCAAGACACCAGTTTTAATATGTTATGCACTGTTGCTTTTCAAGTAAATGTATTTGGTTTCAAGATTATTTAATTATTTTAACCCTCTATGGCATGGCGTTGCCCTCAGGCAACAAACTACCTTTTTGGCCCCCCACCGCCCCTTTAATTTTTTTTAAATATATAATATCACCTGACATGTCTGTTTAATGAAATGAGAGGCTGAAATGGGTGTGACCTTTTGTTTTGGGGTGAAGCAGTTCTTTAATGAAGCAAAGCCACATGGTACACAGTGCCAATTAGTAAGATAAATATCACCTTTAACTATTAAATTACTTTAATAGAATTGTTTTTAACCTTTGAGCATTAGATTGTTTCACAAAATTGTGATTGCAGTGTAATTCCATTTATGCCACATTCAGTGTAAACGCACATTTTTCCATGGTAACTTCTATTGCAATGTACAGACTGATCAAGATATGCTCAAAAGAAAATACTAGAAAACAAAAGTTCAAAGACCTATAATGCTTATGCAGATGAAAAATAATGAACATGTCCTGTGTTTACACGTCCTATTTGATGTCACAGTCTATATTCTAGAAGATGACATGCTGTTTGAGCTAAGCTTTGGTTGGGAAACTCAACTAACCCCTCAATACTATCCCTTGTTTATTTGCCAGGCCTCCTCCATCGATAATCCATGCTTCACTTGTCCCACATGTCTGATGCCATTTAAACTGTCTACTTAAATGGCTGACAAAAACTATATCCATCAGTATTCAAGTCCCATATCATCAGGTTTCATCAAGGTTTTTCACCAGCATGAGGCCTGAGATCTTGTATGATGCAGCTCAGAAGGAAACAGTCTTGCATGAAATCACTGCACAGAAAGATGTCATGTGTAAGTGGCGTGCATGATTTGCAGTGCCATATGGTGTCAAAAGTCATGAAGGGACGCGTATACATTGTTGTTATGTGTCCATGGTTTAACTAACACGAGAAGTAGTCGTAATACTTGATGCATGTCAAATGGTTGGAGACTGGCAAGGTAGTTGGAAATGAACTCAAAACTCTTTTCCTTGTTAAAACAAGAAAAAGACCCATTTCCTCTTGTCAATCAGAGGCAGAACCAGAGATTGAGCACCTTTTCGTGTCGGACGTGACCCCTGAGAGTTTCCGGCTGGCCTGGACGGCAGAAGACGACGTTTTTGATCGATTTGTGCTCAAAGTTAGAGATTCGAGAAAGCTCTCCCACCCTCGAGAGTTCGTTGTGCCGGGTGATGAAAGAACCAAAGTGTTAACACAGCTTTTGGGGGGAACTGAGTATGAAATTGAGCTTTACGGTGTCACGTTGGAACATCGCTCCCAACCCGTTACTGCCGTTGCGAGAACAGGTATTGTGTTCAGTGTTATAGGATTGCCTTTCGCATCATTTCTGGATTTGAGAGGGCTTTCTTGGCTGCAATGTGGTGGAAGTGTCTTTAACAACTAAATAACACTCTTCATCCTAAACAGGTACTGACTGATGTGTTAATCTTTGGTGCACCATGATTTGAAATGTATCTATCATGATATGTTTCAATCCAGGCTTAAAGTCAACAGCAAAAACTGAGGTTGAAACTACTATTTTGTGGTCCTCTGACAGTTTCTTTCTGTCATTTAAAAAGATTCAGTTTGTGTTGCTGTTGTCAATCAGTGTCTTTTCTTCACAAGAATCAACATTTTTCCATTAAGAAAAACTGATGACACTTTACAATAAGGTTCTGTTTGTTAACATGAACTTAAAAAAATGTATTAATGTTAACGTATTCAACATTTGAGAGTGTGAAAGATTCTGTCCGCAAACATTGCATTTATGCATTTAGCAGATGCTTTTATCCAAAGCGACTTACGAAAGATGCACAAAAGCACCAAATTACATAGACTATTCAACAAGAAAAATACATTGATTGTGGCTTGAAAAGTGGGTGCTTTAGAAGCTGAAAAAAAGACATTTTGACACATGTTCAACTTCAGTTCATGTTGACTTTAACCTTGCATGCTTTCGTTTCTCTCACGAAGGAACATTCATGTGTATGTTCATGCATCCAGAGGAAAGTCTCCTGATGTTCATGTCACTACTAAACCATCAAGTTACATTTTTCTGCACATCGTTGTTGGGAAAGCAATGTTAATTTGTCCGCATGCCCTGAGAACTAATGATTCTGTGTTGGTTTATGTAAATGGTCCGATCTAAATAACATGCCTTCTTTTTGTCAATGTCTCACTCCAGGTAAATTTGTGGAATGTAGTTTAATGATTTTGGCATGATTGATCATGGTACAAATGCGAGCTTTTGTGGATGTTTCTTGGAATGGAAACTTGCACTATTAAGACTAACGAATCTTTCTTTTAGGCCTTTTTCATTGCACCTGGGAAAGGCCCGCTTCTCCTGCAGTTCAGTGTTTGATGCTGGTCTTTCTTTGTCCATTTTCCAGTGGCTGTATTAATTAACTTCATATCTCAATGGCCATAAGGACCCTGGGTGGAACATTTTCCCAATTTTCAAAGTTTTCTTCTTGACATTGCTTAATATATATCTGTATTTGCTGTCTGGCAGGCCTTGGAGTTCTACAAGACCTTGGTTTCTCTGACGTCACAGACACATCAGCTGTGGTTTCCTGGACTGTACCGCGTACCCAACCGGACTCCTTCAGAATCACTTATTTTCCAGTCCAAGGAGGCGAGTGCTGGTCCTCTTAAAACCCTAAAGAATGCTTGAACACATTACTATAGATACATGCAATGTAGTGAATACTACTATAGACCACGTTTTTAAGTATATTCAAGTACTATACTGTAAATTCATTCGTTATTGCTTCTCTTCTGTGTATTAACAGGTACTCCCATGATCATGATGGTGGACGGGTCACAATCTCAGGTTTCGCTAATAAACCTGATTCCTGGAGAGATGTATCAGGTGTCAGTTATTGCAGTGAAAGGTCTGGAGGAGAGCGAACCAGTGTCCGACACTTTTACAACAGGTCAGTTAAGTCACTTAACTGGTTAGTGGTGTTTTCTAAGATAAACATCGGTATTGCTCAAACTGAGTGAGTGATCTGAACAAAACCTTAAACCTAAATATAATATAATACAATATTATATTATATTATATTATAATAGGTGCTGTCAAATAGATTGATTGTGATTAATTTTTTAAAACTTTTTTGTTAGTTGCGATTGTGTAATCACATCTAACAAAAGTTTGTAAATATATGTATGTACATATATATGTGTGTGTGTGTGTGTGTGTGTGTGTACAGTACATATATAAACAAATAAGTAATTCACGTACATTAATGTAAAGACATGAAAATGTATACAATTAAAATATCAATTATATAAATATTACTTTATTATATAATATATATATTACATTTATTTTCCTATATAACAAATTATACCTTAAAATAGTTTTTATTTTAATTATTTTATATATAATATTTCTTTATTTTACATATAACAAAATAAGTCAAGTAATAAAATAAAAGATATTGATTTTATATAGGTTATATTTTATATATTATATATAATATTTATTTAATACATAACAAATAATATCATAGCAAAATATAGTTTTATCTTCATTCTTTACTTTTATTTTTTAATCATTTCTTTGTGACCTCCAGCCCTGGATAGGCCACGCAGCCTGACTGCTGTCAATGTCACTGACACGAATGCGCTGTTGCTCTGGCAGCCTGCAGTTGCGACTGTGGATGGATATGTCATCACATACAGCGCAGACACCGGTGGGAACCTCCTGCGCTCTCTTGCTCTATTTTAAGTTTTCTTTATTTCATGTTTGACTTGCATGCATACTCGCCCTGAGTAGAGCAAAAATAGTTGTACACTCTAAAAAATGCTGGGTTGTTTTAACCCAAATTTGGGTCAAATATGGACAAACCCAACTGTTGGGTTAAAAAGTAATTTAGAAATTTAACCCAACGGCCGGGTTTGTCTTGACCCCAATTTGGGTTAAAACGACCCTGCATATTTTAGAGTGTAGATATCTCAGTGTTGCATTGCAGGACACTGCTGTCACTGATACCCCAAAATATACCCACACCTATATAAACACACCTGTTATTCAGTTTACTGCATTATCAATTTTTCTAATGTGTTTTAGGCTCTATCGCTTTAAGTGTTATAGATAACTTCTGCTTCTTGTATTTTTCTCTGAAGTGCCCCTGATATCAGAGCAGGTTTCTGGCAACACGGTGGAGTTTGAGATGACTTCACTGGCTCCAGCAACTGAATACTCAGTCAATGTTTATGCCATAAGAAACCAAGAGAAAAGTGCTCCAGCGACCACAGACTTCACAACAGGTGAGATGCAGTCACAGTCAACCATTACTAGTGCTGCAGCGCCTCCTGTAGGCCACACGAGATACAGCTTTACAGCATTACTGAAGAGTTCAAATGGCTAATTCCCATAAAACAATGAGGATTTTACATATACAATCATAGTGAAATTCTGTTATGCATGTGCAGTGTTTTGCATATATATATATTTATGCAAAACACATCTTTAATATATTAACATCATTATTAATATTAAATATTTAAGATTAAAATATAAAAAGTTTTAAGTGTCCTGATCGAAAAAGTAAACCATTTAATAATGTATCACAAAAATGATTTACAAAATAATAATTATTTTAATAATAATAGTAGTACTATTAAAAAGCAGCTTTAACACAACTTTTGTTGTTTTATATTTTTTTAAGAAATGTCCTATACATTTCTCATATGTGTTCTGATTAAGAATAAAAAACATTTAATGTATCACAAATTTTTTTTTTTTACAAAATAATAATAATAAACATTAAAAGCAGCTATAAATTAGCTTTTAAGAAATTAAAACCATTTCATGTATGACAAAGATTTTTTACTAAATAAAATAATTATAATAATAATAATTAAAAAATGTTGTTTTTTTTGTTTTGTTTTTTACATATTTTATGTTTTGCCTAGCATTTGGTAATCAATACAAAAAGTACCCGATGTACCTACCTGGATAATATGAAAAATTACTCACTTCAACACTTTTTATTCTGCTTTGTCAAAACAACAATTCTGTAAATAAAAATTTATTCTCCCATAATGCATCAGTGACTTTTTGGAAGTTTTGGAATTTTCTTTACTAAAAAAGAATGTCATCTTATTGTCTGAATAAGCATGAATGTGATGTGGTTGTGTGTTACGTAGATGTGGATGCTCCGCGTGATCTGGTTGCCAGTAATATTCAGACAGAAAGCGCTGTGCTCTCCTGGAAGCCTCCGCGGGCAGCCGTCAGCGGCTACATACTGACCTTTCAAACATCTGACGGAGATGTCAGGGTCAGGCATTTCTCACATACTTCTAACTTTCAAAGGCCATATCACCTTATTTTGTAACACGGAGTAAGCTTCATTCTGTGAATGTGTGAGACTTCTGATTCATTAGTCGCTATAACTAGAAGAATAACAAATGCAGTAAACGGTAAAACTATTTGATTTGTTCATGATTATAATATTACATTAAGATAATATAATATAAAGCAGCATACTGTCATGCCATGTTTTTATACAGGAAAAATAACCAGAAGCGAATTACACCGGAAGCCTTGTACAAGTTGTATTTAAAATACTATATAGAATTTATGCAGCTTTTTTGTCTAAATTATTTGTCAATCAAAAAAATAATAGTAATTTATCTGCTGGCAGGCAAAATTTTAAACATCTGGAGAGTGTTGTTTATTGTGCAGATTATAGAATTATATTTCTGGACATGATTAGACATCAATAATAATTAATGCATTTTATATATTCTTATACTCAAAGCGCTATAGCACATTACAAAAACATGTGAAGTAATACATCATATATGATACATAATAGCAATAGTTATTCAATATTAAAAGGTTTTGCTAAAAATATGTTTTTTTACTTATATTCAGAGCATAACTGATGTATGTTAACACAGGAATTGAATCTAGACCCATCTGTCACCTCACACGGTCTGTCGGATCTGAGAAGCACCACAGAATACACCGTCAGACTGCAGGCCGTCTCTGAGGACAAGAGGAGCAACAGTATCAGCACTGTCTTCACCACTGGTCAGTCACTTTACTACACAGACACCGCTGGGTTTTATGTAGCACAAATGATATAGCTATATTACTATTGCTCAAACTAAGGGTGTTTGTTTCAGAACCTGCATGTTTTATTACTTAGTTCAGTTACATCAGTCCACAGCCCAGATCAGAATTGAAAACAAACTCTGGACCCAACAAATCAAGCTTGTATCATAACTCATTATGGGAAATGTGTTGCGAAAAATTGGGTGTCTGATTCTGTTTTTATCGCACATTATTTATCGCAGTTGAAAACCAAAGAGTGCCTCTTCATCTTAAAAAGCTAACTTGCCAATCGATCTTGATTGCATAAACACATTTTGGTACGCTTTGAAATGTTGCCGTGTGAAATCAAACCAAACCAAGAAGAAAATAACAATATAAGTCCTTGTTTTGGAACAAATCAAATTATCTACAGTTTTAAAAATGTGAATAGAATTATGGGTTTGTTCATATAAAGACACCATGCAATCAAAATGAAAAATTCTTATTTTAATGGAAATATTGTTGGACCAAATATATAAATTTGGTCCAACAGCAAAATAAAAAATCCACAAAAGCATTTCTATGACTTTCCAGAAGAAGACAAATATTGAAAGATTGATTACAGTGATCAGTAGAGAGAAAATGTCAAATTCGCCGTCACTCACTCGACCGTTGTCTTGGGTTACGTTTACACGACAACGTTGTACTAAAAACTGAAAAGTCTTTCCTTTCCATTTTTCACTTAAAAAGACGTTGTTAAAATGATCCCCGTTCACACGGATCCGCAAAAACAACTGAAAACACTGTATTCTGCTGCCAGGCCAGTAGTTGATGATGTCACTTTGTAAAGAAAAATTAGGTGCCTATAGACTGAACATGTAATACCCATGCGTATGACATCACAGTTTTCACAAATTCAGGTTTTTGTAGTTTGTACAGTGACGATAAGGGTATTGCTTTCAAAAACTGCCAAAACACATAAAAAGTTTTCTGTTTTTAGTTGAAAACTGTCATGTTAACAGCCCCTCAGAAACACTCACACAGCAGCGTTAACTAGTTTTCTGTAATTTAATGCCAAGATAATATAACAAAGTATAGTGTTATAAATCTACTTTACATTTTTTTTATGAAAATATAAAAAACTTTGCTTTATAGATTTACGATGTTAATATGACTGTGGGAACGTGTCATTATAGTCCGTGAAAACAATTGCAATTGCTGTTTCATGCCAACTTTAGTTCTTTAAAAATAAATTCATGGTTTCCTTTAGGCTTATATCAAACAGTCTTGACTGAGGGGAAATTCAAACCTTCATCTACAAACCTTTATAAAAGATGTCAGTGATTTTGCATTGCTCTGTTTTTAAGGTTTTGAGGCACAGCATTCTGAAGTTTTTGTGATCTGTTCATTATTAGTGTCTGTTTCTTGAATCAAACCTTGTTTTGTGTGTGCAGTTGGCTTGCTCTACGGAAAAGCCAAGGACTGCTCAGAAGCTCTGCTGAACGGAGAGACGTCCTCCGGTCCGTACACGATTTACATAACCGGAGATGAGAAACAACCGGTCCAAGTGTACTGCGACATGACCACAGATGGCGGCGGCTGGATGGTGAGTCGAGATGTGTCGACAGAAAAACGTAGCCTAGTTTTGAGTATGCAACTTACAAACTATGAATTTAACTATACGTAACGCTACGGATAAACTAAGATTTACGGAAGCCTCGGACCTGGAGTAACATTGGAATAAAACAGCAGGTTGATTAATTTCCTCAATAAGCTCTTTTTTACCTGACAGACTTCAGTCCTTTACACATACAGTATTATGGAAATGTTGACACTTATAAAAGAGAGAGCATTTATGGCAAAACTTACTTTGTTAGCGGCTCTTCAACATAAACCAGACCTAAACAGCGCGTCTCTTTGTGCTCCGGTCTGTGTTGAACATTTATTAATAAATAAATGTAATTTCTTATGTTTTTTGTATCAGTATTTATTGATTCTTATAACCTTCAAATACAGTTTCTGAATGTTATTTACATGTACAAATACCTTATCCATGATAAAGTAGCATCTTATTGAAATGGAAACATACTTTTACCATTAGTTATGTAAGGCAAAAGAAGTTAGAATCAAGGATTAACTTAAATTCACTACTTTCAACACAACTTCTGTTCATGTATTTGAAGGCTGCTATTGGATTATTGAGGGTAAACGTCATTTTATGTGACTAAGCTTTACTTTGTATATTAGTTACATTCTGCCTTAAAGGGATAGTTCACCCAAAAATGATCCCATAATTTACTCACTCTCAAGTCATCCTAGGTGTTTATGGCTTTCTTCTTTCAGCCAAACACAATCAGAGTTATATTAAAAAAATCCTGGCTCTTCCAAGCTTTATAATGGGAGTGAATGGTACATTAGATTTTGAAGCCTAAAAAAGTGCATCCATCCATCATAAAAGTAATCCATACGGCTCAAGGGGGTTAATAAAGTCCTTTTGAAATTATGCGTTTTTGTAAGGAAAATATCCATATTTATAATTTCATAAACTATAATCACTAGTTGTAAAAAAAAAACCTGTAACATCTCCATTATCCACAGGTGTTCCTACGGCGTCAGAGCGGCAAGGTCGATTTCTACAGGAACTGGAGGAATTACTCTGCAGGATTCGGGGACACGAACGATGAGTTTTGGCTCGGTGGGACTCCATTTGACAAGCCAATGTCATTATAACATTAAAATCCACTCAGTCCATTTCTGAATCTGCATTCTGACAAAGATTGTGCATCGTTGTCTTTCAGGACTGTCGAATCTTCACAAAATCACAACGGCTGGTCAGTATGAGATACGTGTGGACCTGCGTGATGGACCAGAGACTGTGTTTGCTGTTTACGATAAATTTTACATCTCAGACCCTCGTTCTCGCTACAAGATCCAGATTGGTACATACAGTGGTACCGCAGGTGAATTAGATTGAACATTTACACTTACATGTATATTTATGAATTTGGAAGATGCTTTTATCCAAAGCGACATATTTTTGAATTCCACTGTGCTGTTTACCATTGATCTTCAGTGTAAACACATGCTAGATGGTAAAAATGCGACACTATTAAAGTTCAAATAAGTGCAACTTTAAAAAAAAAGGCTCTAGACCTGCAATGTGTCAAACATATCTTGTGTGAAGTGCCCCTTAAAGTGTATTTAAGGTATCACTTGTACATATTATCATGATATGAAGATCACAATAAAGATAATTTCACCCTTGAATACATGCATACTTGATGTTACTTCTTTCTTAGGTGATTTCTAATATTTCACACTCAATGATTGCAAAGGTATTGTAATACTAAGCTTGTAATGTTTGGCCTTTGTGTCTCTCTTAAGGCGATTCCTTGTCATATCACCAGAACAGACCCTTCTCCACGTATGACAATGACAATGACATTGCCGTCACCAACTGCGCCCTCTCTTACAAGGGAGCGTTCTGGTATAAAAACTGCCATCGAGTGAATCTAATGGGAAAATATGGAGACAGCAGTCACAGCAAAGTAAGGAACACATCGAGTAATATACTCTCCACTCATAGACAAAAGTAAAGAATGTTGTTTTTTGGGGGCAATTACATTTAATATCAAAATTAATTTTACTGTCGAATTTTAAATAAAAGTGAAGTAACAGAAACATGATCCGACTTATCTCAGTAAAATGGACAAAAAATATATCAGTAACACTTTACAGTAAGGTCCTGTTAGTTAATGAATTAAATATCTAGTTCATTAATGAAACTGATCTAGATGACGCTGGCTGATTGGTTCATTACATGCAATCTGCAAACAATCACATAATTATCACATGACACAAGCTGATTGGCCTCTGCTGATCCTGCAGCCATTGAGATTGCTTGCTCAACATTTAAATAGTCTGTGTCTGTGTTTGCTGTAAGCTAGTCCTGCAGCGCCCAGAGCTCTGATACCCTCCACCTCCCCCAGCTCCACCTGCCTACAGTATAAATACTTGTGTATGTCTATTCATGCAGCAGCTGCATATCTTACATGCTCCCAGCAGCGTGTGTGTATTAGTAGTGGCAAGTCCATACTTGCTCTGCAGCAGCAGCGTAGCAGATATAGTCTGCCAAATACATTAATATTGACATTTTCAATTACCTGCTAAAACTATTCCAAGAGTTGTCATGATTGAATTACAACAATGAGCAATAGATTTGCTACAGTATTTAATTATCTTTGTTTTCGTTAGTTAATAAAAATACAACTGTTCATTGTTAGTTCATGTTTGCTCAGGTCCATTATTTCAATAATTTATTAGTACATTTTGACATCAACTAAGAATAATAAATGCTTTAGAAATATTTTTCATTGTTTTTTCATGTTAACGAATGTAGTTAACTATAATAAATGGAACCTTATTGTGAGGTGTTTTACCTATTAATTGGGGGCTCGTCCGGGATTGTCCGGGTGCGCGAGGGGCAAACCTTACGTGGTCGACCAGTTCCTATACCACCTTCCTCTACTGATCTCGATGAGTCTAAATCTGACTTCAATATAGGCAAGTACGTCAAGTTGGTACCGCCTTTTTGTGAAGAAGAAGGGGACTCTTATTTTATTGCTTTAGAGCGTGTCACCTTTAAATTGAATTGGCCGAAGGACATGTGGACTCTGCTGCTTCAGTGTAACATGGTTGGGAAAGCACAGGAGGTGTGTGTGTGGCTTTGCCAATTGAGGAGTCATTGGACTATGACACTGTCAGAACACCAGTTTAAGACCATACAAATTGATGCCAGAGGCATATCGTCAAAAATTCTGAGCGTGTTCAATGCAAGCCAAACAAACTTATGTCGAGTTCGCCAGAGAAAAGTAAACGCTTTTTGAAAAGTGGTGTTTTGCCACTAAGACTACCACTTATGAGGAGTTGCAAGAGTCAGTCTTGCTGGAAGATTTAAAAATTTGCGTGCTGGAAAGTGTTGTAGTTCTTTTAAATGAACATAAAGTGTTAAAGCTTTCTGATGCGGCGTACTTGCAGACGAATTTGCGCTTTTCCCACCGCCTTTCCCTGTAGTCGTCAAACAAAAAACCCCTTAGCTACAGAGTCTATGGTCCAGTGAGGATAGATATGCATCCCAATGACCAGTTGTCTAAATAACTTTATAATTTGTAAAAATGGGTTATTTTTTATCTTAAGTATTCCATTAGTATTCCATTCAACCCCACCCACACTTAGCACTTAACACCCCTACATATTACACTTCAAAATGTTTTGTAATGACATGTATTTCACCTATTTTAATTCACAGGGCATCAATTGGTTTCACTGGAAAGGCCACGAGCATTCGATTCCATTTGCGGAGATGAAGATCCGGCCAGTAAATTTCAGAAACTTGGAAGGCAGACGGAAAAGATCATAAGACTTCAATCGTCCAAAAACCCACATGGTCAAAAGCACGATACAACTCCTGAGTGAAAATCTTCTAGTGATACTTTGTCTTTCACCTCAACATTATTGGATGCCACAGAATACTGTTTCGTCAATCCTTTTTATATGTTATAAAAGGCTGCATGATTATTGGGGAGTTTTACATAAACTTGACACATGAAATGTGATATTTGTGACACCTTCACTGTTCAAAATTTTCCAATAAAAAATCTAAAACTGATCTTTATTATGAGAATACCACTATGTGAATAAGTCTCCACTATTACACTGATAAATGGAGTTAATAACTTTTCATAGACCAGAGATGTGATTTCCTCGACTGAATCATTACCACACTCAGGTCTGACATAGCCAGGATGGTGCAAATAAGTGTGTTAATTATTTCTGTTTTCAAAACTAAAAAAAAGTAAGCAAATGTCAATGTGATTATTTTCTGAAAAGCCGGTTTGCTTATTGATTTTTTTATTGATAATTTGTTTTGTTTTAAATGTATTTTTATAATGTTTTTTTGCCCCCATGGAGTCCTAAATATCTATAATCCCTCAATGCAGAAGTGTCGATTAAACTGTATCTCTTCTCCTTGAATGTCTAAAATTTATCTTCAACAAAATAGGAAATAAAATTATAATTTGTAATGTTGGAATTTATGTTTTCAATCTCCCTATTTAACTATCCCAAAGATTAATTACCCAAAAAAGTAGACCCTTCAAGTAAAGTCCTGTAGGTTGCAAGGTGGAGCCGCTGTGGATCGAAATTGTGGATCTCACAAATGCTCAATCAGATTGAGATCTGGGAAATTTGGAGGCCAGGGCAACATCTTAAAGTCTTCATTGTGTTCCTCAAACTTGGCAGGGTGCATTATCCTGCTAAAAGAGGCCACTTCAACCAGGGAACATCGTTGCCATGAAGGGGTGTACCTGGTCTGCAATGTTTAGGTCGGTCTCACGTGTCAAATTTACATGCACATGAATGGCCAGACCCAGGGTTTCCCAGCAGAACATTGTCCAGAGCATCACTTCCCCAGGTAAACGGCGCACACGTCCACCCATGTGATGTAAAAGAAAACAGGACTCATCGGACCAGGTGACCACCTTCCACTGCTCCAAGTTCCAGTTATGACACTCGCTTGCCCATTGTAGGCGCTTTCAATGTTGGACAGGGGTCATCATAGACACTGCAGCCCCACACGCAACAGAGTGAGATGCACTGTGTGTTGTGGCACATTCCTCCCATATCCAACATTAAAATTTAGTTTGAAGTGTGGAAGTGTGTTGCTGGGTAGAGGGATGCCGCTGAAGTGCCACTGTAGACCTTCAGTTGGCTCGGGCCAGATGGGATAGCCTTAGTTGCCCTCGTGCATCGATGTCACCGGTTTGTGGTTTGTTCCTCCTCAGACCAATGTTGGCACATTTTCACCACTGCTGACCAAGAGCAACTCCACAAGCCTTGTCGTTTCAGAGATTCTCTGACCCAGTCGCCTTGCCATAACAATTTGGTCCTTGTCCAAGTCACTGAGATCTTTATTCCTGCCCATTTCCCCTGCATCCAACGTGTTGATTATGAGAACTAAGTGTCCCTTTACCATCTAAAGCCGCGTTTCCACCGAAATTACCTGGAACAATTTGTCCCAGGAACTTTTTTCCCCCAGACCTGCTGTCTGCGTTTCCACTGTGGTCTAAAGTACCGTGAAGATTAAGCAAATTAGTCAGTTGACGTAGGACTGCACTCACTGTCTGCAATATATTTTTAAAAATGCTGGTTGAAATGAGTCAAACCATCAAAATGTGGCATGAACTGAACCAATCAGCATGTTCAGCGCCTAAGTCCCACATCTTGAACTTTGAAAAAGGGTTCCTGCGGTCGAAACACACCGAGTACCACCCCAAAGTCGCTAGTTCCTGGGGAAAGTTACTGTAAACACTGGAAAAGTGCTGGAAACAGATTAATCTACCCAGACCTTATGTGGCCTTGTTAGGAGATGATCAACGATATTCATTTCACATATGACTGGTCATAATGTTTAGGCACATATATATTGTTAATCATTTTGAATGCATTTCTAAGACAGCCAGCAATGCTGCTAGTTATGCATAATGACCACATGTATACATTTGTGAAAGCGTAACTGTCTTCTTGATGAGCGTAATACTAAGCAGACAACGGCGTTTTGGACTTTAAAATATCAACAATAGCCACAGTCAAGGTTTGTGAAATGTTAATGTTTTATGACAATTTTTGCATCATACATAGAAACATACTAGGATAAAATTAAAAAAGAAATGTGTACAGGAAAAACATCTTTCTTAACAAGTAAATTATTGTGAGCTGTCAGGATCAACTTTAAATGAAAGTGTGGCATTAATTATTGTGGCTCAATTTTTGGTATGCGCAACATTTTCTAAACTTTTAACCTTTAATCTAGAATTTACACATTTGGGGGTATAACATTTGCAGTGTAATATAGTAAAAAAAAAAAAATTAGCTAGAAATTTCACTTGTCACAAATTTCAATTTAAGAGGAAAAGAAAATTAATACAGTGTACATTAAGTGTTTTGTTTTATAAAATTGCACATTTTGAGTTTGACATACATTCAATCAGTTTTCATTAAAGGACATATCATTATCTATTAACTCTAACAGCACTTCACTATGGATATTTGGCACAAATAATGTAACAGAAACACAGTATAACATATCTTTTTTAATGTCTGGTACCATCTATTTTGTCCCTTTTAATAAATGCCCTAAAGTTGAGCTTTCTCAGTATTGCAGTTTATATCCTCAGCTTTCAGATATTTCTGTTTGAAGATTGTATCAAGTGATCGGATTCAAGTTATCACAAGGCATCGCATGTACAAATTAATTTGTATTTCTGACAATTTACTAAGAAGAAGTTAAAATTAGTTTTAAACCACCATGACTGCACATGTACAGCTATATAAATAATATGCATTAAATATAATAAAATAGATGTAAACTGTATATACATTTCCTGTATAAAGATCCCTCGCTTTGAGAGTTTATGGTTATATATAAAGATACATATCGATTGCTTATATAGTATGAATATATAGATATCTGCTTGTATTTTTAAGAATAGAAGCAGTGTATCGTATAAAATAATCAATATGTTTAATGTTTATTTCATTTATCTCTAAAGTATGTCTGCAGTGGTGTCGTCACTCACTGGATGAGAAAAGTGTTTGTGATAAATATCATGTGCATTTGCAGATTGAGGCCTCCCATGCACAGAGAAGTTTCAATAGTTGTCATAACTGGTTTAAAATCAGTGGATTCTGTTTAACTCGTAGTCATACCCCCAGTGCCAAATATAAAAGACAATTGTATAGCAAAAACTTGGTCCTGTGTAAACATCTCAAGAGCTTAAATTTAGCCTAGAAAATACACACACTGCCTCGTAGGTCATTTGGCAGTGAGAACAATTTAAAAGGAATAAAATACAAACTTGCACTCCATGAAGCCGGCAAACACTATAAACTCAAGCTCCGATGTACCAAGTAAACTGTATAAATATTCCTATTTACAAAAGTAATAACAAGACTCGTAGTTTCTTAAAAATATACAAAATGCAACGCAGTAACTTCAATCTTCGTGTGCACAGGACTCCTGCTCAGGACCATTTCACAGACACCTACGCTAAGATTTTTACCTTTAAACTTCAAACTATCTTCCACAGATGTAGCCAAACACCGATTAAATGAAATCCACGATCATGACCCTCACTATACTTATTGTATGACAATTAAAAACCCCTTCACCCTCAAAAACAGTTTAGCACTATAGAGGAGTGCAATTTACCCACTTGCCAATGAAAAAAAAAATGTGCTGAACACATTTCATAGTCTTCATCATGCAAACTGCAATTTGTAAAATGCTAATCAGCCTGTTTGTTTATTAAATATATTCTCTAATGTGATGATGCATTCAACTACCAATAATAGTTTAATGCATTTTACCATGATGAAAAAAGTCTGCGCTGTGCTGAAGAACTTAAGTTTTGAATTGTGATCTACACTATGTAACTGGACCGGACTTCACGTTCAATTCCAGTGTTTCACAACCCTTTTTCCTGTTAAAGAGCTCTACTGACCCTTTCTGGAACTATGCAGCAGTGCAACGTTTGTGACGGCTTAACACATGCAGGGAAACGTGTCCAAACAGACGTCATGGAATAAAGCTCCTGCTGTGGTGAAGCAGCTCCTGCGTCTAACCCTGATGGAGTGGAACACCTAAAGGCCAGTGAGGTCCACGATGGCTTTGATGAAGATGGTGTCGTCCCGTATGTACGAGTTCTTGCCCTCCAGCTTGGACAGCGGACAGAAAAGCGGGCAGCCGCTGGCGATGTTCATCTCGCTTACGGGCCTCTGGAATGAGGAGGAAGTGATGTCGGGACGGAACGCATCAATGATGTGCTCTCTGTTACTCTGGTCCAGCAGCATCAGTGTGACCTGGAAGAATGTAGCCAGATTCTGCTCACAAATACATAGCGATACTTTTACAGGTACTGTAGTTCAGGCTGTGAAAATATTGATTCATTTTTAATTTTGTTAATTTTAATTTCCACACCTGCACAGCCATGATTACATCGCAGAAAATAATGATATTAATACTATTTGTAATATTTAAATGCATATCAAATAATATATAATACAGAAGACACACACACATATGATATGTATAATTATTGCATTAATTATTACAATTAATTATTGCATTAATAATTAATTATCTAAATACATATAACATATTTGATATGTATTTAAATATTACAAATAGAATTAATATCATTATTTTATATATATTTATATATATATATATATATATATATATATTATATACACACATATATATAGTATGCATTATTAATATTATTTATTATTTATTTAATATTTAAATTCTAATTTATTCACAAAAAACATTTCTATATTCACCTCAATTTGTAAAAAAGGCTAATATTTTAGTCATATTTTTATGTATTCTTTTATTTTTTCTTAAACATACATTCACACACACACACACACACATACACACACACACACACACACACACACAATGATTTTAACAATGTGTTGGTGAATGTTGAAATTAACAATAACTAAGATTAATAAATGCTGTAGAAGTATTGTTAATTCTTAGTTCATCCTAACTAAAGTAGTTAACTAATAAAACCTTATTGTAAAGTGTTACCAAATATTTCTATGATCACTTTAAGTTTCCCTATTTAAATGACCTTTCATGAAAATTAACAGTATCAGTAGTGCAATAGCATTAGTATGAAGACATACAGTGAACAAACTGGTGACGTACCTTCTGGTTGAAGGGCCATTTGAGCAGCGCGTCGCTCATTCCTCTCATGACCACAAAAAACAGCGAGAGGTGAGTTCCACGACCCGTCCCGTCCCCGTTCAGGTAAATGCGCAGGCACATCTTATAGCCGTACTTGCTTGTGTAAAATGCTAAACAGAACCAAGGAGCATGTAAGTCAAAATAAGTATATAAAAAAAACACTGACTCATTTCTGATGAAATTATCTATTCTGATTCATATGGGTTTTTTTACCAGGTGAAAACATGGCAGGCGCCCGTCCAGCAATGGCATCTTGTCTCTTTTTAGTAATATCTGATATCCGCCAGATGAAGACGCCATCAAACGTGGTTGCGGACATCTCCCGTAGTCTGCCCTCCATTTCAGCTACAGTCAGGTCTTTAACACCCACCTGCCGTTCCAGCTGACGAACCTATGAGATGAAGACAGACATAATGGAGAAAGACAGAGGTGAGGCCATTTGATTAGATTTGGAGCAAACATTTTGAACATAAATGATTCTCACATTGGCAAAGAAAGAGGCCTTCACAAGATTTATACTGGCAATATTAAGCCTAATGTGTCATATTTGAAATATTAATTATCAACATGATCAAACATTTGAGTTGCACACAATATACTTCATGGCTTCTGTTGTCTGATTGATAGTTTTAGCAAGTATATTTTAAAATTTTATAATTCAGCTTGTGTCTTTCTGCAGTGAAATCTGCACTGATTTAAGTAACTTTAACTTTTATATTGTTAGTGATATTTCAAGATGAACAATTACTCAAGCAACATTGGTTTACTTGATTATTCATACATCATTTATTAGAATTTTTTTTTATGTGAATGTCAAAATATGTATAGAATTCCAAAGCTACCAAAATAATAAATAAATATACGAATAAATGTAAAATAACAAAAATAAATATTATATCATGTTTAATAGTATTTTTTTCACGTTTATTTATACATTTATTTATTTCCAGATTTATTAATGTATATTTTTATTTATGTCTACATTTATCTATGTCTGAGGTTAAACATGCCCCCCTCATTACCATATGGATAAATAAATGTAGAAATAAATAAATGTAAATAAATGTAGAAATAAATAAATGTGAAAAATAAAAGTAGACATAAATACATACATAAATAAATGTGGAAAAATAAAAGTGGAAATAAATGAATGTGGAAAAATACAATTATACACAAATAAGGAAATAAAAGTATAAATACTCATTTATTCATTTTCTTTTTTACATTTCTTCGTATATTTATATATGTATAAATTTATTTATGTATTATTTTGGAAGCTTTGGAATAGCATAAATATGATCCATCAGGCTTTTTAGGAACGTTTATTTGTTCATCTCTCAATCATCATTGTATTTTATTGCATTCTTTTTTTTCGCCCCCGAACAATTTCAAACTAGAGAGCTTTGATCATAGAACTAAGCATTTAAATATCATCTTATATTATTGGCATATATAGAGTGACTACTAAGAGCCAACTTTTCCATTTCAAAAACAAATATTATTATTCCATAAGTCAGGCTTTCCAGGGTTAAAGCTTAAATTGATGTATTTTTAAGCAGCACACCTTGTTGCTAAGAGCCTCGATTTTGTCCTGATCGAGTCTGTGCTGTCGGTTGCTGGCCTCCATGGTGGTTGCGAAGCGCTCTACTTCTCGATTCAGCACACACACCACATCTTCAAACGTCCCCGCCTTCACCTCCAGGTCCTGGCAGCGCCGGCCCAGATCTGCCACCTTGGTCTTCTCGCTGTGGAGCTGTAGTTCCAGGGCGGCGCAAACCGAGCTGGGCAGCGGCGTAAAGGACGTGGGAAGAGGAGGTGGAGGAGCGACGGCACACGAGGAGGAGGACGAGGAGGAGGGGACCCCCTGCACGGGGATGGCGCTCAGCTGACTCACTCTGGCTTCCAGGTCTCGGAGCGCCTGGTGAAGCTCGTGAGCTTTGTGACCCGCCAGCTCCAGACTTTGTGGCTGCAGGCCCTCCAGACTGACCTTCATGCCCATGATGTAGTGCAACAGCAGGTTTAGATGTTCGTGAGCACAGGCACGCTCGTGATCGTGGATCTTCTCCTTCTCCACCTCAAAGGGAAATCAACAGGGTTAAACTTCAGCGTCTAACTCGTCCTATCCCGTTTATGCTACAGATATGAATTATTCCTCAAATCATGCGGTTTGCAACGTGTGACTGCATTGTGCGGAGAGTTCTGCACAGCTCACATATTCTTTAGAAAATATAAAAGTTTTAGTCATTTTAGGACTTCAACTTTTTTAGTAGCCTACTTCAATTTTTTAGTTGCCAACTTACATTTTTTAAGTTGAAGCTTTTCATGTAATATTTTATTTTATTTGAGCTTTATTTTAATTAATGAACATTGTTAATAGTTTTAATGGTTTTATTTAATTCATATTAACTTCTTGTTTATTTATCTGTTCTATAATATCAATATCACATTTTAAATATGCTTTTCTGGGACAAAAAACACTCTTGCTTGTGTCTTGTTGCTTACCTATATCGCTATAAATATAGAAATCAGGAACTCATTATTGAGGCATTTTTTCCTCTTAACTTTATTTTGGGGGGTAGCCAAAAATGATTGAATATTGAAGCCAAAAATTCAAGATATTGAAGCCAAAAATTATCCTTAATTTTGCATTTATTGTCAACGCAGTGCAGCAGCCAGCAGACCTAGAGCAGGCCATCTTGCGTGCTCATTGGCTGCCCTGCGGCAACTGCTGCAACCTACCACTGAGCCTCGCGCGTGACGTCGCGCCCTCTATGCGTCATAGCCCGCCAAAATGGGGGTGGCTTACCGTATAAAAGTCAGGCTCGGAGGCTACGTCACTGATTTCATCATCTTCAGCGAAGCTCTCTGCATCGCTGGACTTTGAGAGAAGCCTTTTCCACCGTCGAATCTAGCGACCAGCAAGCAGAGGAACGCGCCTGAAGAAGCCGGCCGTCTTCACCACCTTCAGCCTTCTGTGCCTGCTACGCCATCGGGCGTTGAGTATCCTTTTGTGCTTACATTCTGTGAGTGTTCGCCGCTGCGTGTCTCGCCCTGGATTCGGGCGGCTGCGAGCATTGCGAAGTGCTTCTGTTGTCGACCCTGCGGGCTCGACTAGAAGCCTTCACCCCGGACGCTGTCACTCTACCCTCTGGATCGCGCAAGAAGAAGCGCCGTGCGCAGAGGTTGCCGGAGCCTGATGCCACAGTGAAGCGCTCGCTGGATTGCATCCCACCAGCCTCACTCTCTCCTTCTCCGCCCCTCCCGGACGCGCAGCTGCCGGCTTCGGCCCTCACTGCCGCCGCCTCAGGGGACGAAGCTGAAGGAGCGTACCCAGGTGACAGCTGTTCCATCCTGGCATCGGACAGCGAGGAGTGGTCGAGTTCTCATCACTCCGCCTCCTCCTCGATCCAGGAATCCAGCAGGACTCGGGCTGGCGTGGACGCCGAGCTCATGCGCCTCCTTTCAAGGGCCGTCAACCAACTCGGCCTGGATTGGTCACCGCCTAAGGAGCCCGCGCCCAATAGGCTCGACGGCTGCTTCCTTCACAGCCGCCGCCCCCCCCGCCCGTTTCCAGATCTGCGCCATTTCTGCCAGAGCTTCATGCCGAGCTTTCTAAGTCGTGGAATGCACCATTCTCCGCGAGGCTCCACTCACATGTCTCCTCGGCGCTCTCCCAAGTGGACGGCGCCGCCGAGAAGGGGTACAGAGCTATCCCCCCGGTGGAAGAGGCGGTCGCAGTGCACCTTTGCCCGCCCTCTGCGAGATGGCGCTTAAAGTCTGCCCTCCCGTCTAAAGCCTGCAGGACCACCTCAGCCCTTGTCGGCCGCGCGTTCGCCGCCGCCGGACAAGCTGCTTCCGCCCTGCACTCGATGGCTGTGCTGCAGATCCTCCAAGCCGATCTTCTCCACGAATGGGATGAGAAAAGCAAGGAAGCGAGACCCAGCCGCCAAAGAAAAGCGGGACCCAGCCGCCATCACGGATTTGAGGAGCGCAACGGATCTCTCCCTTCGTGCGACGAAATCCGCGGCTCAGGCAATGGGCAGATGCATGGCCTCGCTCACCGTCACAGAGAGGCACCTCTGGTTGACGCTTGCGGATATGAGGGAGTCAGAGCGTTCCGCGTTTCTCGACGCGCCCCTCTCCCCTACTGGTCTCTTTGGCCCAGCAGTGAACGGGATCGTCGACCGCTTCTCCGAAGTGCAGAAGACCTCGCAGGCCATGAATTTTCCTGCCACGACGCTCTAGCTCCTCTGCAAGCCGCCCACGTGAGCCGTCTGCACGACACGCTAGTCAGCGCCCAGCTCAGCCCCAGCCTCCACAGCGTCGACAGGGCGGCCGCCCTAGATCACGCTTGTCTGGACGCAGGCCGCCTCCCCCCCGGGGACCCCGGCCCAAGATTGCGGTGAAGTCCGAGCAGGCAAAGTCCTCCTAGCAACACCAGAGAGGAAAAGACGGCTGGGTCTCGCTGCGGCCGGACCACCGTCAAAATATCTCGTCCTGTCAGTCCCCTCAGAGAAGGCTACTGCAGACGCATATTTAGCAGTCAATGAGTCGGCAACACAGCCCGCTCGCCTGCACACAAACGCCGTTTTTATGGCGACCCAGAGAAATCTCAGAAAGAGTATAAATTCTGGTTATCCGGCTCATGCCGATGGTGTTTTATGTGTAGAAAAAGTGCCCACAAGTCAGTGCTCACCCCTACACATAAACACGATGCCCCACGTGTCTCACACACTCACAGAGCCCACTCTCATAAAGCTGGCAAATGCCGCTCGAGTGATAGATGTAGAGAATGTGCCCACAAATCTGTGCTCACACCTACTCGCTGCCTGCTCTGTTACACGGCAAAAGCCTCACAGCGGCAAAGTTATGAATGTAAGTCATGTGCCCGCTCACGAGCGCTCACGCTTACTGACAAACACTTCGCCCCAGGTTCCGCTCACACGTCACAAAATGTTCCCCATTCCCAGTAATCGGGTCATCTCAAGTGATACAGACAGTCAGAGCTGTCAGCGAGCCGCTGTTCCCGAGATCCGAGGGCGCGCACGCCCCGCACACACCTCCGGTTCAGTTTCCCGAGCCTGCGAAGCACGGCGATCGGAACCCGGAGTCCATTCTGCCCCTAGCTATACATGTAGAAGCATGGAAGGCTATTCCAGGTGTGTCAGAATGGGTGCTGAGCACAATAAGACAAGGCTATTCGCTTCAGTTCGCTCGCTGTCCCCCTCGCCTTTCGAGCACGGTCCGAGACGAAAGTGAAAGCGGATGTAGCGCATCTACTCCGCGCAGAAATAGCCAAACTGCTGTGCAAAGGGGCTATAGAACCAGTACCTCCTTCTCTGAGCGAGTCAGGATTTTACAGCCGTTATTTTCTCGTACCCAAGAAGGACGGAGCTCTAAGACCTATCTTAGATCTGAGATATTTGAACAAAGCTCTTATGAGACGGCCGTTCAAAATGCTCACGACCAGACAAATCCTCGCGCAAATTCGCCCGAGGGACTGGTTTATCACTCTCGATCTGAAAGATGCATACTTTCAGATCCCGATAGTTCCCCGTCACTGAGATTCGCCTTCGACAGTCGGGCATATCAATACACCGTCCTCCCATCGGCCTGTCTTTGGCACCCCGTACATTTACGAAGTGCATGGATGCAGCTCTCGCCCCCTTGAGAGTGAAAGGGCTGCGAATTCTGAACTATTTGGACGATTGGCTGATTCTAGCACAGTCAGAGATAGAACTGTTATCTCACAGAACAGTGCTTATCAGCCATCTGGAAAGCTTGGGCCTCACGGTCAACTGGACCAAGAGCTCATTACTGCCCCGTCAGTCAGTTTCCTTTATAGGAATAGAACTGGACTCTGTGGCTATGACGGCCCGCCTATCGACACAGCGCGCGCCGTGTTCGACACCTGGCCGCGTCTTTCCAGGAGGGCAGCATCATACCTCTGAAGACATTCCAGAGGATGCTAGGCTGTATGGCATCATCTGCGGCTGTCCTTCAGCTGGGCCTGCTGCGCATGCGCCCGCTACAACGCTGGCTGAACGCCCAAGTGCCTCACCAGGCTTGGGTTTCAGGCTACAGACGAATCAGAGTGACTCAGAGCTGCGTTTTGGCTCTGCAGCCCTGGTTAGCGGCCGACTGGTACCAGCGGGGAGTGACAATGGGGGCTGTCTCACACCGAAAGGTCATCGCGACGGACGCCTCCAACTTAGGTTGGGGCGCCGTCTTCGAGGGCCGACCGGTCTTTGGCCTGTGGTCAGACCAAGAGAGACGCTTCCACATAAACTGTCTGGAAATGATAGCGGTCGAGAACACGCTCAAACGCTTCCTCCCGTTCATACAGGACCACCATGTGCTAGTCCGCTCGGACAACATGTCTGTGGTGTCCTACATAAACCGTCAGGGCGGTGTCAGATCCAGAAGCCTCTGCCATCTGACAGAACGCCTTCTTGTATGGTCTCAGCACCTCCTGCGCTCGCTGAGAGCGGCGCATGTGCCAGGCCACTTGAACGACGGTCTAGACAAACTATCCAGGAACTACGTTTCCCCAGGGGAATGGTCCCTGCACCCCCAGACAGTCCAGTTACTGTGGCGCCTTTTCGGCAAAGCGAAAGTCGACCTGTTTGCGTCAAAAGACAACGCTCATTGCCCACTGTTCTTTTCAAAGAACGAGGATGCGCTGGCCCAAATCTGGCCCAGCCTCCCACTTTATGCTTTCCCTCCGGTCTCTCTGTTACCACAGGTAATCAAGAGGATCAGGGAAATGCGCCGCTCGGTGCTCCTTATAGCCCCGCGCTGGGAGAATCAAACCCGGTTCCCGGAGCTGATGCGGCTTCACGGTCAACTGGACCAAGAGCTCATTACTGCCCAGTCAGTCAGTTTCCTGTATAGGAATAGAACTGGACTCTGTGGCTATGACGGCCCGCCTATCGAAATGATAGGGTCCAGAGTCCAGTTCTGATGCGGCTTTACGCGTCTAAATGGTCAGTGTTCTCCAAATGGTGTGCTGATAGAGATCTAGACCCATGAACGTGTGGGGTCCCGTGGTTGCTCGGCTTCCTTCAAGAGCTGTTGGGTAAGGGCAGGTCCCCATCCACGCTTAAAGTTTATGTGGCGGCCGTTGCAGCGTTCGCTGAGTCGACGCGCGGTCAGTCAGTAGGAAGAAATGAGCTTGTCATCCGCTTCCTTAGGGGAGCCAGACGGATGAATCCCCCGCGACCCCCTTCGGTTCCCATATGGGATCTTTCATTGGTCCTGGAGGCCCTGAAAGCTTTCCCCTTTGAACTGATAGACTCCGTGGACCTAAAGTACCTCTCGCTCAAAACCGTTTTCCTGACAGCTCTGTCGTCTGTCAAACGTGTGGGGGATTTACACGCGCTATCTGTTAGCGTTGCGTGTCTTGAGTTCGGGCCAAATGACTCTAAAGTCATCCTTAAGCCAAGACATGGTTATGTCCCTAAAGTGTTGGGCACCCGTGTTGGGCACCCCCTTCAGAGCGCAGGTCATTTCTCTTTCGGCTCTGCCAGCATCCAATAGTGAGGGTGATGTTAATCTCCTCTGCCCCGTCAGGGCGCTGAGGGCTTACATTACGCGTTCCGCCTCTTTCAGGCGTTCGGAACAGCTCTTTATCTCGTTTGGTGGGCGCACCAAGGGTCTCGCCGCCTCGAAACAGAGCCTGTCCAGATGGATAGTGGAAGCTATCGCATCCGCTTATAAGTCTAAAGGTCTGCAATGCCCCTTGGGCATCAGGGCGCATCGAGGCGTGACCTCATCGTGGGCTTGGTCCAGCGGAATTTCCATTCAAGACATTTGTGAGGCAGCAGGCTGGGCCTCTCCGTCCACATTTGTTAGGTTTTATAACCTGGAAGTTCCCGCCTTGCAGGCTAGACTTCTGTCAGTGTGAGCGGTGTGTATATCCTGCCCAGATTATCATGCGCAGACTACTCTCACGTGACGTTAGCTCTCCTGGTTGAGCTGCACTATATGGTGAATAGTTATATGGACCGGCGACGCCGCTCTGTATACCCTGTATGTGCTTATAACATGTGCTGGCCCGCATTGCTTGCCACCTGTTTCCCACTTATCTATGTTCCCCGGGAATCCCTGGGACTCAGTGTGTGGAGGCTGGGCGCGCACGGAGTTGACAATGGGTTCCCGTAGCGTAAGCTAACTTACGCAATACGAGAGAACCTCTCGTAAGAGAACGTACTCGGTTACATACGTAACCTCGGTTCTCTCTAAAAGAGGGAATGAGTATTGCATAACCCAACAGTGGAGGCGCCACGAGCGATTTTCGCTTCAGCTGATGAAACCAGTGATGCAGCCTCCGAGCCTGACTTTTATACGCTAAGCCACCCCCATTTTGGCGGGCTATGACGCGCAGAGGGCGCGAAGTCACGCACGAGGCTCAGTGGTAAGCTGCAGCAGTTGCCGCAGGGCAGCCAATGAGCACGCAAGATGGCCTGCTCTAGGTCTGCTGGCTGCTGCACTGCGTTGACAATAAATGCAAAATTAAGGATAATTTTTGGCTTCAATATCTCGAGAAAAGATGACTTTACCCCGTAGCGTAAGCTAACTTAGGCAATACTCGTTCCCTCTTCTAGAGAGAACCGATGTTACGTATAGTAACAGTTCTAGTCATTTTACTACTTCAACTTTAACTTATTTTATTTCAGTTAGCTGCCAAGTCATTTAAGTTTGAAGTTGACATTTTTAATCTAATACTTTAACAAAAATGTGTAATAGTTTTATGTATAATAATAGTCTATTCTCAGACATAGCAGATGTATTTATTACTACTCCATTGCTATTTTCTAAACATTGTATATTTTCTGTATATTTTTCACTAAATTCTGTATTTTTTACTCTATATTTTTACATTTTGCGTACGTTGTATGTACACGTTATGTTGTACATTGAGTTTTGGGACAGAGAAAAAGAAAAGGACAGTTCATGACCGTCTTTTTGACTGTGATTGATGATGTTTATTGTTGGAAATTGTTTTCAGAAGTGCTCTTGAACAAATGCTGAGCAAATGAAGTTACAGTACACATCTGCAACATTCCCAAGAAAAACAGACAGAAACAAAGGCATTGACTGTCATTTCATCTGAACTCAGTTTTTGGTCTGTTTGAATGCTACGATATAAAAAACTGTACTTACTGACATGTCACAGCCAACCACATGATATCTGCACGGAGTCCTGAATTTGCTGCAGAACTTGATGTGGTCAACATACTAAAAAGACCAAAAGAAATTTGCAAAGAAATGTTCTACCATCCGTACAAACTGCTTGATCTGTTTTCTTAAAGAAGTCAATAATGAGTGTTACTGAAGAACAATGTTCACGTTCACTGTGACTTGGATAACTTGTTTTTGATCACCACACCTTTTCCCTGGGGATTTTCTTCTTCGCACATCCTTCACAAATCATAGGATATTTGGGACAAATCTCATCATGGGCCTGTGAAAACATTATTTTGTAACATTGAAATATTTTTTCACCCCTCAAAAACATCACATCTTTTCTTAGACCACTCACTCACCTTGATGTTTTTGAAGTGAAATGGTTCTTTACAGTATTTGCAGTTGAGCGTTCTCTCAGGACACACACGCTCATTATGACGTTCCTGTTCGTTAAATCTAATGAGCTCCTTGCACAAGGGACAGGGCAGAATCATGAACTCACACTTCCCCTCGTGGCTCAACTACGAAAAAATGAGTTATGACAACAAGTTACCAAATGAGAAACTGTGTGCAACTGTGAAACTGTGTGTTATTTTGTTGTAAAGTGTTGAAAGACTTTATTTAAATAAAGCTAATTTCATGAACACACAACCTCATAATCTTTAATACTGCCTTTCCAGGCGCAGCCCTCGTTGATGCACACAGCTGGAAGATTTTCAACTTCTCTTCTGGCAGCATTGTCGGGAAACGCCTGCAGGAAAACACAGGGAATGTGCAATAAATGTCTGGCAGTAAGTCATTTTAAAAATGTTCATAACTCTTGATATTTCACATTAAGCAAAGCATTGTGCTTACGCAGCCTTGTTTGAGAATTGACGTGGGCTCTTCGAAGATGTCCTCCTTGATACAGGCATTACATTTCTGTGGTCCAGATCTAAAACGGCAAAGCGAGACACATTTTGCTATTTTGACATCAGTATTTTTGGCATTGGTACACCCTAGTCAATTTCTATTTTAAAATAGTGCTTGTGAATTCTGAGTAAAAATTGTGTTAAAATGTATTTATACGATTAAACGTATAAGTGGACTAAATTACTTATCTCAGTTATTATAATTAATTTCTATAGCTTATGTCATCTTATACATTCTGTAGATACTGCTAAAAGCATATCAGTTAACTGGTAGTTAATTTAACTAACAACCTAGAGATAAAATAGATATTCATTTAAATTCAAAAACCAAACTAGACAGCAGAAGAAAAAAAATATTTAATACAAAAAAAAATTACTTTTATACCTCAAAATTACACTATTGTTCAAAAGTTTGTGGTAGGTAAAAAGTTTTTTAAAGGAATTATTATTTTTTTCCGAAAGGACTTGTTAAATTGATCAAAAGTGACAGTAAACATATTTATAATGTTAAAAAAGACTTTTTTTCTACTTTGTATTCATCAAAGAATTCAGAAAACTAAAATGTACCATGGTTTCCGCAAAAATATTAAGCTGCAGTTTTCAACATTGATGTTAATCAGAAATGTTTCTTGAGCAGCAAATCAGCATATATGCCATAAATACATAAGACTTTTTTTCCAAAATAAGTTAAAAAAGTCTTATCAAACTTTTGAACGGCAGTGTATTTTGTAGTTTTCACAAAGTGTCAGTATTCTTGTGATGAATGAAATTTAATGTCAATCGCCCCTATGATGTTAGATAGATTTGTTTGTTTGTTTAAATTCATTGCATAAGAACTGGATTTATCAGCATCTGTCTTAGATCAGCAGGCTGGATTACCCAACAGTCCGGTTGAAGCAGTAAGAACAAAAGCGATGACCGCACTGAGCTTGGAACGGCCTTCTCAAAATGTTCTGACAGCAGTTGCATAAATGTTTGTCTTCAAGTTTGTTGGCCAGGATCTTCTTTGGAAACCCTGGCTTGTTGTTCTCCATGGAGGACGGGGGGGAGGGTTCTTGAGCAGCCATGTCCCGCTCTAAACGTTCCTGGTCTAAACAAGAGAGAATCCATAATCTACCTTCAAATATATACAGTGCCTAGCATAAGTGAACACACCCATGCTAAAGTTGACTAAAAAGAGGAATAAAAAATCTTTTGGAAATTGATCTTAATGCCTTAATAAAAAAAATCCAACATTTAAGGACACCAATTTTCTTTGTGAATGAATAATGAATTGTAAATAAATAAATGTTCTTCCTTAAAATACAGGTTGCATAAGTCAGGACACCCCTATGTTAAATTCCCATAGAGCCAGGCAGATTTTTATTTTTAAAGGCCAGTTATTTCATGGATCCAGGATACTATGCATCCTGATAAAGTTCCATTGGCCTTTGGAATTAAAATATCCCCACATCATCACATACCTAGAGATTGGCATGGGGCACTTTCCATAAGATCATCTCTCAATGCAAATCATACCAGCTATTAGGCTAACTGAAATAACACCATGCCAATCTCTAGGTGTGGTGAAGGGTTTTTTTAATTAAGGCATTAAGATAAATTTCCAAAAGATGATTTTTTATTCCTCTTTTTAGTCAACTTTAGCATTGGTGTGTTCACTTATGCTAAGCACTGTATATGACAACAGTGACTTTCTATTCCGTTTCCAAAAAAAGATTAGGTACTGTAACACTTTATTTTACTGTGTCATTGTTACATATGTTACATGTATACTATAGTAATAATAACTATAAATTATGCATAAATACACTCAACTAGCCCTGAACCAAACCAAACCCTAACCCTATAGGCTAGTAAGTACAGTTACTTAAATTTACAATGTATTATTACAGTGTAACAAAGACATTAAAATAAAGAGGGTTACACTTTATTTTAAGGTGTCCTTGTTACAGTGTAATTATACATTTAATGTTAATGAACTAAATGTACTATAGGGTTAGGGTTAGGAAAAGGGGTTGGTTTAGGTTTGGTTGCATGTAATTATGCGTCCTTTATAGTTATTACTAAAATAACTATATGTAACGTGTAACAAAGACAGTGTAAAATGAAGTGTTCCCATAAAGAGTATAACCAACGTTTATTACACAGCTCTCTGGAAAAAAAATTAAACCAATATTTTATGTCCGTGTATTTATTTATTTGGTGAGTAGCCATGTAATCAGTGAGATAATAAAGTCATGAAATAAACAATATCAGGTTGATGCAAAACCCCTCAGCTTCATCAAGGTCCTCGTGATCTGATTGGGGGTTTATGTTGCAATGTTGTACATTATCATATTCCTAGCCATTTATCAAGTAATCTTACTTTAAAGAATAATAAGCACTGACATGCAAAATGTAGCATTCCTACAACATATTGTGCTGTCTAATACGCTTTTAGTGACATATTTAGAGCCTTCTTGCTGTTTGCAAACATATTACGTACAAATTAATAAATTATTATTTGTGCATTAGTAGGCTACAATTGAATGCGTTTGATAGGATTGTTATGCTTTATAGGGTGAAATGGAAAGACTCTATCTAATTAGATAAGCATTAATAAACCTAAGCATGCACAGCAGGTCTCTTAATATGAGTCCCAATCTCTTTGTTTCTGTTTCAGTTTTGCTTGAATACGTGCGTGTTTCCATACAGACATCCAGTCCACAAATGGTGTAGGCTACAATAGTGTAGAGTGGTGTAAACATTCCCAGGAAACACACACTAGAACCTTTCATGCATATCTGAAAGCACTTTTATCAGATATCGACCATGCAGCCCGTCGATGTACATCATACAGTCAGCTGACAATTGCAAATCTCATATTTTCCTCTGTTGCTAAGCAAATGCAACATCTTTCGAATGGTTGTTGCGTCCGTTCTGTACCGCCACGCCTCTTTTACATGTAGGGATATGTTGAGCCTGACAATAAACATGCATGCAATAAAATAAGAATCAAACAATTGATTATGAGACCGACGCACTTACCGCACCGCGATGAGATTTCGCTTTCATTTGCTCGGTTGTGCTCGCGCTGTGACGGATCGAGGCGCGCGGCGCGGCTGCTGTGTTTTGGTGGTCGACATTGTTGAGAAGAGCGCGTGCTCTTTCACAGGATTACGTCATAATGTGAGCGTGCACTGGGCTTTTGGATATCTAAAGCAGTTTTCTTTTTTTTTTCACTATCATGGTAAAAAAAAAAAAAAAAAAAAAAAAAAAGATGATTTGGTCCGTAATGTAAATACATAATATCCATTTAAATGTATACTATTCATATATTTTAGCCTATTTGTATCATTGTTTCTTGATGGGTGCATAATGTAGTGTAATTGTGATGTATTCATAGAGATTGTTATTATAATAATACATATAAATATTATATATATATATATATATATATATATATATATATATATATATATATATATATATATATATATATATATATATATATATATATATGTATAATAATAACAATCACTATGAACACATCACAATTACACTACATTATGCACCATCTATCTATCTATCTATCTATCTATCTATCTATCTATCTATCTATCTATCTATCTATCTATCTATCTATCTATCCAGTCTGTCTATCTATCTAATTATTTCATTTATTATTTTTAACTTATTCAATTATTTCATTTTGATGTATTTGGGTTTATTTCATTTTGGTCGGTGTATAATATAAATAAATAGGCATAATATTAATAGAAATGTATAATATGCATATTGATTACTATTGTACAGACTCTGAACAGCATAATATTTAAAAATAAAGGTAAATATAAAATAGCAAAGAATTACACACACACACACACACACACACACATATATATATATATATATATATATATATATATATATATATATATATATATATATATATATATATATATATATATATATTAGGGTTTATTTTATTTTGTTTATTTAATTTTCGTTTATTTTATTTTGGCCTCTGAAAATTCATTTTGGGAGGGATACATTTTTAATTAATATGTATTCTAAGATGTTCTTATTGTTGTTGTTTAGATTACTGTTTATCTTGGAGATGTTAATAATGGCAATATACTGTTATCGGCCAGTTGTATGCTTGGATTAGATTTGGACAATACTGTACATCAGCGGTTTTCAATAGGTGAGGCGCGCCTCCCCTGGGGGGCGCCAAAGAGCCACAGGGAGGCGCGACACGCGAAGAAAAAATAACTCTGTATGCAGCTCTATTAATATCGCAGGGCTTAAAGTATTCCGGCAACGCATGCGATACATGTTTGTATATGATCACGCTCTTATTCACGCAAATGCTTTTAAACCATTCATTCGCGACAAGACGAAAAGAGAACGCGCTGTCAGTGAATGTCCTCCTGACACTCTCACACACACACACACACACACACAGAAAGACGCGCGCCAGTATCGAGTTCTCTTTCGCGCTTGAACGAACAATAACCCACACATTTATGCCAAAATGTCCGTTTTTTCGAATATCCTCACAAGAACAGTCTTAAATGAGTTAAAATCTTAAATAGAAGTAAAGAGTAGTGAGAAAATGAGATGCGGCAGATCTTAAAGTGACAGCGGCACTCATTCTCTCTGTCAGTAAAGTTAACCAAAGAACAAAGGGAACAGAGAAAATGACTCACTGCTCTTGACTAAAGAACGCTTGTAGCTTTAATAAGGATTAATCTATATTTCATTTATAATTTATGCAGTGCAAACTGTTTTATAACTTTATTCAATTTCTGTATATTTCATACCTGTTAGACAGGAAAGGTAGCCTACAGGTAAATATGACATTTGTTATGGGTTTAAGTGAGGATTGTTTTAAGTTAACTTAAATTAAAAGTTGTTATATTTTTTGAAGCGGTGATACTGGCCTTTATTCATAAAAATATGCCATCAAAAAATTCTGACTTTAGCCCCCGATATTGGTAATTGTGTGTAAAGCGTGTATTAGCTTTAAAATGCATCGTTTCCTTGTCCCAAGTCAACAAAAGTCAGCATTAAGGGATGAGACAGGACCCATCAAAAAACGTAGGAAATATGATCCTGAGTAGTCGGGGTCCGAGGCTGCACCTCTGCCGCAGTGTGTGATGATCTGCAAGGAGGTGCTAGCAAATTATAGCATGAGACCATGCAAACTTCGGTGTCACATTGAAACTAAGCACACAAATTTAGTGAACAAGCCAGTTGAGTTTTTTGAGAGGGAGCGTGATGATTTGCAGTCACAAAAAAGCATAATACAGTTGTTTGGCATTATTAACATGAAGGCGACAGAAGCATCTTATCGTGTCACTTATAGCGAAGGCAGGCAAACCCCATAACATCGGTGAAACATTGCTACTCGTTGCATTACACATGTTAAGCATGTTTTGTTGACTTGTGATTAGGCTTACTGATGTTCAGTGATTTTAAAAGTAGCCTCAATTAGGCCTGCATAAAGTTGGAAATGATTTGCTGTTGCAAAGAATAGTTTATGCACTTTTAAAAAAGTTGTGGAAATAAAATCTCTTCAAATACAATATTAAAAAATATTTACATTTTATCAGTTTTTATTGAAACTCACCATTGCCTGCCTGGAACACACAAAAGATGGCATTTACTGCAGAGGCGTGTGTGGGTTAGGGGAGGCGGGCGGGATTTTGGGGAAGGGGGGGCTCGGCTGTCCAAACCCACTGTAAGGGGAAGCTCACATTCACCCAATTTGAAAACCCCTGCTGTACATAATAGATTCCCTTCTACCACTAGAGGGGCTAAAGCGCTGCTGTTTCAGAACACCACCACTAGAGGCGCTAAAGCGCTGCTCTCACACAACACTACCACTAGAGGCGTTCAGCACAACAGTGACGCTATTCAACATCCTACCGCTAGAGGAGCTGCAGCACAAGCGCGCACCCGACGCGCGCTCCTCACGGCATTCCACAGCTGATAGAGGGATGAGAGAGGGATGCTAAGGAAATGTTTTCCTTCCATACAGAAAATGGGCTATCGTGAACTCCAGCCGACAGCAGAATGCGACTGAAATATCGCAGGCGAAGACAGGTAATGAGTCAGGTAATGAGTTTGTTAGAAGTAAAACGGCTCTGAATTTCAATGAAACGTTGCCGTGTGTTTGTGTTGTAATTGACACGTCGCTTTAGCTGTGAAGCTGATGGCCGTTAAAAACAGACGAGCGCAAATAATTCACCTCACTAAACACACACAGGTATCAATGAGAGCCTTCATAGGGACAGTATTCACACTTCCCTGTCAGAGCTTCAGTGGGATTTAACAGCTTACAGAGTGAATATAAACCTCTGCTGACTGATTGGAGCTGCAAAAGAATATTAAACAGCTGGTCCATTCTGAGATTGTGGTAAAACTGACAGCTTTCCTACAGCGGTTTTTATCAACTGACAGGTGAGAGATAATATATATATATATATATATATATATATATATATATATATATATATATATATATATATATATATATATATTACAAAATGTAACTATAACCTGATTACTTGTTGTTGTTTTTTTACTTAACTGTAACGAATTAGTTACCAAGATTTGTGTATCCTGATTACATAACGCCGTTGCACAATGTGATATATATTTTGTGAGAATGTTAACTATAAATTAATATTGTTTTTGCTGCTTATTTATAACAACTAATAGCCTGAATCTATAGCAGTGTTTACATGGACACTTTTGGTTACAGTCGGAATTAAATCGTGTGTCTGCTGCTTCTGTCTTAATCTGAAGTTGTGATGATGTTTATGTTGCTTTTGATGTTATAATATGATGTAAATGTAAAATATGATTCCATAATACTTTGTTTTCTGCTTGTGTGTATATATGGTCTTTTAGTTATTAAATGCATTTTAAATAAAACTGTAATTAAAAATGATGCTTCTCAGTTATCCGAAACATAAAATATTATTACGTATTGTCGTTTCTGCTGGTAAAAGCAGTCTCTAATTCTTTTAGTAGGTTAGTTTGGCTCGAGTTTGTTCACCCAAAAGTCTGTTATCATTTTTGGAACTCAAAAGGAGATATTTTAAATATTCACGCTGCTCTTTTCCATTCAAGGTACTTTTTCAACTTAAATTTTGGTCCAATTTTCACACAAACTTCATTTATGACTATAGAAGATTTAGCGAATTAATCTAGATTACTTTTATGTTGCTTTTTGTGTCCTTTTTGGTCACTGTGCTTTCATTATGTTGAAAAGAACAATGTAAACACATGGCTAAACTCCTCAAAGGAAAAAAATGTAAATGACGTGAATGTTATGAAATGTCCAATTTTGCTGATCTTGACTGAAATTAATGTTTTCCCCACAGGTGATGCCAGTAGACCGGGATGGACCGATATCATCACAACAGTTACAGTAGCTAAAATGGCACATTTTAGGATTGTAAACTGTTGAAATAGAAAGTCACCATCTGCTGACTGGATTTGGCACCATAATAACCTTCTTCCGGAGCTCAATATATTGAAGACAGACTCCACTTTTGACCTTTAGACCACGTCATTCCTGCCGTCAAAATGTTTGCTTAAGAAAGTTTGAAGTCTTCAATCTTTGACGCTGCAGCGAGTGTTTCCTTGAAGACCCGTTTTTAGTATTCTTGGACTGTTGAAGAGCCTTTGCTCGAGATGTTTACCGCTCTGAAGAAGCTAGTGGGCTCTGAAGCAGGGCAGCTCAGGGATAGAAATATTCCTGCAGGCCTGCAATCCATGAACCAGAGTCTACAGAGACGCTTCGCCAAGGGTGTACAATATAACAGTAAGAGCCTCATGATTAATCTTTTTTTTTTTTTTTTTTTTTTTTTAAAGAGTAGAGCCTTTCATAAATAGTTTTCTATCGTGTTAAAGACATTCATTGTTTTCTTTTGGGCTTGTAGAGTGAGTTTTTCCCTTGTGGTGTGTCTAAGCTGTTGAATTCTTTATTTTAGACACACAGGTCTATATCAAAAATAAACAAAAACATAATTTACAAACTACAAACATTTCCTAAAACAGGAGAACTACCTTGTCACTTATTCTAAGATCAATTAAAACTATTATAATTGTATTTTTTTAATCAATTAATCAACACATGAAGTTATGCATATAATACCAACAGATCATGTAAAGTGGGAACAATATTAGATAGAAACATTTGACTCAATTATCCACTTTGAACACGGCAGTACTTGCTATGTTAAAGTTGGTTGACAAATTAAAAACAAATTGAAATTTTTATTGATATGCTTATGTTAGGGGACAAAAAAAATCTTTGTCATATTTCACCCCCAAATCATTAAAAAATAATTAATAAATTTAAAAAATATGAAATGTAAAAAGATTGTATTAAAATATTTTAGTTTAAGAAAGCCTTTTTAGGACTCTTAAAAATGTTTCATTTTGACATTGTCATAACAATGAAACACATCTGATGCATTATACCACCATATAAAAGAAAAAAAATATATATATTATTTACATTTTGATGTAATCATGGCTAGTTTTTCTGTACCTCTTTCAATTTATGCTGATAGTAAAAAACAAAATACAGTATTGGAAATCTAATGAGAATCCAAGGTAAAATGTCGTTCAGTGTATTTTAGTGATGAGATTTTGTGCATTTCAGTAATGTGAATTTGGATTTAAAAATGTGTTTAATTGTCATTAATTGATTAATGCAAAAAATTTAAATGGGCTTTATTTTCTGTCAGTTATTTAAATCACAATTAGCACAATTATTAAACACAAAGTTAAAGATCCTTTCATGGGAAAATTTGAGACATCATAACAATTGTCAATGTTGAAGATCAAGAGCCCACTCTGTCTTAACTGAATCCTTCGTGATGGAGTTGTGTAGATGTTGTGTAGACTTGTTTTGACATGTGATGCTGCATCAGTGAGCCAGTCGGTGGTTCTTCACTGATCTCGCTTTGAATACTCGTTGTGTTGTTTCCGCAGCTCTCTGTCTGTGTTAATAAAAAATGCATGAATGATACACGATCACCCACCTACTGGCCTATTTTTCCATTTGCTTCTCCTTGGTAGAGGTATCTTTTTTTAGACATGCCGATATCCCAAGATACCAAGCATTTCAGCTGTGAAAATTGCATTTTGGTACATATGTGCTGTATCAGTACAAATCTAGCACATGATAGTAAGTGTGAAAGGTTTGTCTTTGTTCAGATCTTTCCATGTGCAATCAGTGCCCTGTGGTAGTTCTTTTGAAACTTGGACTGTTTAATTTGGGGTTTCTTATATTATATTAGTGTTCTCCTATCTCTTTGTTTCTCTCAGTGAAAATAGTCATCCGTGGGGACAGAAACACCGGTAAAAGTGCACTTTGGCATCGACTTCAAGGGAAAAAGTTCCTGGAAGAGTACATCCCCACGCAGGAGATCCAGGTCACCAGCATTCACTGGAACTACAAAAGTGAGTATCAATGGTTACGTTCACACTGATTATGTGTAGTGGACGACCGATATTGGTTTTTTGATTGCCGATGCCGATATCTTAGAGAGCAGGGTGGCCGATATAAAGCCGATATATTTATATATATACTTTATATGCATTTTAATCAATATTTATTAAGTTATAAATAAATTAGAAAACAAATCTTTAAAATAAACATGATTATACTTTAGATGCCAACTTCTTGAATATGCAATCCTATAACACTATTTTTCACAAATAAAGTAATTGTTTAAAAATATATGAATATGTGAATTAAAAGGAAGTAAACACTGTAACAGGGCACTCAGTAATCTGGTAATATCGTGCGCACTGGTAATCATATTTTTTCAAATAAAGACAAGGTAACACTAATTTTACATACAGCACACAATTAAAACGATATGAATATGACACAGTAGGCAACTGGATATAGCACAGCATATTTAAATGAAGGATTTAAAGTTTTTGCGATCGCGTCTCCTTGTGAAGCTGATCTTCTGTTCGCATTCACTCACTTCACACGGACCGACCGTCACTCGCAGTAACACGTTTATGCTACAAATGCACACTTCACAAGATATCACAGCTGGATTTAATTAAATCTGCAAGGTTTGTGAAATTAAATGTTTATTAGATATTCCGAGATTTGTTTAAATGATGTAGATGCGCATTTGCTGAATGTTGACGGTATATGAGAAAGTACTTTAGCCTGATTGTTTTCCTTTTCTGTTACAAATAATATAAAAGCAAACGCTTTACTTTTTCGCATACCATTTACTTTCTTTGTTTACCAGTTCTGTCTAACAAAGTATTAGATATGACTGACAGAGATCGTAAACTAAAGACAGAGAATGTGAGTGAGTGCTGTGTGATCAGGCGCTGGTGATCTCAGCGCCACCCGTCAAAATAAAAGTCCCGCTTCCAACACATTGGCCAGTCAGAAAAACGTATCGGCCGATGCCGATATTTTATAAATGCCAAATATCATCCGATATATCGGTCGAACACAAATTATGTGGTCGTTTATGAAGGGAAGTGGTTTATTTTCTAAGACCAAAAATTATTTAAGTAGACTACCCTATCAGAACGGTCAGAGGTCATAGGTCAACTTTTGTAAAGTATCAGAAGCTGTTTACAATATTCCTTGTCTTTACATTTCTGACTGCGTTTTGTTTTTGCTTTTATTCACAGCGACAGATGATGTAGTGAAAGTTGAGGTCTGGGATGTGGTAGACAAAGGTGAGTGTTTAGAAAATTGTAAAATTTTGTGTGTAAAATTAAGTCACCCGAATTGTTTTTTTCACACAAGTAAAAACACAAAAGATATTTGCACTCATAAGTGCAAACCTAATGAAATTGCTATTTTAGTATGTTTTCAGCTATCTTTGAAGGAAATGGAAGTAATGTTGTATTTTACTTATATTTTTGTGGTCTGCAAATATTTAAAGGACAAAAGCTTCCTCCTCCAGAAGGTGTAGGTGAGAACTAGTAGTCAAGTAGTTAAGCATTAAACATTTTGTGTGTGTGTGCTGTGGTCTTTACCTCTCTTCTTTATAAAACTGTGCCCAGAATAGACATTGCCTTCAGTAGTCTGTGCTGTTCTTAGACTCTAGATTTTAATGTACTTGCATTAAAATCAGATGGCCACTTTTTCCCAGACTACATTTATTTTAATAGGGGGCATTTTATGTTGTTTTTTTTTCATAATAGATTGCATTTTATATTCATATGTAATTTAAAAAAAAAGTTTACAGCTTTTTAAAATTATTGTTAAAATGATCTTCTACAATGTCAAGTCTTGTAACCTTTTTTTCTATAGCGCTTTATACAATATAGATTGTTTCGAAGCAGCTTTACGGTGATAAATGGGAAAATAATGAGCAATGATGGAAACAGAATTCGATTCTACTGTAAAGCAGCTCTAAAAAAAACAATAGTGTCAATGTTCTGCTGAAGTCAGTCCAGTCTTGATTCAGTTCAGTACAATAACTGTAAAGTTAATCAAAAATGAAATGAGTTCTATTCAGTTATAAGCAGCTCTGCAGAACAGTGATGTCATCGTCCAGCTCAGTTCAGTTCTCATCCATAGTTTCAGTGCAGTCAAATTGATTATATTGCTGAATATTAGGTGTAAATATTAGTATCATTATTGCAAACAGCCCTCTTTTAAAATTGCATGAAGTGGAAATTCAATAGATTTTTCAGCTTGTGGTTTAAATTGTGATTTGAACAACAATATTACTTTCAGATATGCCAGAGTTTTCTATTTATCCTCGTAGGGCCAGATTTACTAACAGCTTGCACCAGCGCAATCCCTCTTTTGGTGTTAAAAAGCAACTGTCAGGAAGGATTTACTAAAAACACAAAAATTAGCGCTGAAAAGGCGTGGACAGGGTTATTTTTGCGGCTGACCTTATTGCATATGCATTTATAGGAGTTTCCATTTCAGACGCAAAATTTATGGGAGGAGAGAATTTAAAGTCTCCACGTGGTCAACGATTTTATCTTTTAAAACTCTTCTTTGATCATCAAAATGACATATTTAAAACTTTCCTGTGAGAAAAAAGTATTTTTGCATTAAAATAGCTTGAATGTAACCCTACACCCTTACTTCATTTAGTATACGTAAATTTAGTAAATGCCCCGCCTCCACTCACTCATACAGGCTCGTCTACAAGGTGATGTATCAGAATAGTAATGCATTTAAAACTTTTATGTATCGCTCTCTACAACATCGGACACATTAAGGTAATTAATATGATTAGCCTTTTGCTTGACTACGTTATCAAACAGCTGTATAATGTGTTGCTAATGTTACACAACCCATGTTACCGTTCTCCATCTCTGAGTCAGACAGCTGCCTTCTAAAAATCAGTATCCTTAGAAACGCTTAGAGCGTCAGTGAAGAAAGGCATATAGTTCATCAAAACATTGTGAATAAATTCACCCGCTAAATGTACACTGTAACGAGGTTAGATGTTACGGGAAGGAGGAGGCGGGAACCAGCGAACATTTAAACAATTTTAATAAAATAAACAAACAAACAAACACAACAACGAAAGTAAAGACGGCAGTCCCTCACGGTCGACTGCCGCCACACATAATAAAACAAAACATCAATCTCTATAACATTGATCTCTACTGTCGTCACTCCTCCTTTTATGCTTCTGCTCCTCCGTGAGAGATACGAGACCGGTGCGTCGCGCAGGTGTCGCTCATCAGTAATCACGCCACCAGCCTCGCACCGTTTTCCCACGGCCCTCGACCTCGTCCTGCTCGCCACATACACGATTTTTCATATCAGCAGAAAAAAATATACCGGGATAACCTGGCTTCTCTTGAGACTCCCCTGCTTCGCAGCAGTTAATGATATGCTAAAGCCCGCCCACGCGTTGACGTGATTGGTTACAAGGTAGTTTGTGTTGTAAGAAACACCGGTGATTTCAAACCGTGTTTTTGAGACTCTATTTTTCACTGCAGGTTTAAGGAGAAAATACTCAGAAATGGTGTTGACTTATGAATTTGCACATGGTTGTTCTTAAATCATATTAAAAACACCACATAGACATATAAACAACATTAAAAACTTCATTTTCACAAAGGTGATTTTGAAATTGTTTGCACTAGACAATTTACTAGTATTATTTACCGCCCAAAGAAAGCATGTCTTAAACCAGAAGCTAATTTGCGCTGCTCTTGGTAGATTGCGTTGATCATAAGTGAAATGATCCGGCTGCGTCTGTGTTCTTTAATTTGTGTGTCGTCAGTAGATCACAAGCAGAACTTTCCACTCCCATCTGCGCTTTTATGGAATTGCGCTCTCACGCTGATTTGCCCTGTTTAGTAAATCTGGCCCTTTGTGAATTAGTACAACCTTTGTACCATGGTAACCATAGTTTTCATAAAAATACCGTATTATAAGTATTGTTAAAAATTAGTTATAACTGTCATAAAAAAATACATAGAAATTGGGAAAAGATTTACACTGCTGGAAAGAGATCCCATTTGAATTTATGAGGGTTTATAGCAGTAACAATATCTATATTAACTACAGGAGCAAACTGTGGTTACCATGAAAATATTTGCACAAGGAGCTGCTGCTGTTGATCCAGGTCTGCTCTAATTATTTTCTATATGCTTTTGCCTTTCTCAGTTTATATATGTGTAAATATTGAAATAAGCTATTGAATAATGTGTCACTGGGGTTAATGTGAATAAAGTGGTTTCTGGGAAGGAGCGGTGAGACGTTTCTACTAAATCATCAGATGAAAAATGTGGTCATTCTAATATAAAAATGTATTTTTAGATGTTTTCAAAAGTAATGTGTCAAAATGCAATATATTCATTGAAGTTTATATAAACAGCACTGTTCTGTTAAAAAATTAAAAGAGAGAAAAATACATGATTGGTTGGAAACCAGTTACAATTTGAAAGTTAAAATGTATAGACATTTTAAGAAGGATATCAAGTACTCATTGACAGTGTGTTGACTGTCTTGGGTAGTTGAGCTTCAGAAAATCAATAATGAGATGGCTTTGAATGGATTTTTTGACAGTTATAAATTAAAAAAATTAAAAGGCAAGAATAAAGAACCTTTTTCAGCATGATATGGTTCTAAATAGAACTGTTACTTTGTTTCAGCAGTCTTGTTAAAACATGTAAAGATTCAGAGCAACTTGTGTAAGAGGACACCATAATTTTAGTTTGTCTGCTTTGGTGGGTTTTTGATGAACAAGCATATGAATATTACTCATCTTGTATCTCAGACTCACAGATGCTGAAGTGCAGCCACATTCATTGTAATAACTGTGTTTCTCCCACTACTGCAGGGAAAGGGAAACGACGTGGAGAGAATCTGAAATTGGAAAATGAACCTCAGGAGGTATTCACTACTGTTTTGTTAAACAACCGTTAAGTTTGGGGTTGAATTTTTTTTTTTTTAATCAAAAATACAATAAAACAGTAATATTATGAACTATTATTACAATTTTTATTGACTCTTTTCTAATTGAATATATGTTAAAATAGAATTTATTCCTGAGATCAAAGCTGAATCTTCAGCATCATTACTCCAGTCTTCAGTGTCACATGATCCTTCAAAAATCATTCTAATATGATGATTTACTGCTCCAGAAACATTTCTTATCAATGTTTAAACAGGTGTGCTGCTTAGTTCAGTTTGTTTGAAATAGAAATCATTTGTAACATTGTAAATGTTTTTACTGTCAATTAAATGTTCATGCTGAATAAAAGTATTAATGTCTTTTTAAAAATATGCAAACTTTTAAACAGTTTTGTAAGTCTGCTTGACAATTACCATGTGATTAATACTTCAATGTTTTGTTTTGACTGAATTAAAAATGTATTGTGTAATACATTTCATTTATTAATTAATCATTTGACATCTTCCAATATCTCATGATGTAATCTGTGAGCTATTTGCAAGATAATTTTAATGTTCAGTCAGCTGGAAACAACATGGTAATCTTGGAGATGTTTTGTTCTCTGTGCAGTCTGAATCCGAAATGGCTCTCGACGCAGAGTTCCTGGATGTTTATAAGAACTGTAATGGTGTGATCATGATGTTTGACATCACCAAACAGTGGTAAGGAATCTGCCATTCCTTCTGTTTTTCCCCACATTCCACATTCACTCTCTCCAAACCCCACATTCATTCTCCATCACCCTCTCCTGTCCCTCCACCACTCCGTTCCCGCCCCTGCCGCCCCTCTTTTTGGTCTGACAGCTATCGGTGGTCAGGATCAGGTGGAGGAACTGGGCGTTGGGTTGCAGAGGGTCATTGATCGTCTCTTTCACAGTAAAGTCGAGGCCACTGTCAGGAACAAAGAACGCAATGAAACCTATACCTGCAGCTTAGTGTCTCTTAAAGGTTCTGACTCTGTTCATCTCTTTGCTCATTGGATCTGCCTTGCATTCTCATAATGGGTCTTTACTTTTTGACCCAAGCACACCATCACAGGTGCCTGTTGTTTGCAAACCTGTGGGTTCTGCTTTATTGATAGTGCTGAATTTTTGCTTAAACCATTGGGAATGTTGTGACCATCAGGTACTTTTTGGTGTTTAGACCAACATTTAATCAGTGCCCCATTCTTTGTGGATTGCATAACAAGATCTAACATATTTAAGATCTGATTCCTCGCTGTCTGATTCGGTTCTTCAAATATGCCTGCGATGCATATACAAGTCTTCAAATATGTGTGATTGGAATAACTAATTGAGTTGTTGGGATAATTGTTCATTATTGTGTTGATTGGAAAGAGCACTTTCTTTATTGTGACTAGTTTCCACATAATAGTGTTAAAATTGATATACATGATATATATATATATATGTTGAAAATGTATTTAAATATAAGTTATATATATATATATATATATATATATATATATATATATATATATATATATATATATACAGCTCACTAAATGAATGTCGGCTGTGATCATCTTGATTTTTCTTAAGCTTCTTGGTCCATGTTTAATCCGAATCTCCTGCCAGGTAAACGGTCGAATAACCTTGATTATTTTTCAGCTTGGTATTTATGCTGCTCTCAGGCCGGTACAGAGGAACACACAAGATGATGTTTTTATTGCTTTGCTTTTCCGTGATGCTTGCTAATAAGATCCTGGCATTTCCCTATGCTTTTTTTCCCCAACATATATGTGGGTGGTATGAAGTCTGGGAGTGGTGGCCAATAATGCAAATAAGATTTTTTGATGAATCGGTTCAAAAATATCTTAAACTGTACTGAATGTTAAAACTCAAATTTTTAGATTATGATGTATAAAATTGTGCAATACACAAGAAAATCACATCAATATATGTTTCGTATGAATCACAGACTCTTGTCTTTACTGCAGGACGTTCAACTACATCCTTAGGGAGTTACCAAAAGTGCCAACACACGTCCCAGTGTGTGTCCTGGGTAACCAGCGGGACATGGGCGAGCACAGGGTCATCTTACCCGATGACATCAGAGATTTTATCAACAGTCTGAACAGGTGAGCAGTCAGCATGAAACGGAAGTTGTGATAGTCGTGGGTTTCCTATTGTGTCGTTTATCCGAGTAAAACGGCTTCTCAAACAAGAAAAACCGTAGGGCGGGACTTGATTTTGTCCATTGGGATTGATCGGATGGTTGTGGTTTGCTATTGGTAGATCTCATGCGAGTGACAGGTTGTCTTTAGAAAAGAGAAGAGATGTCACTGCATGAGGGAGGGGAAGTTATTTTGATTAAAGATGCAATCGGTCATCTGGAAAATGCATGGATAAATCATTTATAATAATTACTTGCAATATTCCATAAAAAAAAAAAAATTATCATTAGCACATTAATTGAGCATTAAGCATTGTGACTGTAACCCTCAAAAACAGGGGCCGGATTCACAAAAATCTTCTTTAGAAAGAAGTTAGAAAAGTTCTTAAAGTATAATACTAAGAAATTTGTAAGAAATTAAGGTCTCAAATATTTTCTTAAGAACATCTTATTTTTTTCTTAAGAAGAAAATGACAGGCTTTGGTGTTATTTGATTGAAAGGCTGGTTTTGCTGAATTAAAAACACCCCAAAGCCCATCTTTTTGCCCTGCATAGATAACTGTAGATGACATAAGCGCTCAGACTTTTCTTTTTTTTTCAGCTTGACGGGAGTTAATCACTCAGCGCAGTTTTTTAATGTGCTGTGTCAAGTTAAAATAGTTGTTTTAAATTAGCCTGTCCCAAGAATTAGTGGTCTTTTCCATTCATTTGCGCTCTGTCTTTCCTGCACTTTCTCTAGAGTGAATGCATCCCGTATCTGTGTGCTGCCGTGCTAATTCTAGATAAAGTGAGCGCATCATATATATATATGCTCAAATGATTGATCGGTAACGCTTCCGAGTATTCGTCCTCATTCCTGGTACTAGTAATATGTATTATATTTTACTTGTGTTATGTTGAAATTAATCTTTAAAACAACCCAATAAATTCATTAATCATCACCTTTGGGGATTTAAGACAGGTGGGGGTGTATCCTAACTTTAAGAAATTATTTACAATTATTTTTAAGAATATTCTTTCCAGGAATATGAATACTTCTTAAATGTTGTCTTAAGAACATTCTTAAGAATATTTTGGGAATACAAATTAATCTTACCTTTTTTCTTAAGTTAGACAAGAATTTTATTCTGGGGCTTACAGACAATATTATTTTCATTAGTACTGGAGGCTGCCAGTTTGCTAAGTTTCAGATGATTATTAAACGGCAAGCACAAACTATGCAAAAGCATCAACCCTTCTGATGCACCCAGTGTCCGAATTCTCTCACTCGTTTTCAGTCACTCCCTCAAGTGGAGTAATGTAGTGAAAGAGGGTATAGTGAGCAGTTTCGGACACCGCCCCAGGCTAGGTGAGCTAAAGCAGGTTTGAAATAAACTTTTCTGGACAGTGGGTTCCCAGGAGCAAGGTTGAAGACATGGGGTTTTATTAAATCAAATGTCAAATTAATCGAATTTAATAAAACTTTAACAATTTAGTAATAATTTATCAAATAAAGACATAAAATATGAACAATTTAATTAATCTCGTATTCAAATTAAAATTTACCAATTCCTTTTAAGTGCTGCATTAAAGAGAGTGAATATATGCCTCTTATGCCTTTTAACCTACATAAAAACTTACATACTGACAACAGGTTTTTTTTTTATTATTATTTTAAAGTTAAAAATGTCTCCAAATATACCATGCAAAGCTCTTATGAATAATGTATGTGTCACTTATCAGCCAACTTTTCCCTAATCCCATAATCCTTTTTCATTTTAGACCTCCGGGCTCCTCCTACATCCACTATGCCGAGTCTTCCATGAAAAACGGCTTTGGTCTCAAATACCTCCATCGCTTCTTCAACATCCCATTCCTGCAGCTGCAGGTCAGAGGAAACTCTCAAAATCATGTTTGCTCTCAGGTCAACGTTTAGATAGCTTTAGCGTCATTTCAAGTGGAATCTTCACATATCTTACATGGGGATTTGAGTTCATCCATATGTTTTGGTGATATAAGGGTTTATGGATTATGGCAAGGGCTCTTGATGCCAATCCTGGAGATCTGCCTTCCTGCTCTAACAGATCTCCTGTAGTTTTCAGGGCTTCGTCCTAATTTGCATCCATTCTAAAAAGTATGCAAGCAAAAAATAAGTGTGTGCTAAATCATTGAAATCTTTATCCATGTGTCTGTCTTTATCAGGAAGTGAAAACGAGAGAAATATGGAATTGCTCAATTCATGCATTTGATTCTGAGTAAAATCACTTGAATGCACAATTGCACATGGTCATATTTATGATTCACAGAAAACCTGGGTAAATCAGGCAAAATCATGACTCTGAAGTATTTCAGTAGCTAAAAATTTATATCAATGGGTTTCTTTTAATGATTTAATCAATTCAATAGATTTTAATGACAGTTGTTTTATTAAAATAGTATTTATATTAATTAGCTTTTCAGTTTTCATTTAAATATAAGTTTTAGTTATATAATTTTTGTTAGTTTTAGGGTATTTTAATATTTTTATTTTATTTTTATTTCAGTTTTAGTTTGAATACTTCAAACTTTTAATTTTAGTACTTCAACTGAAACTTATTTTATTTCAGTTAGTTGCCAAGACAACATTTCAAGTTTTTTTTAAGTTAAATTTTTTTTATCTAATATATAATATTAATATTTTAATTATATTTCAGCTCTATTACAATTACTTAAAAATATATGTTTTAATAATTATAGTTTTAGTTAACAGTAACACCACGGATATTAAAAAATAATGTAAATGAATTGGTCAAAAGTTGTGGGAAGTGGGAACCCTACAGTAGGAGCTTCTCTAGTGCACTCGGTAGGCAGCTGTAGATTTGAGTCCCCTGCTTTATGGTGCCCAACAGATTTAGTCTTACAGTCAAGTTAGGACTAACATTAGCGGTAGGATTAAAGGGTTCCTATTATGCTTTTTTTTTAATTTTCAACTTTTGTGTGTAATGTTTGAGTATGAAAAAGGTCTGCAAAGTTACTAGGCACTAAGTCCACTATTCTCTATTTCAGTGTCACTGTGAATGAACACGTCACAATATTCCTCTTTTAAATAATTCCCGCCCAAGGCATAAGCTAAAATAAAGGGGCGGGCCTGGTTGAGTTAGTTAGTAGTGTGTTGAAACTGGCGGTTATGGTAAGGGACGGGACATTTCTCAAACACGCTCTGAGCAGTTGACCAATCACAACACACTGGTCCAGCCGACCAATCAGAGCACACTGTGTTTTTCAGAAGGAGGGGCTTCATAGAGACAGGAACTAAACAGTGTTACTGACAGACTGGGAAGAGAGGAGCTGCAACAATGGAGAATATGGAGAAAATAATGTGTTTTTTGACCATTTAAACCATGGAAACCTGTTCTAGTAGAGCCCAAAAACAAAATCAGAACTTTGTAAAAAAGACATTATAGGTCCCCTTTAAAGTTGTTCCTTTATATGCATGCTTGTTATATGTCTCTTGAGACTGGCTGAATGGCATTAATTAATTAGTAATGTTGAAATTAGCCTGGGGTTCAATGGCGACCGCTGTGTCTTATGTGTCGGCCTCTCTTCCTTAGGTTACTCCACAGTAAGTAGGTTGGCGGACTGGTTTCAGTTTAATGTATTTTATTGATTTTGTTAGAGAAATTAATTTCTGTTCAATTATCCAGCTCAGCATAGATTGATTAAAAAACTCAAGAGACAAGCAAAATCATATTACAGATGCAACCACTATAGATCTTAAACGTTGGATCAGATTCTGTATATGGATGGGTTTCATTGGGTTCTTCTGGTTCCTGTTCTGGTTACTGAAGTCTGTTTATGATTATTTTGTCTGTTGGACACCGTTGACCTTCCCCTGTTATACACAAGTCTTTATATCTGCGAATATTGCTGACAGTTGAACAACTTATTGCTGTAAAGGTGATGCAAATCCGCTGCTCAGAATCAGTCCGTCAAGCACAGCGTGTCAAACTCATTAAACTTTCAGTACTGTGCCTAGATCTGTTTTCCTCTCCTTGCTATCTTTTTCAGCGTTAGTTTAAAGGCCACTTCTAACTTCCGTGACTTTGAACAAACTTCTAACCCCAAGTATCAGTTCGGTCAGAAACCGGTTATTGGTTAGTGCGTGTTTTTCAGTTGAGCTGTGGTGGTCATGCAAGAGGTTTGTGCTTCTCTCTACCCATTCATTTCCAGTCCTCCTCCTAATTTAGAAATAATAAAGCAGGACAGTGCTTACTTGAGTGAAAATTAGGTCACCGTTGATGTCCTGTGGGTTTACAGTATGTTGGATGTGGTGTTTTTGTGTTTGCAGAGGGAGACTTTGTTACGACAACTGGAGACAAATCAACTTGACATCGATGCCACGCTAGAAGAACTCAGTGTTCAGCAGGAGACGGAGGACCAGAACTATGACATGTGAGTGTGAACCTCAGGCACACACAGACATTATGCATATGTATACAGTAGTCAACATTTGAAGTGGATGAAAAAAGTTCATCAAAGTTGTCAAAGACAAGAACGGGAATTGTTCAAAATTCATGTATATCTTTGATGAAAGGTTTTGATCCACTTCAAATGTAGACTACTGTAGATCACGTGCATTAACGCACCGTGTGCTAGGTTAACTTTACACATTAGCATAATTTAACATAATTTAGTGAACAGATATGTACGGAGCCTTTAAGTGGACATGGTTGGGCGAAAATATATGAGATGGGAGGGAAAATATTAAGTCAATGTTTTTGTGTTCTCTCGCAAATGTTTTGCATTCCCCCGAGAAATTTTGCGTTCGCTCGCAAAACATTTGTTTTCCTTGCGTTTTTCAGGTTAATGCAAAACATTGGTGAGAGAATGCAATTCTCCCATCTCGGTTTTTTTTTTCTACACCATGTACCAAAATTATCCAAAAATCCGAAGAAATGTACAGTATTTCACCAGTATTCCTCCAAAATAGATGTTTTGACATGTTAAAATTTGAAGGGATTGAACATTTGAAAATAAAGAACTTAAAGTTGCAGTAGAAGTTTTGAGAAAATGTTGACTTAGCCTGAAAATTTGAACAAGCACAACTTCCAGGTCCAACCCCCTTGCTCTCTGCTGCGCTACAGCCCTCCCTCCACAGCTCCTCACCCACAGCGGAGCCTGCCGTGAACGCGCAGGCTAGTAAACAGGACCACTGATGACGGCGGATTATAAACAGTTATGGAACATTCACTAATAGGGACGAAACATCAACAATATGCTTTACATTGACTATGGCCTGCCCATAGTTTGACTACAAACTTGGTCCTCAAATCATTATGTATTTTGCAATACATGTAACTTTATAACGTTGCATTCTTTCTATAAGTTATAAATAGCTAGTAAGATAACGTTAAAGGATTAGTTGACTTTAAAAAAAACTTTTGCTGATAATTTACTCACCCCCATGTCATCCAAGATGTCCATGTCTTTCTTTCTTCAGTCGAAAAGAAATTAAGGTTTTTGATGAAAACATTCCAGGCTTTTTCTCCATATAATGGACTTCAATAGGACACAAACGTTTCAAGGACCAAATGAAAGTTTCAGTGCAGCTTCAAAGGGCTTTAAACGATACCGGACGATGAATAAGGGTCTTATCTAGCGAAACGATCGGTCATTTCAAAAATAAATACAAAACTTTAAGTTTTATAAGCACAAATGCTCGCCTTGCTCTGTTCTGTGATGCACGTTCGTGATCCTGTTCGAACTCGTTCATCAAAATGAACAAATCTTTTTTCGAGTCATTTCATTCGTTGAATGAACGAAATGACTCCAAAAAAGACTCGTTCAAAATGAACAAATCTTTTTTCGAGTCATTTCGTTCGTTGAATGAACGAAATGACTCAAAAAAAGATTCGTTCATTTGGATGAACGAGTTCGAACAGGAGAGTCACGAACGACGGTACGCGCTCGCGCTGTGCAAGAGAGGGGTGATCAGCGCGTACACGAGCGTGATTGACACTGCTAAGACATTCCTCCTGGCTCTGATTGGTTGTTTCTGACCAGGAGCGGTGTATTTCTGCAATAGGACCACAGGGAGGAGCCAGACGAGCTTGATTTTTTCCACAGATTATCTGTCTCATATTCTACTGTCAGGACATAATGACAGTTTTAACAAATATTTGTTTACAAAAGCTACCTACTGGAGCTTTAAGACTTATAAATATAAGTATTGTTACAGGTATTCTTAAATAAAATTATCATAATTATCAAATATTATTATTTTTATTTTACACTACAATTGTAATTTACAACAGTAATATATTTCAGATTTAAAATAAGATAATAGAATTAATAATAATGGTAATAACAATTATTTTTATTATTATTAATTATATTAAAACATGATAATAAATAATATTATTAATCACAGTTACACAAAAATAATACCAATAATAATTTATATTATTATTGTTGTTGCGTTATCAATATTACAGTGTATATATAGTTATAATAGAAATTATTATTACTGTGTTGATAAATTATTGAAATATTAACTTACATTTAAATTTTTTTAATAATATAATGCAAGTTGTTCGGCTGATAAAAATTTGGAAACCCCTGCTGTAGAGCATCATGAGATGTCACACAGGTTCAGAGTTTAGCAAATCAAAAGTCCCACTATGGCCAAGAGCCAACCACCATGACAAGAATGCCTCCTGACCAACATTTTTCACTGCTGTTTTTGCAGATTTCTTGAGATGATGGAGGCACGCAAAGCTTATGGATCTCCAGCGCCCTCTAATGGCCAGAGCCCGTCCTCAGGGTCCCAGTCCCCTGTGGTGCTGCCCAGTGCCGCCTCTCCCAGTAACTCCAGCCCCAGTACACCACAGGCTCCTGTCCCTATCCAGACCCAATCCGCCCCGCCACCACCTCCATCTATACCACACCCTCCTGTCCAGATCACAGCCGCCCATGCACCCCAAACACCATCTCAAAGCCTGGAGCCTTCGCCCGCAGCAACGGTACCCGCATCTACGCAACCAGCACCTCCTCATGCCCAGAAACGAGGCTTCATGTCACGCCTGTTCGGTTCGTCTGCTGCAGAGACTTCACCAGACAGACCAGGTCAGTACAAAACGTCAGAGGAGTCTGTTGCCAGTTATGTCTCGGCTCCCAAAGATCTCAAGATTTCACTTTTAAGAATGAGGCTTTTCTGGAGTACAGATAAACTCTGTTTAGTAAGCCGTCTTGTCGCTCACTTCCTACATAAACACACACAGAAACAGAAAAAAATGTATCATGGCATAGTTTATTATTTTTGGCATTTTATTTTTTAAATAATCATATTTTCTAAATGTATTTATTCAAATTGCTTAGCATTACAATAAGTCTTTTAATTGTGCAAACAGTTAAATTTAATCAGTTTAAAAGTCATTGAATTTAATTCTGGCTTGTTCAACCAAGATCCAATTATTAGTGTGTTAAACTAATGTGTTTTATATGCCTAAATCAATGAAGATTGTATGTAATTACGTAAATCTTAAAATGTAAGCCTATTTATATTTTTTGAGTGTAGGCAGCATCCAAACTGAAAAAGCCTTGTTTGTGTCTGATTTAAAACGCTCTACATGGGCAACTCGGCATCACACAAATAAAAACACTTGATATGATATACTCCAATATTGGGTACACCAGCTTTGTTTTACAGTAATGAATAAAATGCAAGTATATTAATCCTCAGCATTTTACTTAACTAAATAAAATGTTGAATAACGTTGCTACCTACCATTTGGAACTTCCTTCACATCACCAGTGTGTCTATAATGCCTCAAAATGCTGTATTTTTTAAAGTTTTTTTTTAATAGATCTTTAGACTACAGTTAGAATATTTACTCTCACAGACTTATAAAATGTAATGCAAGTATTCAAAATGACCAAAATGCACATCCCCATTAAGTTGCTTTGTATAAAAAGGTCTTTTTAGGGTGCTTTCACACCTGCCTCATTTAGTTCTGTTGAATAGCACTAGAGTTCGTTTTCCCCCTTGGTGCGGTTCGTTTGGGCAGGTGTGAAAGCAGCAATCGCACTCGGGTGTGCACCAAAAGCGGACCAAACAAGCTCTGGAGCGGTTCGTTTGTGGTGAGAACGTGATCTGACCTCGAACAGACCCAACTGCCAAAGAGCTGCACATTTTTGGACTAAACCAGCTGCCGTAGTCAGCTGCGCTGTGCATTATGGGATGAGGAATAAAGTTTGTTGACAGTTTGCACTTGCATGGCAGCTCGTGGACAAATGTGGAGTTCTGAGGAGGTGCGGAGCATTATAGAAATTTGGTCTGATGACCATATTAGTAAAAAGCTGTCTGCCGGATTTCCCTCCTCTTTGTTAAGTTCCGGGAGCTCTGGAATTTTCCCACACGTTAATTCTGACCAATCGAAGTGCAGTTATAGGGATGCTCCGATCAGGATTTTTGCAGCCGATACCGATGGCCGATTTCTTGTCATGGTGATCGGCCGATACCGATGCTTAATATACTTAATATAAGACAAAGATAAATAAAAACAAAATGGAGCAGTCTGATGCAGCCCACAAGGTTAAATTAAACATTGTCCAATAGTAAACTTTGGAGGACAACATAAACATTTAATCACCTGAAATAGAGAAGTCTGATGTAACTTAAACCTTGTCCAATACAAGTCAGGACAAAAATTAAATAAATAAATAAATAAATAATTTAAACTCCTAAAAGAACAAATTGGAGTAGTTTGATGCTACTCATTAGAAGGGATGGGCATTTCAAGCAAAAATAATATTCGAAGATCGCTGGGTATTATTCGAAAATCGCACCCCTTCCCCATATGCACGCACACATGCATGTATAGGCCACACACGTGAGAAAAGCGGAGTGGTCTGACGTTTAAATATAACTTAAAAACGTAAATATACATTTCATACTTGTTTTATATAATATAATGTTCTTTTTTTTTATTTAATCTATGTTGATTATATGAAAAAGGAACCGCATGAGATGGGTAAGATAGGATCATAAGATGCCCAATATATCAGGAGACATTTGGAGTGGGTCAGACATGATTTTTGCCACTTAATTAAGTTTTGTTTTGTAGAAATCCATTCTTTAAAGTGAATTTCGTTTTGTAAAAATTGTATCTTAATTTCAATCAATGTTTCATCAACCAATTGGCTGGATTTAATAAATAAGAAGTGAAATATAGCAGACAATATAATAGGACACGGAGGCGCCCGCATGTGAACTTGAACGCATCTCATAAATGAACCGAAACTCAGCGTATAAGATACTTGCCTCACAGACCTGAGAACGTATAGAAAGCTTGAAATGTCTACTTTAAAAAAACAAAACGATTAAAATCGATAAGAAATGGGGTACTCTCTGCTTATGAAGGCTAATCCGTATGAAGTGTGCATTTCTCTCTATAGGCGCGTTCACTACATGCGAAAATGGCGTCAACATCGCCAACTGTATCTTTGCAGCCAGAAAACACTAGTTTATTAAACAATTAAAATGTATCATGCTACATAAACATTACTTTTGCCGGTTCTTTGTGGCAAGCTTTATGCATGCGCTTGATATGCAGAATATGTAATATTACGATAACGCTATGGTTTAGTATTTTCTCCCATATATATTTAAGTAATTAAATGAATATAAATATGCGATTAGACTAATGGCTTAAATGAACTACTCTTAGTCAACTAGAAAAAAACTTTAGTCGTGCACGGGCAGCCCTACTTATTTCACATATTTCCTAACCAGCGCGTCATTGCGGGCGTTCTGAGCGAGCGGCGCTGTGTGGACTGAGCGAGCGAAGCATACTCTTCAGAAGGTGATCTCTCTGGAGGACAATGCTCCTCCACATGAGATTCCTTTTAAACATAGGCTACATTGCAAATAGCTCATTTTTTTCATTGTTTCTCGACACATCATAGTCATTCCACACCGGCGATGACATGACTGCCAAATCATTTAAGTCCCCACGCATCATGCACCTTCTCACGTTTTGACGTGATCGGTTTGTGAGATTGGCCAAGTTTAGTGAGTACCGATCGAGTCATAAAATGTGATTATCGGCCGATACCAATCTCTGGCCGATCGATCGGAGCATCCCTAGCAGTTACCTCTGGCCAACGAGTGATGTGGATGTTGTCACATGACTGCATTTTGGTTCGTTTCATCAACTCATCATCTGATTCGGACGAGAGCAATCAGTGCGGTGTGAAAAGGAACCAAAACGCCTGAAAATGATACGAAGTATAATTTTTCGCCCCCTGAGTCCGCACCAAATTAACCGAACTACAGATGTGAAAGCACCCTTACATTCAATATGTACTTCAAAGGCCTTCACAACATTTAACTTGCACTTTTTCCCTAGTGTGTTTTCAGATTTGAGTGTGTGTGTGTGTGTAGGTTTGCTAATATGAATGTATGAACTGTACTAAAGAGGGGCAGTCGTTCAGGGACTACATTCATTGCCTTATATACTGAATACCAATGAGACATTATCAGGCAACACTGGACCCGCCGCTGCTCAGTCATTACAGAGAGCGGTGGACTGACAAACACACGTGCAGCTCTGCACCAGTGCATCTGCTGCTGCATTGCAGATCCTGGGGGATGGGGTCCATCAACACACATACACACAGAAAGTGTGTCAAATGGCTCCATAGAAATATATTTTGCAAATATTTTGCTCTCTTAAGTTTGTGTTTTTGCTCATTTTCACAAAAGTGCCCTTTTGTTCTGTGGAATGCTTGATCCAATTTGATAAATGACTAGACTGGTATGAAAGGTCCAAGCTATCATAAATAATAATTTATCATTAGTTCAGCATTTAAGATGGTCCAGAATTCAGGTTTGATCAGTTTTTAGTAATTTCCTTCTGGACATTTTCCTTTTTTAGGACCTTTAAAAGCTCCTTTATTCAACAACATACATACATTGACTTTCTAATCACAGGATTGTGCAAAGTATTGTTATAAAGCTCAGTTCCTTTATCTGTGACAGTAAAATACTTGTTGTGTCTTCATTGCTACCATCATTTGTCCTTCAAATATGTCTGAAAGTGTGCTGAATGCCCATGAAATCTAGATATATTCATATATTCATTTCCTTTATGCGTTTCACTGAATCTCAAGCCTTTATTTATTTATTTTACGGTTTATTAATATTATCATGATTAAGCACATTTTCCCCCAAAAAATCTTATTTAGTTTATATTTAAAAAAGTTGTTGGTTTGCCTATTGTATATCTGATTTAAATTAAATCATTGTGTCTGTGTTTTCATTACTGTAATAAACTAATGGGAATTAGATTTTTAATGAGAGTTTTCGGGGGAAATGTATGGAAGTAAAATAATGACAAATATTTTTTATTTTTTTTTAAAAGCTTGCTGAATTGCACTACTTGAAAAAAATATGCATTTCATTAACCCTGCTTGCATTTTGCATTGTATTTTTAGGGATTGCATTTTTATGGGCTGAAATTCAACATGGTTGTATATTTAAGCTGTGAATATTTCAATTCAAAACATTTCACACACGTTTTCATTATTAAAAAAATCAATAATCCATATTCACCTTTCAGATTTCACCTCCAAAATGTTCATTCTGTTTAAAAATACAACCTATAATATTCGACAGGCAATTTTCGGTCCATTTTATTTCGCTTTAAAATTCGCTTCCACAAATTCGACAGAAAATTCAACATTTGACATCCGGGAACGGCAGGAATATCAGTAGATTGCCCATTGATAATCTCCATATCTGTTAGTCGACCTCACCAGCAGGAGTTCCAAGCGTCTGTTGACGAAGAAAACTAGAGAGCAAGGGTGAGAGTCTTTCATTCATAAAAACGTGTTTACAGAAATGGATCAAGCAGTAAGTATTTGTGATGATTATTAGGGCCAGTAAATGGAAAACCTGATAAAGACACAAAAGCTGTGTTTACATTTAAGTCTTCACAGTTAGTTTTGCACATGTAAACAGCTTTCTCTACCCTGAACGAGATTATAATGTTATTCCCCGATGCTGATGTTCAGATAAAACGTTAAATCTGAAGTAGTAGACATATATTTCTCTCGGTTGTTTAGTTTTCTTAACCCTTCGGAGTCTTGGGCTATTTTGGCCGTTTTTGAGTACTTTTTTTATTTTTTTATTTTGTGACATAAACAAATGTTTACCATACCAGTGTTTGGTATAATGTTTCTCAGCACAATGCCACCTATATGACCAGACAATTAGTTTTTCACTTTGATGTACTGTATCAACATACTGGACCCAAAATCACACAAAAAAACACAAAATCTGAATAGAAAAATTATAGCTTTTCTACTACAAAAAACACAAACATGCTCAACGAAGCATTTTAAAAGGTTTAAAATGTAAACACAAGTTGTAAATGTCAACATATACAGGTACAATTCAGATATAATCAAGCTATATACAAAAAAAATATGATTTACAAAAAAAAAGCGGGTGTAGCCATAGGCTTTTTTTCTTTCTTTTTAGCTTAGCAACTTTTTAAAAAATGTTGTGCACACAATTATACAGAGAGCTATATTTAAGGCCTTGCATTCCCAGAGTATGAGGGTTCACAAATAGTGCAAATACAACATAAAAAATGTAAAATTTAGGTAAAATTAAACTATATACAGCAAAAAGCAGGTGTGGCAATAGGCGTTTTTTCTTTTCTTTTTTTCTTAGAAAGTCTACAAAACACTTCATGTACAATTACACAGATAGCTACATTACAGGGCTTTCATTCCTTGAGTAAGAGGGGTTCCTCAATAGTGCAAATATACCATACAAAAGGTAAAATAAACAAAATCAAACTATACACAACTATTTACAACAAATATCAGGTGTTTTTTTTTTTATTTTTATTTTTTTTATCTATGCCACTCCTCAAAACAGTTTATCTAAATCTACTCCTAAACTATCTACACTACTCCTAAACTACTCTCAAAATCTACTCAAACTCATCCAAAAACTAGCAATAATATCTCTCTCTATATATATAACGTATATAGTCTCTCTTTGTCAACTCCGTAAATCCTCTGCCTTTCAATTTTGCTTCTTTGCTCAGTTGGCCTCCTCCATTCCCTAAAACGTGCAGCCTGAAGAGCAGAGTCAGCAGATTCACACATTTTTCTCCGTTTTGTTTTATGACAAAAAACCGACGAAGTTATTAGAATAAATGCAACGCCTGTCGCATCCCATCTTGCGTTCTTTTACGAACGCGTCAGTATTTTTTTATATAAAGTTTAAATGATCATATCTCCGTTTTTACTTGGTCTATCAACACAAAACAAAAAGAAAAATAGAATTTCAAGCCAGCACTTTCGACAGAAGTGGACGACAGCTCTCAACGTGACTGTTTTTATGCTTCGACGTCTTAAACTGGTCATGTAACTTGATAAAGCCGGCGTGATCGGCGACCCCGAAGAGTTAACTTTATATCGTGAAGCTGCTGCAGAACTGGGGATTCCCTCAATACCTCACTCTCCAGGATTCCTCTGTGGTCAGGACACTTAAAGGTCCCATGACATGAAATTTTGACCATGACATGAAAAAACACTTTCTGAGTTTTTTTTACATAAATATGAGTTCCCCTAGCCTGTGTATGGTCCCCCAGTGTCTAGAAATTTCAATCAGTGTAAACCGAGCTTTGGCTATCTTTCTCCGCCTTTGAGAAAATGAAAGCTCAGACGGGCTGAACTTGAATCTTCCCCATATGACGTCATACAGGGAAAGGTTACCTCCCCTTTCTCTGCTTTTCCCGCCCAGAGAATTTGACCCGCCCATGAGAAAATTAGCTAGGAAATACGAACGCGTGAGCGCGATTTGAGTTTTTCCTCGAGAGGAAATATATATATATATTTATGGGGAAGGGGTCTGATTATCACCAATGCAAAATTTCTTAATCCCTAAAAAAAGTCAAGTCACATTTGTAGCGGTTCACACAATACTTTTTTTAGTGTGTGTTTTTTCAAAGCAGCTTAATATTAATAAACAAGAAAATAGAATCAAACCAAAATTCTAAAATGGTCAAATATGATTCAGGTGTAAATATGATATAAATCTTTGATCCACAATCTGACTTGTGACGCAGCCTGGATTGAATCATAAACACTATGTTGGTTTGTTTGGCCAGAGGAGAACCGTCCCCTCGATTGATCCTGTTTTTTTTTCTCTATTGTCACCTGATGGAGTTTGTGTTCCTTGCCACTGTCACCTCTTGCTTGCTTAGTTGGGGACACACAATATTCGGCACAATATAATACTATTGATCTGACTGCACTGACACTATTGAGAACTGAACTGAGCTGGACGATGACATCACTGTTTTCTACAGAGCTGATCCTTTTTCATGTTCCTTTTTGAACTGAATCAACAACTGCACTGAACTGTCCTTAGCTAAACAATGCTGCTTTATTCTATAATTGAATTATTTTTGCATCATTGAATCATTATTTTCCTGTTATCACTGTAAAGCTGCTTTGAAACAATCTGTATTGTGTAAAGCGCTATAGAAATAAAGCTGACTTGACTCTTTCCAACTGTGCAACAAAATTCGTGCATATTACCATTCCAAATGTTGGAATTATTGCATACATTCATTTTAACCCAAAATGGTGTTTTATTTTCATCAGAAACTACAGATTCTGAAGGCCCGAAGCCCTCTGGAAAGGTGCAGAGCGTGGATGAATTTGTACCGGAGGTTGGGTTGGACCGGACCTTTCTGGAAGACGGTGGAACAGCAGTTAAATCAAAGAAAAAACCTCCAACATCAGCTCCCATTCTGGACAGTGATAGGTGAGCTGTCATAACATGGCCTTTATTGTTTCTAAAAAATAATTCCCTTAGCTTGTTTGAATATTACTGCTGTAATTTCAGCAGCTCATAAACATACTGGACAGGGTTTCATTTTCTCAGATCAACATGATTGTTTTATCTCAGAATAATTTGGTTGTGGTAATGCTGGCAAAAAAACAAGTGATGTTTCAGAAATGATGAAAGTTTGTGAATTTTGAGAAACAATGAAAATTAAGCATTGAAAATATTTATGCAAAGAGACACTGGTAACACTTTACAATACATTAGTCAATGTATTAACTAACATGAACAGTGAGCAATATATTTTATTTACAACATTTATTAATCTTTGTTAATGTTAGTTAATAAAAATATAATGTTGTTAGTTCACAATGCATTCATTAAATGTTAAAATTAACATTAACAACGATTAATAAATCCTGTAGAATTGTTAATTCTTTGTTCATGTTAACCAATTTATTTAATGTTGGAAAAAGAAAATATTATTGTAAAGTTACACTGAGGCATTGATCGCACTAAGAGCAAGAGGCGTTTGGGTTAAATTTTATTCGCATGTTAAACTCATGATGAGTTTTCCTGTCTTTTCCTCAGTGATGGAGAGGGCCGGGGAAATCCTCTGGTCTCCGGCTTCCAGGATGATTTAGATCCGGATGACCGAGCGCTGAGCCAGCCTGCCCTTAAAGCGGTGGTCCCAAGCGTGGGCGTCACACTCACGAGTGACGAAGAGGAGGAAGATTCATCTCTACCCTCTGTTGCCCAGCACAAAGGCATCAGCTCAGGAACAAACTCAAAGGGGTAACAAACCGCATGCAGAAATGCATCTTACTTTTAATAGAAAGACATCAGTGGGATACAGACATGTTGAGACCTGACCAGAATTTCCAGAAGATTTGTTGTACGGTTTAAATTAATTTCCCACACTGTTGATGAGCTTCCAAAATATAAATTATTCCATTAGCAGAGAGACTTCTCTAATTTATTTTAATTAAAGCACCCGTAATGAAGGCAAAACCAATTTTCATTTCTTGATCATATTATTTTTCAATGAATGTTACCTTGGCAGTGATTTCTATAGATAGATCGGTAGACTGACAGATAGACATTGATGGATGGATGAAAAAGATAGATAGATGGATTGCTGGATGGATGGATGAAAAAGATGGATTGCTGGAGGGATTAAAAAGATAGATGGAGTGAGGGATGAAAAAGATGGATGGATGGATGGACAGATGAAAAATATGGATGGATGGATGAATGAGATGGATGGATGGATGAAATACATGGATGGATGAAATGCATGCATGGATGGATGAAATGCGTGGATGGATGGGTGGATGAAATGCATGGATGGGTGGATGAAATACATGGATGGATGAAATGCATGCATGCATGGATGAATGAAATGCGTGGATGGATGGATGGATGGATGGATGGATCGATGAAATGCATGCGTGGATGGATGAAATACATGGATGGATGGATGAAATACATGGATGGATGGATTGGCGGAAGGACTGACATTTCCTGTAGAAACTGACATTTATTTTCTCAGATCTTCAGTGAACTCCATCAAACATCTGCAAACCATGTCTAAACCAGCCGAGAGACCCCAAAGCCTGAAAACAGCAGCAGGACCTGCAGGTCTAAAGACAGGGGGCGCTGTTGAGGTGCACTCAGATTCAGACGCTCAGCAGATGCTCTCATTTGCCATGGATGACCCTGATTTTGAGAGTGAAGAACTTGGCGTACACAAGATCAAGACGGTAGATTATTAAAGGGATAGTTCGGCCAAAAATGATATTTAACTCATGCATTACTGCATAACTCATGTTTCAGACGAACACATTTTCAGTTATTTTAGAAAATGTCTTAGACCCTTCAGTGGATATAATGTGAAGCAATGGGGTCCACCTCCTTCAAGTCCCAAAATGTGCATACATCCTTCACAAAAGTAATCCATCCGGCTCCAGGGGGATAAACGAAGGCCTTCTGAGGGTAATCCGTGCGGTTTTGTCGTAAAAATATACATATTTAAAACCTTATAAATGAAAATATCTGACTTCCGGCAACGATCAACGCGCGTTCACGGGTGATGGAAGTCGGCGTACGAGGTAGGATGTAGCGTAGGAACCGTCGTGACGTAGAACGAACGCGCCTGCGCAGCCAGAGAGCAGAGCAAAACAAAACTGCTCTCTGGCTGCGCAGGCGCGTTCCTACGCTACGTCCTACCTCGTACGCCGACTTCCATCACCCGTGAACGTGCGTCGATCGTTGCCGGAAGTCAGATATTTTCATTTATAAAGTTTTAAATATGTATATTTTTACGACGAAACCGCACGGATTACCCTCAGAAGGCCTTCGTTTATCCCCCTGGAGCCGGATGGATTACTTTTGTGAAGGATGTATGCACATTTTGGGACTTGAAGGAGGTGGACCCCATTGCTTCACATTATATCCACTGAAGGGTCTAAGACATTTTCTAAAATAACTGAAAATGTGTTCGTCTGAAACAAGATTGACATATGCATCTCGAACGGCTTGAGGGTGAGTAATGCATGGGTTAAATATCATTTTTGGCCGAACTATCCCTTTAATGAAATTTCATGTTATTCCACACTGAAATCAATGTTATTTGAATGTAATTGATATCCTATTAGTTTTTAATATTTTTAATTGGATTTTATTTTTATATTTTCTGTTTGCATTTTAAATTTGGTTTTAGTACTTTTGTTGTGTGTTGTCATTTTTATTTTTTTGTTGTAAATACAGTATGTGTATATAATTTTTTTTATTACGTTTAATTTATTTAGTTTTAGTTATTTTAATACTTCAATTTAAACAATAAAAATAGTTTTAATTTTAAATTTTTATTGTTTTAGCTTTAACTAAAATAACCCAGACTGAAATCCATCACAAATGTTGTTCACTAAGACATGTAAATCATCTAATGCATCTAAAGTCTAATAAATATAATTAATCTATTTTGCCACCACAAAATTCCTACTTAGCCACTCATATTTTATGCTTTGTCTGTTTTTCTTAGAGGGCACTTTCTGCACTAGATGACTTATCTGACCGGTCGGATGATGGTTTTGTGTTAGCTGGACTCCAGGAGCCCCCCAAACCTGTTGCCCCCTCATTCAAGACCCTCAATAGCGACATCGACCTCTTCGGCCTGGGATTTGAAGATACGACACCTAAGAGTAAAGACAGCAGCGAAGATCAGGAAGGTAACGTTCAGTAAATGACTGATCACTAATAAAGGGAATTCACATCCTCACCATGCTCATTATTTTCAGCTAAAGTGGGCTTCATATATATACAAGATAAGTAAGGACTAACATTATTTACTCAGATATCGAAATCTGTCCTACTTTTTTTATTTTAAAGAGCTCCATTATGCTATTTTAAAGGTTCCTTATTTAGTTTTGAGGTCCCCTACAATAGGTTTACATTCATCCAAGGTCAAAAAACACTTTAATTTGCTCATCATATACATTGCAGCATCAGCTCTTTTCTCACTGTGTCTGAAACGGTTCAGTAAAGGATTCAGTCTCTCTAAACCCCTCCGTATCAATTTGAACCTGAGTCCTCATGGAAGCACATGCAAAGTGGATTTGCTTTCACAGCACAGAAAAAAGCGTCTTCTCAACCAATCTCTTCAGTTACAGATAGTGTGTTTGAGGGCAGGTCAAAGTAGATAGAAGAACATAGGCTGGCATTATGCAAACTCGTTACAAACCTTCGAGCAGGAAGTTGCTGACGACTCGTTTCAGGCAGTTGAGAATCGGTTCTTGCTTTTAGGAGATAATAACTTTATTTGTCATGCACTTTGATCTTTGCAGACCTTTTACATTCACAAACAGCTATATTACACACTACATGAAAGGTAATATCCAAAAAATCATAATGGGGCACTTTAATGTAAGTGACGATTTAATTGACACGTAATATAAAAACAGATTGCATGTAGTGGATCTTTAAAAACATTGATCCCCATTTCCAAGTTATATTAATGCAGGTAAAACTAAGAGTTTATGCTGTCAAAGAATGCTGCAAATCCATTGATTTCGAAGGGGACGGCAATCGGGCAAATATTTCTGTCTTTATTCTTGCGTTTCAAACTAACCCATATAATCCCACACCCTTAAAAAGGATCTTGCATCCCTCAAATGCTCCGTAAGGGCTTTTCTTCTTTTTTTATGTCTTAAACAATTGGGTTAAAGGATGACTTTGTGCACATTTCCAAGTCTGTTTTATCTTGCAGATAATGAAAGCAGACACTCCATAAAGGACAAGAAAAAGAAGAAAAAGAAAAGCAAAGAGGTAAGATATGACAAAATGACTATATTAGCAATAGACAAATATCAATTAGGGTAATTAAACTGACAATATTTTGCTATTTTGAGGTTGTACGTCTCTTCCAAAAACTACCAACAGCTTGACAATGGATAATGTACCTTTTTTTTTCACATGTATTTATATAGTGCTTTATACAATACAGATTGTTTCAAAGCAGCTTTAACAGTAATAAACAGCCTAAAAACTGCATCAGTGTTGCAATATTTTGCAGTTAGGAAACAATTAATGTGACTATACAGCAAATTCATTTGTTCTGTGTTCTCATTCTGTAAATACTGCCAAATCCATTTATGGAGTTTAATTGTGATTGATGTAAATATTAATTTAATGTTTATAATTTATAATTGAACAACATTTATATTGGACATCAGTCGGTATCAGCAATCAAAAAGCCTCCACTGGTCGATAACTCGCTCTTATTAAACTTTCTCATGTGTTTCAGATTTTGTTGCTTGTGCATAAACTTTATTAGTGAAATTGAAGAAAACATCTTGTTGTTGTTCTAGGAGGATGAGAAAAGCAGCAAAAAACGACACAAAAACAAAAAAAAGGAAAAAGATGAAGCCGGAATAGGGACAGGAACAGTTGTAGAGAAAGAAAAGAAGAATAAGAAATCCAGGCCCAAGAAAGCAGGAACTGTGGACGATCTTGAGGCCTTCCTGGCCGGTGGAGACGGACCAGGACTCAGTGAGGGTGGAGATTATGAAGAACTCTAGAGCTCCATCTAACCAATCAGGGTTTGACTTAAACACCGTGTGACATCGCCAGGTCATTTTCCAATCCATTCCACATGTTTTTCAGTGCCTGACCCTTTTGAATTTTCACAGCGTTTTTGTTCTTCCAGCAGTGCAGCTTTACGTTGTGCTTTCTCAAATTGGTACATGGCACCGTTGTTCGCCTCATGACGTTTTCCAAAGTGTATCAGTATTTTCAGACCTATAACTTTAGATTTATTTTTCGGGAAGGACAGAGGAAGATTTCACAGATTTTCACCTGCTTCTACAATCGATCCTGAGTTTATTCTGTTATTAACTGATTCCAGCAAAATGATGATGTTCTACAAAAATTTGGTCACTTTTAGCTGTATTAATTTTGTTTTGTGTGCGTGTCTGTCAATGTGTGTGTATATATGTGTCCCTGAAAACTTTTGGCAACTCTGTGTGTACTTGCATTTTAATTTAGCAAACTTGTAGAGGGATTAATCCGACTTTCCGTTCAAATCTGCACAGCACTAGTAGGCCACATATTGGCCCTCAATACACAACCAACACTAATTTCTGTGTAAATCATTCGAAAAATTATTATTTTCTCAGTCTCGAGTTGCATTTAATTGAATCGGTCGGGTTTCATAAATGTTGCATAAATTGTCAATTCTATACAACAATTATTGTAAGAATAGTTTTCACAAAGAATGTGCACAGAAGTTCGTTCTGCTCATGCATCATGAGACCTGATATCTTGTGGCGTTCATACATCATATATCAGATACATCATACATCATATATCAGATCTTCAAATAATCAGTTGGTAACTTAATTAATAACAAAAGCTGCTTTTGCCATCAGTTTCTTTCATTACTGCCTTAAATTGTTTTACACTTAATATAATGAAAGCCTTTATAGAGCGATCGTATAGAGTGAATTAATGGCATAGGCTCTGACACACTGCTAACATAGACAGAATTACTGCCAGCTGGAGAGACGCACTCAAAATCATGTTTGCATTTAGATATATGATATAATCACATCAAGTCGGTCAGATTGTCGTTTGATTTTTCTTTATATTTATGCATTTACTAAACCAGTATTACTATTCTAACATTGTGTTTTAAGTTTCATAAACATAGTTTCTGATTCCGGTCAAAACTCTTCCTCCTCTTCCTCTCCTGTCCTGTCTGGTAAATGTATCTATTTCCTTTGCTGAATATCGTTATTTTTGTTATGGCTTGTGTACTTGTTAGACCTAGTGTCTGGCTGCCCGTGCATAGAAATTCATTTTAGCAACGGCCCGGTTTAAATGATTCGAGTGCAACCAAACAGAACTGATCTAAAAAATGATCAAAATATTTTTCCCTCATATTTTTGCATGACTAGGTGAGTAAAAGCAGAGAAAATTACGTTTTAGTAAAAGATCTAGAAAAACGGGCTGTATGTGTAAATTTGTAAACTTCTTGAGCGTATAATAGTGAAAGTAAGATCATATTTTGATTGCACACATTTATACTTTGTAATATCACCTAAAAAATGTTGGCTTTAAATGATCCAATAATGTTATGATGAATGAGAGTTGTATTGACAAACAATTGTCAATCATTCATGAAGCCAGATTAGAATTGTTCTTACTTCAATTGTTGCATCAGATTGTATGTAAAATTATCACTTTTGTAACAATGGTTTTCTCAGAGACTTATTCTGCTCGTGTTTCATGAATACTTTTCCTAGTGTTTACTTACAATGCCCCCCTTTTTCCTTTTATTTTCATCATGTTTTGATAAATAACCAAATAATTTCAGCTGTTCTTACTTCAATTTTTGCATGGTATTGAATGTAAAATGACCATTTATGTAAGAATGGTTTTACCAACGATTGATTCTGCTCGTGATTCATGAATGAAGCCCGATGTTTACTTGCAATGCCCTCTTTTTGCTTATGTTTTCATCATGTTTTTTTGATAAATGGTAACCTAATCATTTCAGGCGTGAATTTTATTCTAATGAACGATTGTTGTGGAATCTAATTGGCTCCAGCTTAAGTCATTCTAGTGCACCTCATCATTTCAAATGGTTTCAATGGATTTTTTAATTATTCTTATTATTGGGACAAAATAACAACGTACTTTCCACTTTTTTTTCCGGCTTGACTGTACTACGAACGTTCACCTTGGCATCAACCTTTGAACCTGGTTGTTTCGGCCCAAGATATTGTATTCTACACACTGTCCCACTTCGCCTTTCCCTCAGGCACAGCAGTGCCGACAACTGAATGTTGATTCCTGCTCGTAAAGATGTTTTTCCAGAATCCCCAAAGGAATTCTCAGAGGAATGGAGATCATTGGGGCGACTAGCCATTAAATAACGGTACGTTTAAAGATGTGCAGATTCCCTTGCGTCTCTTGCGACCGTCGCCTGTGTCTCTTAGGTCGTTGCAAATCGAGCACGGCTGCCGGCTCCACATGCGCCACAGACCATGTGATGCATCGCGCTGTCACCATGGAACTGCTCGCCTGGGAAAACTGTCTCTACACGCTCACTGTGATAAATAGTCACGCACTCCTGGATATATGAGTACACTGTTAATACTCTCACCCCAAACCAGCGACTCCAACACATATCAACTTCCTCTTTACTCTGCCTCAAGTATGATTGACTCTGAAGGGCCCTTTATTTATTTATTTATCTCTCCGTTTGGCATGCATATTGTTGCCACTGTTAAGGAAAAAGGAGATGGGAAATGAATGCATTGGTGCTGCACTAGCTCTGGACTGCATGCAGTTACCAAAATACTTCCTGCACGACCTGCGTTTCACTACGACTGCTTTTATGGACGGGAAATGTTTGGGAACGCTAGTTTTAAACCGTAGATTGTTTTGTTTTTTTTCGTTTATTCATCCAGCATATATGCATTCCAAAACCTTTATTTGGGACCATAAATGGTTGTGATTGTCTATTTATTTTTTGTTACCCTGTTTCACTACCCACAGTGTTCATATTTTGATTTGTCTTTCAATTGTGTAATAAATGCAAGCGAAATTTGAAAGCAAGCGAGTGAGTTTACAGTGATTTATTTGTATCGTAATGATATACTCGTGATGACTTCGACCCCCAACTAGATGAACTGGATAAATATTGTGACAGTTCTGATCCAATCTGACCTATAATGCTGCCTGAATCATAATCATACACTGTTCATTCATTGGCCAGAGGAGAACTGCCCAACCCCTCAAATTTTTGGTTCTTTACCACTGTCGCTGCCTTTTTCCACCTTTCTTCGCCTTTGGCGCCATTGGCTTTTGGCTTGCTTAGTTGGGGACATTTCATTTTATATTGAACAAAATTATTACAACATTATTTTCCTCTGTAAAGCTGCTTTGAAACAATCTGTATTGTAGAAAGCGCTATATAAATAAAGGTGACTTGACTTCAAAGTTGTGGTGTCAATCATACAGCTACGGTTTAGTTTCAGTGCTTTCAATGCAGCATTCATGCAACTTTTCTTCTAGCCACTTTGAGTGAATCTCATGAAGAAATACCCAGGTTCTTTTTCTACGTCCCTCAAACATTTAGCTTGTTTCTCCTTTTCTAGATCATTTTAGCGCACTATTGGTTTGTTGCCTTGCCCGAACTGTTGTTTTTGTTTGGGAAATGTGATTCTAGATTAGTTAACAGTCCAATCCACATCATGGACGTTTTGGTTGTGACACTGTATCGCCACTGGAGGGAGCAGTTTTTGATCCATTTATACAGTTGGAAGGTTCAAGCCACCATGTAAAGTTGAGTATGCCTGTTTGGATTGATTGACTGATTTATTTATTTTTATTTATCAGCAATTGTGATTTCCAGTTAATTTGTTTTCTATTGTTAATTAAATCATTGTTTCAGTATACAGTGCTGATAAGTACAGTCGTTGGTGCCAACTTCAGTCATTGCCGTAAATAGTATCTCTTATTTATTCTTCCTTCCTTGTCCTTCTCTTCCCCTTCTGTCTGACTGATCACATTAACTATGTGGCCCCAGTCCAGGAGAATGCAATATTCTAGGTTATTTTATCTTGATAATATCTACCACATCTGTGGCGCGCTGTCGATTACCATGGACTGTCAATTAGATATTTGGCAGATGCGTAAAAATCAAATCCGAAGTGCTGACATTGCATTCAACCTATGTATTTTTATCTGTTCATGCATTCCTTGGGAATCGATCCCAAGACCTTGGTGTTGCTAGCATCAAGGTGAATTGCAATGTGTTTACATTAATTCACATGTCCATCCAAGAAAAGTTGTCACACCTTGAAAGACTGAATCAATGTGTTCTATTTTAAGTGAGTTACTGTTGGTTTTCTGTTCAATTTTATCAAATGTAAAATTAAATTGTAGTCAATATATTATCCGTGGTCATCAACAGCAGGCCAAAGACTTAAACTCTTCATATTCAATATTCACAGACTTTTTTTTAATAGCCTATATAAATATTTTTATTTGCAAAAACATAAGTAATTATTTGTACAGAGACAGTAGTTTCTACATTTTCAATCTCTCCCCAAACATATTCACAAACGTGCACTTCTGAATGTCTCATGCAGAGACCCGAATATCAGAGACTGACTTGGACCCGCATATGTTGCTGTGGTTTGATTGCACACAGAGAATATTGACTGACAGCAGAGACAGCCAATCACAGCTTACTGTAGCCTATAACTGTTACTCGGTGATCGAGTTTGGGAAACCTTGTGAACACTTAAAGGCAGGGTAGGCAATGTGTTTCTAAAACTGTCTTTATATACCAATACATATCTAAAATGTAAGTACTCTGAAAAGGAGTTTATAAAAATAGTGTCTGTAGTCCTCTCAGGGCTGCAATAAACACAGCTCATTATTTCATTCGGACCGAGTGCTCTGATTGCCTGGGCGACTGTCACTCTCCCTCGTTGCTATGGCTACCAGCCCTTCTGCAACAGGAGCTGCCCACATGCGCGCACTCGGTTGACTCGCTCATTTCGGAAGAGGAGAGGCGCGTACCGACCGCAAGCCACGAAGTCTCACAATTACGGCAGAGAAAGAGCAGTCAAAATTCCCAGTACCACCTGTACCTGCATATACAGTCAGCGCAGGCAAACACGGCAAAAAAAGGTGATGTCACTCCATGCACTGCGCTCCGCACTGGTAAACGCTCCTCCAGCTGAGCGGTCGGCATCACGCATTCATGTGTTTTGGGGGCGTGGCTTTGGAAGGAGCCCGGAAGGGAGGGGGTGGGAGTTTCTATGTTGGATACTTTCAAAATCCAGCAGTTTTCTGCTGGTTTCTCAAACCTACCTACCCTGCCTTTAAATGCTGCTCTCTGTTGAGATCAATAGAGACTTAGAAACTGAAACATACAGCTATGGATTACATGTTTTCGTTATTAACTTGTATTCATTTTTACCTGTAGCGTCATGATGTCATGCTGCCTACCGAACCAGGTAAAGTTGCAGTATATCCGTCTTCATAATGTGCTACAATGGTTCACTGGCAGATTTTTAGGCCTTTACTTGCAGCAAAAAGCAACATTTTAAGGGCTGTTTTAATGAACATCCTAACATCTAGTATTATTTTGTCCACTCGTGGAGAAATCAATCACCAATTTTATTCAGATTGCTAAAAAAAATGCAATTTGGTACAGTTGCTGATATGGCCTAAAAGAGATTCTGATGCTTGTAATGTAAATCAATGAGATCTTTATTACTGTATAGCAGACTACTTACATAAAATGCATATAAATATCAGTTGTCACTTCTTTCTCCCAATAATGTCTTATAAGATGATGTTTAAATGCTTAGTTTTATGATCAAAGCTCTGTAGTTTTAAAACATATAATGCAATTAATACGATGATTGAGAGATGAACAAATAAACGTTCCTCCAAAGTCTGATAGATCATATTTGATATTCAAAAATGATAATCAAGTAAACATAAGTTGCTTCCATCCAGTAATCTTGAAATATTACTACCAATATAAAAGTCATTCTCAAGTTTACTTGATAAACTTACTTGCTTGATAAAAATCATTATAGATTTGTTGTGAAAGTCATGTAGGCTCTGTTCTAAAACCTAGTAAGCTGCCTAGATAGGCTTGCAACTGACTCGAATGTTCCCTAAATGTAGGCGACATAATTATGCTGCCTTTTATGAGACTGTACCTTTTTTGGCCAAATTTGTATGTAACCCTTGACAGAAAAGATGATCCCACAATACATTTTTATGAGAAAGATGGCAAATGTATGGAAGCTTAGTTCCGCCACAGAATAAAACATTTTAAAAGATAATTGTGACTTTAATTCTCAGAATTGCGAGATATAAAGTAAGAATTGCGTGAAATAAAGGCGCAATTGCGTGTTATAAAGTCAGAATTGCGAGAGAAAAAACTAAGAATTCTGACTTTTTTTCTCGCAATTCCGACTTTATATCACGCAATTCTGACTTTATAATTATAACATACATAATTGCGAGTTTATATCTCGCAATTCTGACATATTTTCTCAGAATTGTGAGATATAAACTCGCAATTGCGAGTTATAAAGTCCAATTCTATAGGGAAAAAAAGACTGACTTTTTTTCCCTCAGAATAGTTTATATTCTCACAATTCTGACTTTATAACACGCAATTGCGACTTTATATCATGCAATTCTGACTATATCTCCCAATTGCGTATTATAAAGTCATAATTGCGAGATAGAAACATGCAATTCTGAGAGAAAGTCAGAATAGCGAGTTTATATCTCATAATTCTGACTTTATAACCTGCGATTGCAACTTTATATCAATCAATTCTGACTTTATATCTCGCAATTCTAACTTTATAACACGCAATTGCGACTTTATTTCACTCAATTCTGACTTTATAACACGCAATTGCGACTTTATTTCACTCAATTCTGACTTTATAGGCTATCTCGCAATTCTGAGAAATAAAGTCAGAATTGCGAGATGTAAACTTGCAATTGTGAGAAAAAAGTCAGAATTGTGAGATAAAAAGTCGCAATTACCTTTTTTATTTTTCATTCTGTGGCGGAAACAAGGTTCCATACTAATGAAATAAGAAATGCCGATTAAAAATAAATATTTTTATTTTATTCAATATTGAAAATGACCATTAAAGTACTGCTTATCAACGTGCTAACTTCAAATTATATTTTATTTTCATGTGTGCGTGACCTTAAAAGCGTTTATTTGAGTTGCTGTCATGTAGAGTGTTTTAATGCGCGTATGAGGTTGCATCCGGGTGGTTAAGTAGGCAGCAGACACAGACAGCAAGGCAGCTCACTAGGTTTGAGAACAGAGCCTTACCGTCTCAGAGCTCAGTTTAATGAGCGTCTTTATTGACTGTCTAAAAATGTGAGTCACCGGAAGTCTCACACTCTCCCAGAGAACCTCTAATGAGGATTTATACTACAGAAATGTCATGGTTCAATCTCTGGGTTTCTCGATTGTAGCTGGGAGTTTTCTCTGCAACAATTTTTTAATTATCTCAGGCCGTAGAGGAGTCTCTGGAGTGGTGCTGATCACATAACCGCTGAACAGCATGCCTTGTGTTCACTCCAGAGTTAATGATGCATCACGACTGCAGGCAACACAGGCTGAAACATTCACAAACACTACAGATTAAAACAATAAATCAACAGAGGCTGTTATGCTGATTATTTATCACATTTAAGGGGTGTTACAATGGTAGCAATGGCAAAATTAATTCCGTTTATTATTGTAGTTCATATGTTGATGGCATTTGCAGACCATTTTACATTTTGTAATGTGGCTTATTTCACAGTGACACAATTTAGGACAGAACTTTATCTAATTTTATATAAAATATTTTTATATATATATATATATATATATATATATATATATATATATATATATATATATATATAAAAATATTTTATATATATATATATTAGGGCTGTCAAATGATTAATCGTGATTAATCACATCCAAAATAAAAGTTTTTGTTTACATTATATAGGTGGGTGCACTGTGTATAATTATTTTATATATATAAATACACACACATGCTTGTATATATTTAAGAAATATTTTCATGTATATACTGTATATAGATTTATATATAATTTATATTGTATATAAATATAAATATTTTATATATAAATAATATTTTTTCTTAAATATACATGCATGTGTGTGTATTTATATATATACAAAATAATTATACACAGTGCACCCACATATATTATGTAAACACAAACTTTTATTTTGGATGTGATTAATCGTGATTAATCATTTGACAGCCCTTATATATATATATATATATATATATAGCCAATCACATGACAGCAACTCAATGCATTTAGGCTTGTAGACATCTGCTGAAGTTCAAAATGAGCATCAGAATAGGGAAGAAAGGTGCTTTAAGTGACTTTGAACGCGTCATGGTTGTTTGTGGATATTTGGTGAATATTTCAGAAACTGTTGATCTACTGGGATTTTCACACACAATCATCTCGAGGTTTACAGAGAATGATCTGAAAAAGAGAAATATCCAGTGAGTGTCAGTTCTGTGGTGAAAATGCCTTGATGTCAGAGAACGACCAGACCAGTTCAGCTGATAGAAAGACAACAGTAACTCAAATAAACACTTAATACAACTGAGATCTGCAGAAGAGCATCTCTGAACGCACAACAATCTCTGAACGCACAACAATCTCTGAACGCACAACAATCTCTGAACGCACAACAATCTCTGAACGCACAACAATCTCTGAACTCTCAACAATCTCTGAACGCACAACAATCTCTGAACTCTCAACAATCTCTGAACGCACAACAATCTCTGAACGCACAACAATCTCTGAACTCTCAACAATCTCTGAACGCACAACAATCTCTGAACTCTCAACAATCTCTGAACGCACAACAATCTCTGAACTCTCAACAATCTCTGAACTCTCAACAATCTCTGAACGCACAACAATCTCTGAACGCACAACAATCTCTGAACTCTCAACAATCTCTGAACGCACAACAATCTCTGAACGCACAACAATCTCTGAACTCTCAACAATCTCTGAACGCACAACAATCTCTGAACGCACAACAATCTCTGAACGCACAACAATCTCTGAACTCTCAACAATCTCTGAACTCTCAACAATCTCTGAACTCTCAACAATCTCTGAACGCACAACAATCTCTGAACGCACAACAATCTCTGAACGCACAACAATCTCTGAACGCTCAACATCTCTGAACTCTCAACAATCTCTGAACGCACAACAATCTCTGAACGCACAACAATCTCTGAACTCTCAACAATCTCTGAACGCACAACAATCTCTGAACTCTCAACAATCTCTGAACGCACAACAATCTCTGAACGCACAACAATCTCTGAGCGCACAACAATCTCGGAACGCACAACAATCTCTGAACTCAACAATCTCTGAACGCACAACAATCTCTGAACGCACAACAATCTCTGAACGCACAACAATCTCTGAACACACAACAGGTCAAACCTTGAAGCAGACGGGCTACAGCAGTGGTCATAAACTCAGCTCCTGGAGGGCCACATCTCTGCAGGGTTTAGCTCCAACTCACACCTGCTTAGAAGCTGCTAGTAATCCTAAAGACCTTGATTAGCGGGATCAGGTGTTTTCAATTAGGGTTGGATCTGTGGCCCTCCAGGAACTGAGTTTGAGACCACTGGGCAACAGCAGCAGAAGACCCACTGTGATGAGGGGATTTCTGCAGTGACATTCATGTGTGATGTCGCTGCACATGTTCCCGAGATCCTGAACGGTGACGAGCGCGTCGGAGCTGTGGTGCTGCACGCGGGAACGAACGACATCCGGCTGCGGCAGACGGAGGTTCTGAAGAAGGACTACAGGAGCCTGATCGAGACGGTACACAGCACAGCGCCTGAGGCAACGATCATCGTGTCTGGACCGCTTCCCACGTACCGACTAGGACAAGAAAGGTTCAGTAGACTATTTGCTCTAAATGAATGGTTAATATCATGGTGTAATGAACAGAAACTGCTCTTTGTAAATAATTGGAATCTGTTCTGGGAGCGACCTAGGCTCTACCGTGCTGATGGCCTGCACCCCAGCAGAATCGGAGCGGCTGTGCTGTCAGACAACATCTCCAAGACGTTACACACCATCTGACTAGTAAGTCAAAGTCCAAATCACAATCTCTGCTGTCCCAACTTAATTGATACAAGTAGTGTAGAGCATTATATAGAAACTGTGTCTATTCCTCGTCTAGTGAGGCCAAACAATAAATCTAGTTTAGGATCTAGGAAAAATCTTATTGTAATTAAACCAGAAAATCTAAATCTCAGTGAACAAAAAGAATTTCTAAAACTAGGTCTTCTAAACATTAGATCGCTCACACCTAAGGCGGTTATTGTAAATGAAATGGTCACAGATAATAATTTTGATGTTCTGTGCCTTACTGAAACCTGGCTTAAACCAAATGATTATTTCGGTCTAAATGAGTCTACTCCGCCAGGATACTGTTATAAGCATGAGCCCCGTCCGATCGGTCGTGGCGGCGGTGTTGCAACAATCTATAGAGATATCCTAAATGTTACTCAGAAAACAGGTCACAGGTTTAATTCGTTCGAAGTACTTGTGCTAAATGTTACGCTCTTAGATGTAAGAAAGAAATCCCTATTATCTCTAGCCTTAGCGACCGTATATAGACCTCCAGGGCCCTATGCTGATTTCCTAAAAGAGTTTTCAGACTTTCTCTCAGATCTATTGGTCAATGCCGATAAAGCAATAATTGTTGGAGATTTTAACATACACGTAGATAACACAAATGATGCGTTAGGGGCTGCGTTTACAGATTTATTAAACTCATTTGGGGTCAAGCAAAACGTCAGTGGTCCCACTCATCGTCTAAATCATACACTAGATTTAATTATATCATATGGAACCAATCCAACCGATATAGATATTATAGCGCAAAGTGACGATCTCACTGATCATTGTATGGTAACGTGCATATTACGTACTGCTGAAATTTGCCATGTTGCGCCACGTTATCGACCAGGCAGAACAATCGTTCCAACCACTATAGATAGATTCACAAATAGCTTACCTGATCTATCTCAGCTGCTCAGTGAACCCCAACAAACAGATGATCTAGAGGAAATGACTAGCAGTTTGAGCACCATTTTCTCTAGTACATTAGATATTGTTGCACCAATTAGATTAAAAAAGGTTAGAGAGAAAACTAAAGCACCATGGTACAATAGTACTACACATGTTATCAAGAGAGAAACTCGTAACTTAGAGCGTAAATGGAAACAAACTAATTTAGAGGTCTTTAGAATCGCGTGGAAAGACAGTATGTCACGTTATAAAAAGGCTCTAAAAGCAGCCAGGGCTGAGCATCTCCGCAAACTAATAGAAAATAACCAAAATAATCCAAGGTTTTTATTTAACACCGTGGCTAGACTAACAAATAAACAGACATCACCAGAGCAAAATATTCCGTTACAGTATAGTTGTAATGATTTTATGAATTACTTCAATGAGAAAATAGAAAGCATCCGAAATACAATTGTAAATGTACAATCCTCTATGGTGTCTTATGATTCAGCCACAATTATCGCCCCTCAAGAACAACTACACCGCTTTACAACTATAGGACAGGAAAAGCTAAATAAACTTATCTTTGCAGCGAAACCAACAACATGTTTATTAGACCCAATACCCACTAAACTACTGAAAGAAGTGTTACCTGTAGTGGAAGAGCCTCTTCTCAATATTATTAACTCGTCTTTATCTTTAGGTCATGTTCCAAAAATATTTAAGCTGGCAGTAATAAAACCTATTATTAAGAAACCGCAATTAGATCAAAATAACTTAGCAAATTACAGACCCATTTCAAATCTTCCATTTATATCTAAAATACTAGAAAAAATTGTGTCCGCTCAATTGTGCTCTTTCTTGCAAGAAAATGATATCTATGAAAAATTTCAGTCAGGATTCAGACCGCATCATAGCACAGAAACTGCGCTAGTTAAAATTACAAATGATTTACTTTTAGCTTCTGACCAAGGCTGTATCTCAATACTAGTTCTACTCGATCTTAGCGCTGCGTTCGACACTATAGATCATAAAATACTCTTAGATCGACTACAAAACTACACTGGTGTTCAGGGACAGGCATTAAGCTGGTTTAGATCGTACTTATCAGACCGTTACCATTTTGTCTGTTTAAATGGTGAAAAATCGAAGATAACGTCAGTGGACTATGGAGTGGCGCAAGGATCGGTTTTAGGCCCTCTGCTATTCTCAATATATATGCTGCCACTGGGTAATATTATAAGAAAACATGGAATTAATTTCCACTGTTATGCTGATGACACTCAACTATATATTTCATCAAGACCAGATGAAAACACTAACTTATCTAAATTGACAGAGTGTCTTAAAGATATAAAATGCTGGATGACGTGTAATTTCCTGCTATTAAATTCAGATAAAACGGAGGTATTACTTATTGGTCCAAAAAACTACCCACAAAACCTCGTACAATACAACTTTAATTTAGAAGGATGTCCAGTTACTTTATCCACTACAGTAAAAGACCTGGGTGTTATACTAGACCGCAACTTGTCTTTCGAAAATCATATTTCATATGTTACAAGAACAGCCTTCTTCCACCTTAGAAATATTGCTAAGCTACGTAACATGCTATCTGTTTCTGATGCAGAAAAGTTAGTTCATGCATTCATGACCTCAAGACTAGATTACTGTAACGCTTTATTAGCTGGTTGTCCTACATCCTCAATAAACAAGCTACAGTTAGTGCAAAATGCAGCTGCTAGAGTTCTTACTAGGTCAAGAAAATATGATCATATAACACCAATTTTATCATCTCTGCACTGGTTACCTATTAAGTTCCGTATCAATTACAAAGTACTATTACTGACCTATAAAGCCCTAAATGGTCTAGCTCCTGTATATTTAATGGACCTTCTATCGCCCTACAATCCATCGCGTTCTTTAAGATCACTAAATTCGAGGCTTCTGGTCATTCCTAGGATATCCAGATCCACTAAAGGAGGGAGGGCGTTCTCGCATTTCGCTCCTAAACTCTGGAATAGCCTTCCTGATACTGTTCGTTGCTCAGACTCGCTCTCCCAGTTCAAAACTAGATTAAAGACGCATCTCTTCAGCCAAGCATTCACATAATGCTTGCCTCTTATACTACTGTTGAACCAGATCGAATGCATTAATATTATGAACAGCAGCTACGCTAATTATTTCCCATCTGCTTTTCTGCTGTTATCTCGGGATGCTAATCCCGAGGTAAATAGCGTTCTTCAGCTACAGTCTGTATCCAGCCTCTCGCGGAGACTTCAGAGTCCCCAACACCTGCGATGAGACGACCCGACGCCTGTGAAGAGACGACTCAACGCCGGCGATATGTTATGCCATAAATTAATACATGATGATTAACTAACTGTATTTTTTACGTACATTTCTGAAATGCACTTTCTGTAAAGCTGCTTTGAAACAATATGTATTGTGAAAAGCGCTATACAAATAAATTTGAATTGAATTGAATTGAATTCAGACGGTCGGGTCCGAGTTTGGCGTAAACAACATGAAAGCGTGGATCATCCTGCCGTATATCAGCGGTTCAGGCGCTGGAGCTGTAATGGTGTGAGGGATGTTTTCATGGCACACTTAATTGATCATCATTTAAACACCACAGTCTACCTGAGTCTTGTTGCTGACCCTGTCCATCCCTTTATGACCACAGTGTGCTCCTCTTCTGATGGATACTTCCAAAGATCAAATCATCTCAAACTAGTTTCTTGATCACGACAGTGAGTTCACTAAACTCAAACGGTCTCCACAGTCTCCAGATCTCAATCCAATAGAGCAGCTTTGGGATGTGGAGGAACGGGAGATTCACATCATGGATGCAAATGTGTGATGCTGTCATGACAATATGGACCAAAATCTCTGACGGATGTTTCCAGCACCTTGATGAATCTGAGCCACGAAGATTTAAGGCAGTTTTGAAGGCAAAAGGGTCCAACCTGCTACTAGCAACTTGTACGTGGCTGGTGAGTATGAGTATATCTACAAAAATCTAAAATATATAAATTAAAAATATAAAAAATAATATAAACAAATGTTGATTTGTCTAGTGTCAGTGTAACTGTATGTTTTGACGTTGGAGGATGTCCAACAAACCCAATCTGAAACAGATTTTGCGTGCCAGCCGTCGGCACAGATTTGTGTGATGGATGCGTCGTGATTTCGCAGGTGTTCGTGAGAAACAGCAGATGGTTTGAACCACAAATCTGTTTCTTCAGGATGTGAACTGAAGGACCTCGGAGGAGACGAGCCAATGTTACTAATCAGAGACGTCACTGATCTTCTCCAGCTCTTCATGTTCATGTGAGTATGTGGGAAATCATTCAAGAAAGACAACTTGATTTTAGGGCACTTTGTTAAACTGTCCAAAACGGGAAGAGAACAGCAGAGCCCACGTTTACATGCATAAGCATATTTCTATATTAATCAGAATTTGATTACATTTATTATGAGCATTATTTGAATATGTTAACCTGATTCGTCGATAAAGCCTAAACTTGAGTATATGCTAATGAAGGAATATCCCGAATTGTTTTTGAATGTTTTTTTTTTCCAGAATAAAGGCTTAAATAGTGCATTTTGTGCATGTAAACATGGTCATGAGATATTGAAAACATCTGACATCAGCTTTTTCTGCACGTTTTGAGAAGCCGTGGTGAGATGCTCTCAAGGCTGACTGACTCTGCCTCCGGAGACTTTCAGATTGAAGGCTTTTAGAGAGCCGTATAGCACTGATTCTTCAGTTCACTGGCCACGATGATGACACATGCAGTGCTCTGAGTCTTAAACAGACTACAAGTCATTCACTTCATCTAGTAGGACTTGCACTTGTAAGAAGTGTGCATGTGTGTTGCCTGGAGATATTGAACATGTATGAACGCAACATCTGTATTTATACTTTATAGTCAACATGAAATGGCATTTACAACTGAATTTACTTCTGGAATGTGATGTATTTTGGATTGATATTTTTAATATTTTAATTGTACACTGTAAAAAATGTATGATCAATAAGTTATGACAACATGTTTTTATATTGCCATAACTCATCAAAATTTTTCAATAAGTTTTATAAGTCAGTTTAATGTAATTTAAGTTGAAATGACTTAAACATCCAAGTTCATTGTACTTAAAAAATTAAGGCAGCAACTTTTTTTACAGTGTATTTTAAGTCTTAGAATTAAAAAAAAAATCAATAACAAAATTACTGTTTAGCTTTTTATTTTTTTTATTTTTAGTAATTTTAGTACTTCAAATTGAGCTTATTTACAAGTATTTCCATTTCTAATTTTCTTTTAAGTTTTTGTAAATTTAGGTTTTTCATCTGAAATGTAATTGTAATTTAAATGTTTATTTCTTCTGTAATTTTTATGACACTAATTGTCATTAAATTGCTAATGTTAATTATTGGCAATAATTTAAAAAGGCTGCATTATATGCAACAGTAGCTTAAAACATTGTCTGTCTGGACAGCTAATAAGACCAGAAGTTTGTGAAAGATATGCATTTTATTTCATGTTGGCTTTTAAGCATTTTTATCACTCCGGCACGCAGAGGTTAGCCAATCGTAACGACATATAGAAGTACAGTCAAGTCACATTTATTTCTATAGCGCTTTATACAATACAGATTGCTTAAAATTACAGTATTAATGTTGCAAAGTTCTTCAATTTTGAAATAAACCCAATTAGAGCTAAAGACAATAGTGTAATTATTCATCTTAATTTAAAGGTGCTCTAAGCGATGTCGGGTGACGTCACTTCTTGTTGACGTTTAAAGTATTGTCAAACAAAACAGAGGCTAGCTCGACCCTCCCTCCTCCTCATCCTCGCCAAACCCCGCCCCCAAACCCTTCTTGTCGGTTATTGGCTGGAACAGTTTGTTTTGTTTCGTGGTGCGGGTTAGCCCAGTTTGTTTTTGTTGTCGTTTGTGGAGCCGGGGGTGTCTGCAGAGACCGCGTTCTTTTACAGTGTGTTCAGGGGACAGGCAGCTAGCGGATAGTGAGGAGATGTTTGCTGTATGTGACAAAAAATGTTTTGGCCTAAAAAACGCGTGACATCGTTTAGAGCACCTTTAAGAGTCAGATGGAGGGTACAAAACTAGATTATGGCTGATTAACTAAAACTTTTAATTGTATCCCTTACTTATCTTTGATAATCCCTGTAATAATTTCTTCATGCCTTAAAATATGAATATAACTCTACACCATTGCTTCATTTAGTATGCAGAACCATGAATATGCAAATTAGTTATGAACATGAATTATAGACATGAACTTTCTTTTATTCCACGTGCTCTTAAATTATTTTATAAAAAAGGTTTTATTGTATGAAGCCTGATGTATTTCAGGTTTTTCTGTGCATCTGTTTTACTCCACCTGTTTGTTTGTTTTATTTGTATTTTATTTTTTAAATTAGGTACATAAGGTTGTCTTGAGTATGTGTTATGTTTGACACATTTCAGGGTTTTCTTCAATATTCTGCCTTGTCAAACTCTGAATATAACTAACTAACTAGTCTCCACCTCCCCTCGATCACACCAGCTGATCCACTCGCTCAACTTTACTGTAGTAAACGCTACACAATGGCAAGTGTAAATACTGGTTTACCTCAGCCATATATGTTAAGCAGAAACCGATTAAAAAGCAGAAGAGGAAGGGTGAATTACACAGGGTCGTCTACAACTCAATGTATCAGAATGTTTTTTGTATCACTCTCTACAACGTTGGGCACATAACGGTAACTGATATGATTGGCCTTTTGCTTGACTACGTTATCAAACAGCTAATAATGTGTTGCTAATGTTACACAAACCATGTTCTCGTTCTCCATCTCTGAGTCAGACAGCTGCTTGATTTACAACAACTTTAAACGTCAGTGGATAAAGGCATATAGTTCATCATAACATCGTCATATACATAATTCACCCACTAGATTGTGAAATGTACCCGATTTTTTTCTGTTCCTCCTTAAAGGTATTCTTGTGCTCAGTGTTAAAATGCCTTAATTCCTAATGATAGGAAAAGCCCCCCCCCCCCCCCCCCACACAAGTTGACTGTATTGGTTACACGTTTGTGTCTGTAGGAAACAGGCGATTTCAAACCGGATCTTTGGTACACTGCAGTTTTAAAGAGATCTATATTAAAAACACCAACATTAAAAAATTCATTTTAACCATACGGGGTCTTTAAGTAGGTGTAAGTGTGAAGAACGTGACCCCTTTAAATATGTAAATGTGTGTGAGGCTCCAGACAGGGCTCGGGTGGTGTGTGTGCAGATGGCTGTGTCACTTCTTTCTCTTCGCTCTGTCATGACTGGCGGGAGAAGCCGAGCTGCCATATGTAATGCACAAACCTACCTGACCACACACACACGCACACAAACACACACGTCTGATGACTCCCTGTGACTCCATGACAACCACACCAGCCACTCACATCACATAGACAGTTTTGCAGCACAATGCCAGTCTCCTACACGCAGTTTAACAGAGAGAATGTGCATTTTCACAGAGTATTTTTACAGTGTAGAAATCTCCCACACATGCATAGCTGTGAAACCTTATAGTCAGAGTGAGGTTACACATATACAGTGGTACAGAGGCAGTGAAATGGGTGAAAAAAATCACTCTTTACTAAAATATTCAATTTGTTAACATCAGTTAATCCATTAAAAGGGTCATGAACTGGATTATTTTATTATTTTATCATGTTTCCTGGGGTACCCTTATAATGTTAGTATGATTTTTACATAAACAAGTTTTAATTTAGAAATAAAAGGCATTTTTCCTAGCCTGATTTTAGCCTCTGATCTGAACGCTCTGTTTTAAGCGGCGTGTCTACTGCAGTGTAAACGCCCACTGCTGTGATTGGCTGCTGTGATTGGATGCTGTGAGACTTCAGTGTAAATGCCCACTGCTGTGATTGGATGCTGTGAGACTTCAGTGTAAACGCCCACTGCTGTGATTGGCTGCTGTGAGACTTCAGTGTAAATGCCCACTGCTGTGATTGGATGCTGTGAGACTTCAGTGTAAACGCCCACTGCTGTGATTGGCTGCTGTGAGACTTCAGTGTAAACGCCCACTGCTGTGATTGGCTGCTGTGGGACTTCAGAGTAAATGCCCACTGCTGTGATTGGCTGCTGTGGGACTTCAGTGTAAACGCCCACTGCTGTGATTGGATGCTGTGAGACTTCAGTGTAATCGCCCACTGCTGTGATTGGCTGCTGTGAGACTTCAGTGTAAACGCCCACTGCTGTGATTGGCTGCTGTGAGACTTCAGTGTAAACGCCCACTGCTGTGATTGGATGCTGTGAGACTTCAGTGTAAACGCCCACTGCTGTGATTGGCTGCTGTGGGACTTCAGTGTAAACGCCCACTGCTGTGATTGGCTGCTGTGGGACTTCAGTGTAAACGCCCACTGCTGTGATTGGCTGACATGTTTGCATATGAAATAGCAAGTATTACATATGGAACTCTCTCGAAAACCTTTACTACATTTTTACTATTACAGCTATTGAGATTAATGAATCGTGAAAAGTATTGATCATATATTTAGATGTATTCCCATCACATGAAAGGTTGCAGTGATGAGCATTGAGCGGATGACAGACAGTCTTTTGATCGTGTGAATGAAGTGATCTCATCATTGCAACGCAATTTCTGTCCTCTCACGAATGCTTTCACCAAATAACAATGCAAACACGATGTAAATACAGTAAGAGCTTCGTTGTGCAGTGTAACAGCGTCATTGATTTCATAACGAGTTTTGTCAAGTATCCTGATAAACTCACTCTGTGTGATTGACACCTTGGGCGATTGGAAAGGGAGCGTTCTTTGATGAATTTCTGTATATAATTCAATCACAGTTTAAATACGATTATTTTCATCATAAGAGAAACGTTGTGAAGTTGATAATCTGTCTGAACTTGAATAATTAAAATACATCAGAAATCACTGATTACAGATCAGGCATTAGAATAAACATGATTACTTACATGTTTGTGGCATTGCTGGCAGATCCATATCATAAAAGTCTGTTTGCAAAGCCTGCGCCAAAATTTACCAAATAATCCACAGTGAAATGCTCCGAATACAAACAAACAATACACTGCAGAGACATTCACATTGTTGAAAAAACCCCACACTATCCTAGCATTAGGATTGTATTGGTCCTGTGTCAATATTTACTGGTTCTCATGTCACACTTCACTAACGCGCCAGTGGGCGGCGCTAAAGACGCGGTGACGTAGACCAGTGGTTTTCAAACTTTTTCAAGAGGGACCCTTTTTTTTTTTGACGCGACCCATAGGCTTGTGCGCAGAAAAAAATCAGCTCAGCACTTTTTTAACCACTTTTGATGATGCATGTGCACTTGCTGATCCTTGACGCGATTGCAACGCAAAGTCAATTCTGAACTAATTTGATCAAGCTATATGCCTGCATACAGGAATTTTAACCAATTAATAGCCTATCGTTTGCTGCATGCTTAAAAAATACACAAAACATATTCCACAACAAACTCTTTAAATGTAATATTCAGAACAAGAATTAAAAAAAATAGTAACCATAAACAAGCCAAAACGAAATAATTTAAAGCGAAAGTAAAAGTAAGGGGCATTATGCTCACGTAACTCTCTCATTAGAATCAAAATGTTTCAACATTTGCGAATCGCGATGTATTTGATGGTAAATTATTCTTTTATTATAGGCTTTGTACAGTGCTTGAAGTGGGAAAAGAAAGGTGCCGGTAGTCTCTTGCATTGGCAAATCATCATTTCTACAGTGAAAAACAAAACTTATAACAAAACTTATTGTTATTAACAACAAAATGTATTAAAACAAGTCGTGCGTGTGTGCACGTGTGTGCGAAAACGGAACTCCTCCAAGTCTGCAAGTCCAAAAAAACATTTAGATTACTACATTTTAATTAAATGCATTTATGGTGAGATTATTATATTTTCATGTCAATCTGTGTTTTGACCACGAACCATGAGCTGTCACTTTAATTCAGCGCGTGCAGCACAGCAAAAATAGACTCGGAACGATCACTGCACTGCTAGGCCTATACGCACAGCACCAGGAGCGCATTGACGGACAGCATGCGCGTGCAGTGTGAAAGCTCGAACCTGTTAACATGGGTGCGGAAAAAATACGCACTGCATACGCACTGCAAACGAAGTAGGCCTATAATATCAACGGGCGTGACACTGGCGCTTTTTCTGTCAGTGGTCGAGTACCGGCTACATGCGAGAAGTAGCGGTAAGCAAGAAAAAGTGCAGGTACGCTTGCTTAAGAGTAAAATGTAGAAGTGCTGTTACTGCGTACCGGTGAGTACCGCCCCACTTCGAGCACTGGCTTTGTAGCAACTTCACAAACGTTGCAATATCGACAGGAAAAAATCATCCTTTTCACATGCGCAAAAATGTGCATGGAAACATCACAGTTGAGCGGTGCTTACGCTGAATGGTACGAATTGTAGCCTACTACTGCTATTTAAACAGAGCAGTGTGATTTTTATATTAGGTAGACTATTATTATTTTAAAACACAACATTGTTCTTTTGTCAAAATGTAAACTCTTGTCAAACTTAACCTACAACTGTCACCCAACCAAAATCACACACAGTTTAAAAGCAAACATATTTATAATTCAAATGAGAATAAAGTTAGTGTTAATTACAATTTTAAGGAAAACAAATATATTGATCTGAAATGTGTGTGTTGCTGCCAATGGAGCGAACGAGAGTGTGTTGCGGAAGCCGCAAGGAACGACGCGTGTTTGTGGTGTTGCTGCCGATGGAGCGAACGTGTGTGTTGCGGATGGAGCGAACGAGTGCGTGTTTTGTGTAGGCCTATATATATTAATGAGAAGGGTGGGCCTGCTTATTCTGCATAATCTGGTCCCAAGCCAGTTTGCAGGACGAGAGGGCAACACGCATGTCAGGAGAAGTATTCAGTTTGTTTCGTTGTTTCGTCTTCATTTTGGTCAGGTGACGTGGATTATTTATTTTGCATGAATTTGAATGTTTTTTTAGTGTACTTCTAATCAAAGCTATTATTAATAATATAATAATAATAATAATAATAGAAAACGGATTTTTTCATTTTTTATTTAAATCACTGGCGACCCATTTTTTAATTATTGCGACCCACCCGAGGGTCGCGACCCAGGGTTGAAAACCACTGACGTAGATGCAGGCGTTGATGTTCTTCTGAAACGGCGGTCTTTCGCTGCCCTGTGACGTCACAAGTCTCCACTTTTTAAAAATCCTGTCGTTTTCTGGCCTTGGTTTCAATAAAAGCAGTTTTTGGAATAACAAGGAAGTTTTGAGTTTTTAAACTTACAGGGTATTTTTATAGTATAACGAACTCGTAACTGTCAAAAGATCAAGGAAAAACTTTATTGCATTATTATTAATCTAGGTCATTGTTAACTTTAAATATTAAAACTGCATTAGTATACTTATGTTAACCTAGATAAGGGATTTACTCATTTTTGTCAGCAGTTCTTCGATATTGTTTAATGGTCACTTGACATAAGTAAACAAATACATTTGGAATCTTTTTATAGTAAGCGTTTCATTTTGTTTTTGATTTTATTATTGTAAATTTTATATAATTTATATATAATTTGTTATACTACATTTTATATTTTTTTTTTCTCTTCAGTGTATATATATGTGTGTGTGTGTGTGTATATATATATATATATATATATATATATATATATATATATATATATATATATATATTATATACAGTGTGTATATATATATATATATATATGTATACAGTATATACATATATATATATATATATATATATATATATATATTTACTCTATGATTTGTTTCATTAGCATTTTATCGACACAAACCCCAGTTTGGGAAAGCCACATGTAGATAATAAATGAAAAAAAAAATGTAATGTTGTTAAATTTGTTAATGTTGGCTAATGAAACTACAGTCTTTTATTGCAGAGGACAGATGTGCAACTCTCTCAAATTACAGCAGTGTTGAAAAATAGCGAATCAGGATTTGATTTGATTTTTTTTCAAACCAAAATATATCTAAATGTGTTTTAGTGTTTCTAGGCAACCTTCACTATTACTAAGGCAACCACGGTGCTATAGCAAGCATCACTATATATATATATCTGGGGTTTGATTCAATCAGATGAAGTATTAGACTTCAGTGTGTTATTCGTCCAGGACTGTTGTTGTGGACATGAGTGATACCTCAAATTGTGAGGCTTATGATTTTCCTAGCAGATGAACTGGCTAAAAAGTCCACTCTTTCGACACTGAAAAACACTTGTAACACCCTAGCAACTGCAAATCAGCGCATTTTGCTCAATAAAGAACCAATCATAAATCCACTCTGCAACCACTCTGCAAATCAGTGAATTTGGCACAATAAAGAACCACTCATAATTTCTTCATGCAAAAGTACATTTTGTTTTTATATTCTAATTTATATTGTATTATTATTATTATTATTAGTCTATTTTGTGTATACACTAACATTTTTGTAATATAGGAGCTTTTTCCCCTCCTATATAAATGTTATCAGTTTTTATAAAGTAAATTTTTTCTTGTCTTTTTTTTACTGGAAAACTAGACAAAATATAGATTATTAAGATTTATTGTAACATGTATTCTGTGTTGACTTCGATCTATTTGGACTGGCTTCTACCAAGCGTAACATTTACTTTTTGACGTCCACACCAAATTCTTAATTGCATTTTATTATTGGCATTAGGATTGTTTTACATCTTGGCGACCCTGTCAGAACAGAAGCACTGCTTTAATGTTTATTCACAGTGAGTAAAGTGATATAGTCATATGGTTTATGTGAAGGGCAAAACTGACTGAGCTGAAGAGACGGGGGACGTACAGCCTGATTCTCTCTGGAAGGCTATTTAAAGTCACTTGGCTCTGTGACATGATCTCTAGCGCCTCTCTCTCTCGCTCGTTTACTCTGTTCATTTCTATTTCCATTTCTCTCCTTCTAAATGCTTATCATTCCTAAAACAAAATGTAGGCCTTGCAGGGTGAAGAACAAGGAAATGAAATGCAGGAGAGATAACTGGATGAATTAAATCCGGCAGTGAACTGTGCTGAATACCCACTGACATTTAAAGAGAAAGCAGAGGGATATGGGACAAAAGATAGATGGTTTTGCACTTTGGATATGTTTTAGTGAAACATTTTAGACTTAATGTGGTGCTTAACTGTAAAATTAACAACAAATAAATAAAATAATAATAATAAATATGAATATTATTATTTTTTAAATACTACAAAATAAAAATAAATAAATATATATATATATTTTATAAGTTTTTAATAGTATTTACAAAAAACAATTTTTATTTATTTATTAATGTTAAAGCTGTTTATTATATATATATATATATATATATATATATATATATAATAAACAGCTTTAACATTAATAAATAAATAAAAATTGTTTTTTGTAAATACTATTAAAAACTTATAAAATATATATTATTTTATATATTTATATTATTATAATAAACATTACTTATATAAATATATATACATATATTATTTTATATGATATAATTTGGTATTAAACGGCTTTAACATTAAGGGGGGTATTGATATTTCATATAATAGGCTATATATATATATATATATATATATATATATATATATATATATATATATATATATATAAAAATTCAATGTAAATACATATTTAAAATCAACATGAAACACAACACACTTTAATTCTGTCAAGTGATGTATTTCTATATGAAACAGGATAGTTTTATTTAGAATAAATGGGTCCCCGGTGCTTCTACCAACCCAGAAAAAGTGAAAAGTGAAACCCAGTAACTTTGTTTTGGTAAGCCTTTCTCTGCAAGCATGTGAAAAATAGACCGATCAGATTTCACTCTGGGATTTTATTTTATTTTTAATTTTACCGCCCCTTAATCTGCACGTTTCCACCCACATTTGGTTTACAACAATGTTGCAGTTCTAACGCAATGGTTAGAGAGATTCGCGTGTTTTGTTATTGTATCGGAAGCTCGTGTAAAGGATCGGCCGTCTTCTGAACGGAGGCGGAGCAGCAGCTCATTTGCATTTAAAGGGACACACAAAAAGGGCCCATTTTTTGCTCACACCCAAAAAGAGGCAAATTTGACAATAAATGAACTGGGGGGTATTTTGAACTGAAATTTCTCAGACACGTTCTGGGGACACCATAGATTTACTCCTCACCTTTAAATACTGTACTGAAAAGGAATCAGGGGGTTTAAGGCGAAAAGTTGAAAACAAATGTGGTTTCAGGCAAAAGGGGAAAGCCCCCCCCCCCCCCTTTTTTTTTTTATTACAGACAAATTGTGGACAAAAGCACTACCTTTAAAAATGAAATAGATTGGACATTGAGGTTTTATGATGTAGGGTTTATGCTGCCCATGCAGTTATGAGAGTGGCCAGGAAATCTGAGCCGTTTATCTGGCAGCCCTACAGCTTTTAGTTGACCTAATAAAATAGTCAGTCATTGAAATATTATGTCATTTCTCTACATCACACACACTAGTGCCCTTCGTTTGTCTTTGGGGAAGACAATGTATCCTCCGTGGCCTACAATTCAATAACATTTTTCTAGCTATAGTGCAAGAAAATATGTGGGTGTTTTTTGTGTTTTGTTATGCAGTTGCTATGGTGATCTTGATGTAGTTGGTTTCTTACTGGCTCAAGTCTCTGTGATCGGTAACGCTTTATTTCGATACTCCACTTTATACATTCAACTACAGGAGTTGGACAATGAAACTGAAACACCTGGTTGATGATAAATAATAATACAATCTTCCGCTTTCCACATACCCTATCTTTAAAGCCTGGAACGCACCAAGCCGACGGTCGGCCGTCGGGCAGTTTTTGTGCGTCAGCCGACTAAGTTTTCTCAGTGTGTTCCGCATCGTCGGCTGAAATTGGTCCTCGTCGGCTTTGTTTCGGCCGATTCGACATGTTGAATCGGCATCGGGCCGTCGGTGAAAGAGGGAACTCTGATTGGCTGTTCAGCTTAGTGAACGAGTCAGTGCACGAGAATAATAGCAAAACGGCGAGCAAAGAAGTCAAAACGCTACAGATAGAAGGCTGTTCTTATGTTACATCATCTTACCTAAGTGTTCCTTGGCAAATATTTCAATATTAACATGAGCGGAGTGGAATAAAGGAAGTGTTTAGCAGGATTAATATTCAAAACGGTAAGTACACACTGCTTTGTTTACGGTATGTGTATCTGCAGCCTGCAGCGTCGGTTTCCCTTTTTGAATGACGAATAGACGCATATATCTGCAGAAATAGACAGTTTCATTTTCTCATTTACACGCAGGCGCAGAACACACATGCTAGCTGACAGTCGGCTGTAGTTCTCTCGGTGTGTTCAAGTGCAGCTTTTTCCCCCGACGTGAGGCGACAACACAGTCGGCTTTCATCAGCGCTAGTTGGTCGGCGTCGGTTTGGTGTGTTCCGGGCTTAAGGGTCAGTCCAACGCTATTTCACGACCAATTCATACGAATTTGTACGAGTGATTAAAAAGTGGCTAATTCGTACGACCTCACTCATACGAATTTGTACGATTTGTCTAAACCCACAGGATGGGTAGGTTTAGGGGCGGGGTCAGGGGTAGGTCATTCGTACAAATTCATACGAATTGGCCATCTCGTATGAATTTGTACGAATTAGCCACCTCGTAAAATTCGTATGAATTACAGTGAGATCAGGCTGGTCAGTCAAACATTGGTTTGAGCCTTCATCCTCCATTGCACCATTGAAAAGAGTCAAGTGATCGTGGTTTGAGTCCACCTGTGTTGCCGTCATTCTCCACCGCTGATTTTTCAATGGCGTACTACTCGCATTGGCAGGGAAATATTCGATCTGTCCACTTACACGGCAGATGCAAATGCACACATCCGATTCTGCATATGAATGAGGCCTGAAACCGATCTGAGAATATCAGAATCCATGTGCTCTTCTTACACGTTCGTGGGTCATATCCGATCTGTGCCACATGGGACGAAAAAAAAAAACCCGAAATTGGTTCACTTGAACCATGTAAAGTAAATACCGCCTTCAACTGAATGAGAGACTCAAGCTTCTGTCAATGAGCTTCTTTTCCTATTTCTGTAATTGCCTGCTTCTGCTGCAGAGTGTCTGCATTGCAGTGGCTTTATCAGATCAATGAAGTCCCCACAGGTCAAAACACATTAAACACACGAGCAATCTCCAGGGACATCTCTAGAAGAAACGCTTGTTTCATGTTGCCTGGATCTCAAGTGTTTGGTCGTCATGACTGTTGCACATGCTGCGCCCCGATCTGATGCATGGACATTCGGTTGTGTATTAAATACACAATAGAAATTGTAGAGCTGTATTCCAAACCCCTAGTGTGTTGCCTATCGGACACCATTTTAAGGCACCTGACATTAATGAAAAGTTATTAACTAATGAAGTGTTTCTTGAGCAGCAAATCAACATATTAGAATGATTTCTGAAGGATCATGTTACACTGAAGACTGGAGTAATGATGCTGAAAATTCAGCTTTGATCACAGGAATAAATTACATTTTATTAAAATACATTAGAATAAAATATGCTGTTGACTGTTCACGTTTTTTTTGTTTGTTTTTTTGTACTAGTTAACAGATGCTTGTGCACTGAGAAATCACACGTATAATTGACAGATGTAGACTGTTTTAGAAAGGTCTCATTGGAATGGCTTTTTTGTATCAAAAATTGTGAATCATTTTGCACGTTTGCCGCTTCGAAGGGCAGTGATGTTTAAGGGACTGTCTAATTCAGTGGTTAAGTGGTTAATTATTATCTTTGTGAAGGTTCAAAACTCTTGACACCCCATTTTGCACCTTTACATTTAGCACAACAAAGATGATTTATTATACTTTCTCTTAAATATCTCAGTCTGAATTCAAACATGCTCTTTTTGAAGCCCGTGTTCTTTCAGTGACTTGAATGCTGAGTCTGTCTCCGACTGAATGTGTTCTTCTCTCGTTGGTTGATGAGTGTGAAATCTCTTCAGCTCTATTCAGCTCTGGCTCTGTAACTGAGCATTATCACATTATGTTCTGCTAAAGACATCACTGGCATACATTACATGGGAATCGCACCTTTTTTTTCTGAATAAAGTCTCCCAAGACCAATGTATTGTTTAAAAGTGACCTTTTCATGAATGACAATGAAATCATTGATTTTTTTTTTTAACTTATAGTTCCAACACCGAATTATCATTGGACTTTAAAGACTAAGTCAATGCATTACAGTAACTTTACCACGGTTAAATGGGTTTTACCTTGATTCTATAGTGAACTAGACAACAGTTCAAAGGTTTGGTGGCAGTATGTTTTTTTTAAAGAAATTAATAGTTTTATTCAGCAAGAACACATTAAATTGATCAAAAGTGACAGTAAAGGAATTTATAATGCTAATTAACGTCGAAGGTAAGATTTTCTTCAGCTTTATTGCGCAGAGATTGTCAACCTACCTATTAAAGAATGGCTTCATTGACACTTCAGTTCAAAAAGCGGGCATTCCAGGGTTCTCAGGATGCTTAGAACACATCAATGTTATCTGGCAACGAATTCAATCAGCTAAAAAGGAGAGGAAGGAGCTCCATGTGACATTCCTGGATTTGGCTAATGCATATGGTTCAGTGCCACATGAGCTTCTTTGGGCAGCATTTGATTTTTTCAGAGTACCAATGTCAATAACAAATTTAGTGAAAGCCTATTTTGGAGATTTGCAATTTAGTTTCTCAACTCCAAAATTCAGCACCGCATGGCAATGCTTAGAGGTTGGAATAATGGCAGGATGCACCATTTCTCCACTGGCTTTTACCATGGCAATGGAAGTAATCATTAGGGCATCAAGATGGGTAGTAGGAGGAGAGCGCTTGGCTTCTGGGATGCGACTACCACCAATCAGAGCATACATGGATGACATGACAACCATGACTACAACAGTAGCCTGCACTAATCGGTTATTGGGGAAGTTAACAGATAATATTGAATGGGCACGAATGCAATTTAAGCCCTCTAAATCAAGGAGCATCTCGATAGTTAAAGGAAAGGTAGTAGATAAAACATTCTTCATTAATGGTGAGGCTATACCAACAGTTTCTGAGAAGCCAGTGAAGAGTCTTGGGAGATGGTACGATGGGGATCTAATGGACACAGTTCGAGTGGGAGAAGTTAGACGACAAGCAGTGGAAGGGTTGAAGAGCATAAACAGCTGCGCTCTACCAGGCAAACTAAAACTCTGGTGCTTTCAGTTTGGTCTACTGCCAAGGTTGCTGTGGCCACTGACTGTGTACAAGGTTTCTTTGACAACAGTGGATAAGCTGGAAGCGTTAATAAGTTCATACATCAGGAAATGGTTGGGAGTTCCACGTTGCCTCAGCAGAGTGGGACTTTATAGTAAAGGAGTATTGCAGCTGCCAGTCTCTGCTATAACCGAGGAGTTAAAGTGTGCCAAGGTCAGACTGGAAATGACTTTAGCAGAGTCACACAACAAATATGTAAGGGAGGCAGCCCCTGTGGTAAAAACTGGTAGAAAGTGGTCAGCAAAGGAATCTGTAGTAGTGGCAAAGGCTGACCTTCAAATTGGGGATATCGTGGGACAGGTACAGCATGGAAGACGGGGTTTTGGGCTCAGTTTAGCTCCTCCTAAATGGCACAAGGCAGGCCCAGCTCAAAGGAGGAAGCTGGTAGTCAACGAGGTGCGAAAGCAGGAGGAGAGGATGAGATGTATAAAGGCCATTTCCCAGGCCAAGCAGGGAGAGTGGATGAGATGGGAGAGTGTGGAACAACGCAAAATGGGCTGGCAAGACCTTTGGTCAATGGAAGAGAGTAGGATCAGTTTCCTTATTAGGTCAACATATGATGTTCTCCAATCACCGCAGAACCTAAACCTCTGGGTAGGAGAGGATCCCTCTTGTCCTTTGTGTTCATCACCTGCCACTTTAAGGCACATTTTGACAGGATGTAAGGTGGCTCTTAGCCAAGGTCGGTTTACTTGGCGCCATGACCAAGTATTGCGATGTTTGGCTTTAGCATTGGAAGGCAAGCGTAGTATGACCAATAAGTTGCCGCCTGTTCTAGCAAAACATTACACGCAGAAGACAATATTCCTCCGCCCAGGCGAGCAACCACCAAGAAAAGGTGCTAACACCAATTCTCGCCCAGGACAACTGGAAGCTGCTAGGGACTGGAAGATGCTGGCTGATCTTGATCAACGGCTTATTTTTCCACCTGAGATTGCCACCACTAACCTACGACCAGATATTGTTTTGTGGTCTGGATCAGCACGCATTGTTCAACTGATAGAGTTAACAGTGCCATGGGAGGATGCGGTAGATGAGGCATATGAGAGGAAGAAACTGCGGTATGCTCATCTGGCCACTGAAGCAGAACAGCGAGGATGGAGAGTCCAGGTTTATCCAGTGGAAGTGGGTTGTCGAGGTTTTGTGGCACACTCTACAACCCGGTTCCTCAGAGACGTCGGATTCAGTGGCCAAGAGTTGCGTCGCACAGTAAAGAACTTATCTGAAGCAGCAGAAAGGAGCAGCAACTGGCTGTGGTTGAGACGGAAAGATTCTAGCTGGCTGTGTACAGGCCGCCATGCTAGAGGCCGGTTTCGTAGAATTCTTGAAAACTTGAAGAGTCTGTTGGTTTATTTGTATAGGTTGTATAGTATTTACAGTCATTACGTTCCTGTGTATATTGCGTGAATGACGGGTGGTTGGGCAGATATTGTGTTTTTGCGGTAGGTGGTATGCCATACGGAACCGTTGCCACTGAAACTGCATATTAACGCACCAGTGGGGCTCGACAGCCTTAGTCAAACGGGTTGGCGCGTATGGTTGGGTTGCGGAGAGATTGTGAGATTGTGGTTCGGTCTCACCAGCAGGAGGGATGTAGAGGTCCGTAAGCTGGGCTGAGTTGAGTGGGGGACGGAGGGGGGTGACTCTGGGATGCCAGAGTCACTGTCGAGCCCTCTTGAGGTGTCGTGGGCTAGTCGACGAAACACTGAGGACGGAAGGTGCCCACTTGAAGACCCTAGAGATGTCCCCTACTCAGCTCAATCCAGACCGTTGTCATGGGGGGACCGCACTGTGGTTGCAGCCGTTGTGTGTGCTGACGCGTGTTAACACTAGACACAAGGAGATTTACATCACCATATGGAAAGAAGCGTAAATGGATGGAGAAGCATAGGTTACTGTAAAGCTACGTCTTAGTTGGTGCTTATCTTGGCGAAAGCCATGTACAAATCAGCATGAAGTTTTAACATCTACTCTCGTGTAATGGAAATCAAAACATTTCTATAACAAAAAAAATGCTGTACTTTCAATTCATCAAAAAATCTTGAGAAAAGTGGTGTCCACAAATATATGAAGCAGCACAACTGTATTCAACATTGATAATAATCAGAAATGTTTCTTGAGCAGCAAATCATCATATTATGATCAGAAAGATTTCTGAATGATCATGTGACTTGAGTAATGATGCTGAAAATTCAGCTTTGATCACAGGAATAAATTACACTTTACAGTATATTACAATAGAAAATAGTTATTTAAATTGCAATATTTTAAAATAATACTCTTTTTACTGTATTTTTGGTCAAATAAAAGCAGCCTTGGTGAGCAGAAGAGACTTTTTTTTTAAATCCTCAAACTTTTGAACAGTTCTGTATCTATTTATAAATAAAACATGAAAGTTGAGAAGCTGTTAAACAACTGCAAAAACAATAACAAAAATAATTATCAGAAGACATTCTAAAGATAACTAATATTTATCAGAAATGTTAAATCAAGAGTTTAGCACTGTAGATGATGTAATTGGGCGATTGGGTTTAGTTTTTAAAGAGAATAATTTAGTGATCTGAATTCTGAGGTTGATAGACTTCACAAATCTGTGGTAGCTCAGCGATATGAATTTATTTTGCATTCTCTTTCTATTCCTGCATGCTTAAAAATCCTGTTCATAAGAGTCTTACAGCTCCGAGCTGTGAAGCGAGTCGTTTGATGTCAGCTTCAGACCGGCTCATCAGATACTGACGCCAGTTTCAGGAGGTTACGCAACAGGCTCTGACTCACAAAGCCATGCAACCGCTGCCTCCTTCTGTTAGTCTCCTAAAACAAGACCAACACAGCTAACAATCACCGGTTCACATGCACCACACAATGAATGAAAATATCGGCCCAGTCCCAATTCGCCTACTTATACTACGACCTAAAAGTATGTACTCTTTTTGCGAAGAAAAAGTACATACTTTTGAGTGTGTAGCAAAAGAGTAGGCAAGCTTTGGGACATAGGCTACAATCACGTCATCTTTAACGGACAGATCTGTTGCGTGTCACCGTAAACTGCATTTAAAAGGTAGCCTATGGCTAAACATATCTTTACAAAATTTCACAATGCTGCTGCAGATTGAATAAATACATTTTCGTCAGGTAAGATACTGATAATGAATCACTCAAACCCCTTTATCTAAACCTCTCTACATAACCGCCGGACTCGTGCGTCCTCCATGTATGTAGTTTTTTAACACTTTTCACTCGTGTTTGTAGTTCTAACCGAATCCTCGTCCTACACGCGATGGGTTGTGGGCAATATTAGCGTTAAGTCCAATTTATACTTCTGCGTTGAACTCATGCTGTAGCTACGTCGTAGGCTGTGTGTAGCACGCGTACCCTGATGTGCACCTCTCCATAAATTTAACAACGCGTCAATTCTACGCGGACGCAAGCGCTGTGATTGGTCTGCTAGAACCCCTCCCTCGGGTTTCACATGCTCCCACTGCATGTGTAATTGCGCGTCAACGCGGACAATGACGCAGAAGTATAAATGAAAACCAACGCGTAGTCTATAGCGTAGCATAGGTCTTTAATCCTGCTCCTGGAGGGCCGCTGTCCTGCAGAGTTTAGTTCCAACCCTAATCTCTGAATCAGCTCATCAAGCTCTTCAGGATCGCTTGAATATACAAAGGCAGGTGTGCTGAAGCAGGTTGGAACTAAACTCTGCAGGACAGTGGTCCTCCAGGAGCAGGATTGAAGACCTCTGGCGTAGAGGCTCCAGCGTAGGTCCAACGCAGAAGTATAAATCAGCCTTTAGAGTGCGCATCGATCTGCACTTCGGATTCTGACCGGAAATAGTAGACCATCCGGGTATCTTTGGAATACTCATTTCAACACTACGATTTGGGACGTACTAATTCTATTTTCGAATACTATTTAGGACGGATATGCGAATTGGGACTAGGCCAGCGATCTTGTTCCTACGCCCCATGATGCTTATGGGTGTAACTTAACTTCCGTTAAGCTGTAAACAATCAGTGAAAAGGCTCGCTCTATGAACGCAATAGTAAAAAAATTAGATAACATTAATATACGCACCCTTCAACCATCGAACATTAAAAGGAAATTTAAAAGTGTAAAAGCTTCAACAAGTTTCAACAGAGCATGAATAACCCCAAAAGCGCTATTCTTTCCACGGACAGGTTAAATATCACTGTAGTAATATCTGTATGATGTGTAACATATGTTGCCTTAATCAAAAATGTTCATTGAAATAGTGACAAATGCTGAAGTTAAAGTTATTTCCGTCATTTTCACAGATTATAAATTGTATTTACCTGTGAAAACAAACCTGGAAAGAGACGTGAAGATTTGAGGAGAAAACCAAGAGATGCTTCGTGCATTCCAGTAATTTATTAATGGAATATTTTGCAAATTAAATGCGGGAGCACAGACCACAAATGTGCAGTATCTGTTGTCCTTTTTTTTCTTTTACAGCGGATTGCAAAGGGAAAAAACAAAATAATAATGAGGAAAAGTAAGCAGCAACTGAAAAGAGCTCTTGCCATAGATATTCTTGTTATAACATGTCACGTTAAAATACTAAGTGTTACGTTATTCTTCTGATGTCTGAAAATAAATCATGAAGGAAAATTGACAGCTCATCCAGTCAAATAAGCTTTTTATAAGCTTTCGGATAAGCTTTATTTGTAGGGCATCCTTATGAATTGAATGATTTGTTTCCCCAAACCGGAAGTGCCACCCATAATTCAAAACGCAGTAAACTGGTCAGGAATAAGGTGGATACAGTCCTGGTCAGAATTGTTGGCACCTTTAGTAAATGTGAACTAAGAAGGCTGTGAAAATAAATCTGCAGTGTTAACCCTTTTAACCATTGAAGTAAAACACTTGAAAATGGGGGAAATTCTCATTATGACATAAATGTTTTTCTCTAATACGCATTTGCCACAATTAATGACACCCTTTCATTCAATTCTTTTTGAAACCTCACTTTCCCAAGATAACAGCTCTGAGTCTTCTCCTGTAATGCCTGATAGAAGTTGTAGATTAGAAATCATTCCTCCTTACAGATTCTCTCCAGATTCTTCAAATAGCCAGCTCCATGTTGGTGCTCTTCTATAGGGTTCAGGTCAGGGAACTGGGACAGTCATGAAGCTTCATTTTGTGCTCAGTGACACATTTCTGTGTTGATTTTGATGTTTGTTTTGGATCGTTGTACTGATGGAAGATCCAACCACGGCCCATTATAAGATTTCTAGCAGAGGAGGTCAGACAGATTTTGTATAGAAGTACTCGGACTACATTACGCGGACTTGGACTTGGAATGACTTCGGATGCATTTTGACTCGGACTCAAGCATTTAGGACTGAAAAAATGTTCCCGAGTCCCGGTTAAATATGTTCAGGACAGTTGACGGAATTGTCACTGGCCAGAATCGGATCAGCACTGCATTGTCATCGTCATTCGCATGTGTTTTTAAGTTTTGCCTGTTTATACAATCAATTTGATACAAGCTGTTTAAGACAAGTTTCTGTGCGCACACACTCACGCTTGAAAGTGCCTAACAGATAGAGCACGAATGCCGAATTAAGTTCTTTTTTGCATCTTTTTATGCTTCTACACACTTAAAGACCCCCTGTAGACAATAATTACATTCCTTAAAACTCACCTTTGATCATCAAAATAACATATTTAAATGCCTTAAAATAGCTTGAATGTAACTCTAAACCCTTGCCTCATTTAGTAGATTTAGTTCTGCAAATGAGCCCCGCCTCCACTCACTCACACCAGCTCAGAGATCCTCTCGTTGACAATCACACGTTGATCTGATTGGTTACATGGTAGTTTGTGACGTCAGAAACACCAGCGATTTCAAACCGTGTTTTTGAGACTGTCTTTGGTTCACTGCAGTTTTAAGGAGAAAATACTCAGCAATGGTGTTGAATTTACACATGTTTTGGCTTAAAGCATATTAAAATCACCACATAGACATATAAACAACATTAAAAACTTGCTTTTCACCACAGGGGGTCTTTAAATATACACATCTCAGTGAGTATTCACGTAAACGCAATCGGTTATGTCATAAGTAAACGTAAACAGTTGGGAGAAAATTGGATGTGTCCATATATTTGATCCGTGCATTAGACCTTAAAGTGACAGCAGCCTAATAAACCTGCTGCTGTCTGTGTCATTAATCATAATCAAACGACAAAAGAAATAGAGAGAATGATTCACTGCTCTTGACTGAGTACCTTTTAAATAATGATCATTTATTTTTAATGCATAGAGTGAAGATTGCAATCGTTTCAAATTATGTTCCCAATAACCTTCCTTAATCAAGATACATTTACTTAGGAAGAAAAATTACATAATATATTAAGTCTTGTTTTCTGAACATTTTGTCAAAATGAAGTGACAAATTTTCCCCCTTTGAATTAAGTTTAACATTCTTAAATCAAGATACATTTACTTGGGAAGCAAAATTATATTTAGATATTTGTACTGGAAAACAAGACAAAGATACCAAATAAGAAAATGTGATACAAATAAAATGATTAATCGTGCAGCCCTAACTGGTAGTGTATACACGAATCTGCCATTAAGATATTAATCTGATTTCTGCATGCATATAAGGCACTTCAAACTAAATACAGTGCATTTCAACATCATCTTGATAATGTGCAAGTGTTTCCTAAGTACTCTGGTAATGCATGATGTCGTGTCATCCTGCATCGGTATCATGAGATTTGTAGTAGGAGGTCATAAGAAGTCTTTCTTGTACAGTTACTTGTGGGTTTCAGAATCATTCATGGATTCATGTGCTGAGAAAGCACTTCATTAATCGCCAGACATTCCCATGGTACAGGTCCTGAACGCTGAACAGGACAGCAGGCAGATCTAAAGAACAGGATCTTTAAATAATGCATGAGCAGCATTCTCACTTGGCGTCAAAGAAGCTTGTCACTTAATGAGAGAGGAAACCCTTTAAAGAGAGTGCAAAGTGGAGAGCTATATGTGGACATTCACTGTTAGAGTTTCTGACCTGAATTTTGAAGATGCACGATAAAGCAGTTCTAAAAAATGTCACTGCCACATGGGGAAAATAAATGTTAAATCTACTCAAATTATCACATATTTTTTTCATAACAAGTATTCACTTTAATTTTTTTACTTCAATTAAAGGTCTGATTTTTTTTTATGATAGATCAAAAGGATTAATGATGCAGATTTATTTTTCACAGCCTTTTTTGAAGGGTACCAACAATTCTGTCCATGTCTGCATGTGTGTGTGTGTATACTGTATATACTGTATATCACAGTATAGATAAATATAATATAATATATACTATACATATATATATATATATGAATTATCTTAACCTGATATATATAAATATATATACATATACATATATATATATATATGTATATGTATATATATTTATATATATATCAGGTTAAGATAATTCATATATATATATATATATATATATATATATATATATATATATATATATATATATATATATATATATATATATATTTGTATATGAAGCGATATGTAATAATACTGTAATATTTGCTGAGAAAAGCTGACATTACTCACATTAAATTATTATACTTGAAAAGAGTCCAGTGCAACCCACAATCGAGTTTCCCGATGCAGTTTAACAATTCTTCAGAGGTATCGCAGACAGACTTGTATGCAATACTTTTTTATTGTTGGTCTATTTGTATACATATGCTTTGCGTTTTGTTCACTTTTGAGTGATAAACAGTTTTGCTGTGTATGATGACTGCAGCCCGAAACAAAACCTGCTGGGCACCAAAGTTGAGAAACCAAAGCTAAAGTTGCTCATGCAGAACATGTCAACGTGAGCGTCAGTCTAGTCATGTGTGTGTTTGTGCTGACTTCACATATAGAGGGAACAGTCTCTGTCAGTGCCTGTGATAGGCCAGCAGGTGTTTGTGTGCTGTTCAGCACATTTCTCCCTTCCCGGAGTCAAATCAATACGGAGAGCTGGAACCTCCTGCAGCCCTGGAAATTCAGCACGCTTCGGCCCGCTCGGGGAATGCAATATCCTTATGTGAGCTGTATGTTGTTAGACGGGTCTTTAGCATCAAGGTCAAGGGTGTCATGACATGGAGCACGAATTTTCTTTACAGGATGAGATTTAGACTCCGTTATAAAACACATAGGCAGCATTTTAAGGCATCATAGGCAGCACAATTTTACATCAGTGTACCGTGCACATCATGAAAGTGAAAAAAAATGGTGTAGGATTTACTTTGAAACCATTTCACACAGGAATTTCTTGTTAAAGCAAGCAAGTAATACATTGAATTAAACACAAACTGTTGAAGAAGAAAGAATTAAATAGTATTTTCTTGTAAAACGTATTTCAATTATCTTTGTTTTATTCACGACAGCAAGGCAGCTTATAGGGTTTGGAAATGAGCCATAATGAGGATTTACAGTGAATAAAATGACTGGTCTTGAAGCCATCAGTCACGGAGACCTGAATGAATACATCATAATTACAGCGTTTCCTTTAATGCATGCGAGTTGTTGTGTTTTTAATCGCTTTATACGGCAGGCGGCGTGTTATCGGCACACAATGCTGGCTCATTTGCATTTGTGTTCTCTTTACAACAGTTTAAGGTCGTTTGTAGTGAAATGACAAGCTGTCTTGAATAATTACAGTAGGACAAGGAGGATGGCATGTTTATAAGCTGGTTCACAGCTGTGTGTGTGATTACATGTGTTCTTCAGCTGCTTTATTAATCTTATTAACCCACATTGGTCAGTGTTCGACAGAGTGATTGTCCCCATGGAGGTCCTTTAGAAGAATTTGAGTATTGATCCGCTCCCCATCAAGCAGTCGGGATGAAGCTCAAATCCCTGTAATTGAATTAGATACTAGTATATTTTCTGAATAGCAGTAATGGATAATACAATGCATTTGTAAAGCAGAACGAACTAACTATTAAGAAATCAAGTGACAACACTAAAAGGAACAAACACTCGTGATGTCAATTCAAACTGTACATAAGCAAATCTATATTTCATAAATAATGTTTAGTGTGTGGAGTATATTGCATTCTCCTTTTTCTGATACGCACTGTATAAAAAAGAGACCAAGAGCTTTCATCAGTGGTTTTGCATGTTTCAAACATTTGAAATTTTGCTGCCTTATTAATTGTGTTGTGTTTCATAATTGTGTATCTGCTTAAAGGGATAGTTCACCCAAAAATTTAAATTCTGTCATAATTTACTCACCCTCAAGTTGTTCCAAACCTGTATGAATTTCTTTCTTCTGCTGAACACAAAATAAGATATTTTGAAGAATATGGGTAACCAAACAGTTCATGGACTTTGACCCCATTGACTCGTATGAAACAAAAATACTATGGAAGTCAATGAGGCCCATCAACAGGTTTGAAACAACTTTAGGGGGAGTAAATGATGTCAGAAAGCCTTCAGTTTTGTATGAACTATCCCTTTAAATGTGTCTGCAAACCCTGTAATAGGCTGTTTAATGGCAGATTCCCACTGTGACAACTTGTGTTCACAAGGTTCATAAAGTCATCATGTTTAATGGTTTGCATCTTTAGATGTTGGGCTGCCCAATAAAAATAAAATGATGTTTATTTTGATGTTGTTGTTGTTTTTACAATAAAAATAATGCTAATATACGGTGGCAGTACCATGATACTTTGACATTGCGCTATTTAGATCATACTCCAAATTATTTAAAAGAATACAGCTGTATTACTAGTACTTCTCCATAAAATCATGATAACACCATAGTATTGTATTTGATATCCTCGCTATACCATGGCACTCCTATATTGTTTTGTGAGGGCAGACAGGAACATACAGCGTTTCAGAGGTTTAATAGGCTACTACTTATGTGTTACATTATAGCCAAAGGCGTCGCCCCGCCCCTTTAAACGCGTGCTTGCCGCGTCCACCCCGCCCCTTTTGAACGCATATTAGACGCATTGGACGCCGGTGCTAAGGAGACGCGCGCGGATAGTAACGCCATAGATGCGCTCAGCTGAGGCGTGAGAACGACACGATTCTCCGATACTACAGCCGCTTTCACGCTAAAATGCGACTCTCGGCACATTATAAAGCATAAGCGCTTTATATGATGGATATATATATGCTATTGGCGGATGGATTAACACGGTAAGAGCATCGCGTGATCTCTGTGTGCAGTGCGCGTGACAGATGAGCAGCTTTTCTGACATTGACATTGAAATCACGCACATCGATATTTGACAGATGACTTTATCGAATTGCATACGATCGGTGGGGATGTATGGAATGATCTGTTGGTATGGAGATGGTTTGATGATGTAGTAGGGAAACAGAGTTGCGCATGATGCTGTAGGTAATGAATGCATTGCTTGCTCATATATGGGAGGAATAACCTGAAATCTCCAGCTTTATGCATTGCATATGCATGATTATTTAGTGGGAGTTTCCAATATGAGTTATGCAATAACAACCGCTTATTCACCTTGATTATCGTGTGCATGCAACTTATTTTTTGCATGCAACAGACATTTCCCATAGTGTTCATTTGCCATATGTGATGATGTCATTATTGTTATTAATAACGTGTAATGCAGTCGTTGATTTTTCGACGCCGGGAGAGGCATGGCCAGGGCTGGGGAACCTACTAGTGAAAGTGAACTAACCTCTAATGATGCCTGATGAAATGGTCTACTTGTGTCACGTGATGTGGGATGCTCTGGGGCCATACGTCATCGTACGATGGTGCCTAGAGACTCTAATGTTTCATGCTGGAGCTGCAGTGTGCATGAGAGCAGGTTTGCATGACAGAAACCCTTTTAAATACATATTTAAAGGAATAATTTGGCAATTATGTCATTATTTGCTCAGCCTCATCTAATTCCAAGCTTGCATGCTGCTATTTTTTTCAGTGGAAAGACAAAAAGGAGATTTTTTTTAAAACCTTCAAACATCTCTTTTCCATACAATGACAGTTAATATAGTGACCATGGGTGTTAAGGTGCAAGTGATGTCATTTTGGATATCTCTTAAAGACTTGTAACCTTATTTATCCTGCCCTTGTGAATAAGAAGTACACTTGCAAAGAACATACTTAAGCGCAAAGTGAATGTAATGTTTTTGGACACTTAATTGCATGTTATTTGAAATGAAAATGAAAATGTATTAGTTGAAAATTATATATTTAATGCAATATCAAACTTTTTGACCCATTTACATATGTAATTTCATAATTATATTGCCTTTGAAATATGGTTAAAGTGTACTGAATGTACTGACAAGCATTTATGGAAAACTAAGATATACTTTGTCATTTGTACTGAAACTTCTATGACATATTTTTAAACATATTTGTAATTTCACATTTTATAATGAGGTTGTTGAAATTTAGTGCACTTTAGTTTGGGGACCAATTCTCACTAGTTGTTGATGAGCATGTATATTACTAGCATATTAACTGTTTAGTACTTATAAAGCACATATTAATGCCTTATTCTGCATGAGCATATTCTACATCCCTTAATCCCAATACCCAACTACCGTACTAACTATTAATAAGCAGTAAATTAGGAGTTTGTTGAGGCAAAGTTCATAGTTATTAGTGAGTATGTGTTCCCCAAACTAAAATGTGATCTATTAACTTTAAATGTAACACTGAGTAAAACACTACAGTTGATAAAGTACTTTACATGTTCTATACTATGTTATTCATCACATCAAAATAAATGCACTTCTTTAAAGCACAACAAAAGAATATTAAAAACATTATTTAAAATGCACTTTAAAGTGAAATAATTTAATTTGACATTATCACAAAGTGCACTTTTAAAAGAGACACAGTCATGAAAGTGTATTCTCTTTAAGTACACTTTAGTGGCTCTTTAATTTTATTAATATTATATTATCTGCAAGTATATATTTTTTTTAAATAAACATCATTTGAAGTACACTACAAATTCAATACAATTAGGCTCACTTCTTTCCGAAGGTGGTCTAAAAAATCTTCTAATTTTTGTATTTATTTATTTTTTTTGAAAGTTTAAATCTAATGGTCTTTAAGTTTTAACCAAACTAAACGCTTGGAAAAAACTCTGTGTTTGCTGCATCTTTTATCCAAGGTGAAGTCATTCTAGATCATATTTATCTATCATATAATTGGCTTTAAAAAAAAGTTATTCTCTGATAATCTGAAGAAATTCCATTCAGGATTACATTCAGATTCAAATAAAACATAATTTTTTCTCAAATACATATAACAAAGGTGCAAGATTGAGATCCGAGAGCTGCAGTTAAGATATTTGTAGTGAATAATGATTAAAATGTTAAATTTTGTTTCTCAAACTAAGCTCTCATACTTCAGAAGACTCAAAACTCATGTGAACTATACTTTAATAATTAATGTTTATTTAAACTTGACAGACATAGTCGCTGTGAACTGTTATTATGTGGAAGAAAGCTGAATTCTCCTTTGGTTTTCCATAGAAAAAATACAGCACGCAGCATTTCTTATAATAAAGCATTTCTTTGAATGATCAGTCCTATGCGATGATAACTGTCCACAGGAAATGCTGTTGCCTTCAGTCTCACTGGAACCTCATTAAACTCAGTCAAAATTGCATTACAGTATTATCTCTCTCTCTCTCTCTCTCTCTCTCTCTCTCATGTGTGTTGCACAGGCTGTCTCTTATACATTACATACACGCTCAACTGACTCACATGTTTCTATTTTTACTCCATATCCAAAAGCATCCATTGCATTATTTGTGCAGCCTGTAAGAAAACAGAGTCAGGACAGTTTCAAGAGGTCACATCATCAGAAATCATAAATCACGTTCAGTGCTGCTCAATGAAATGATCAAAACCTGCTTTAACTTTCAGAAATCGAAATATTCACCCAGCCTCAAAAGATAATATGGAGAAAGTAGAACAGATACTATTATTCCTATGTTGCAGTGTTATTATAGTATTGCTTATGTAGTATTTTGAATTAACTTTTTTATATATATTTTCCGGTTTCAATTTTTCCATGTGCTTTTGTCATATTTTGTGTTTATATATATTTAGCTTTAATAGCCTCTTTAGATTCATTGCTTGTTGTATTTCTCAATTGTAAGTCACTTTGGATAAAAGCGTTGACTATGAATAAATGTACATTTGTTTATTTCAGTTTAGTTTTGCTAATTTTAGTACTTCAACTTCATTTCATATAGCTTCCAAGGCAGCATTTCTAATATTTCTAATATCATATTGTATTTATGTCAGCTTTGTTTCAGCTTATTATTTTTTCGAATTATTTTTAATAGTTGTAGTTTTAGTTAACAATAACAGCATTGTCTGTTGGGAAGCAAGTAACTGAACGCACTGCTAAATTAACTTAATTACATTTTTCATTCATGTTTCATTTGACTAATTCATTTAAACGAACTGGTTAAAAAACTATGGCACAAATTAGGGTGCTGTTTATTAGCTTGTTTATGTGCATTAATAAATTAGGTTTGATTGTGTCACTCTAGTAATTATCCCTATTGGTTTTGTGCCAGATAAATAGTGCTCTTTATATTTGTAATCATATAATCTGATAATTAGGCACTGTAGTTTAAAATAACTTTAGATATGCCACCTTATATAACTTCAATATTTTTAACTACTTCTTAATAGTAGCTTGTGGTGTATTTAACTAAAATACCGTTCCTAAAGGACTGTAGTTGAAATACTTTAAATAATAAATGTAGCTTGGAATGTAGAATATTACTGTTTTTGATGTAACTGGGCCTCAGTGAAAAAATAAATGAAGTGATAAAAACTGTATGATATGACCCTTTAATTAGTGCATGACCTCAAAGTGTTCAGGCCATATGCAGGTCCCTGAATTTCTCTTGGACCGAAGTCCTGATGTTTAGTTATTTTTAGCTTGTTTTCTACATGCCCTCACATCTTCACATGTGAAAAGCTTTGCTATCTGCGCTCTGGCTATTGCATCTTTCTGTTTGCTCATACGGGTCAAGGAGCTTCAACAAAGCACGATTCCCTCAAAAGCCTTTCATTGAAGAGGCCTTTCCCACACACCAGGAACACAGCGGCTGTTTTCTGCCCGTAGCCCTGTGGTTATGAGCGGTGTGTGCTCAGATGTTAGATGATGCTTATAAAGTCTGCATTTCCTGCTTTTAGTATGTAATGCATTTGCTTCTACATATCGTCGCTGTTGGGCGGAATATATCTCCATATTGCACATTTTTTAAATTATTTTTTTTAATTTAATCACTACTATTGGTCACCATTTACGCCTGTCTGTGGGTTTTGCAAAATATTTAACCAATGAAAAGTATTAAAAAGAGCTTGTAACTAAATGTCGTATCTCTATTGGCTCCTCAAACTGTCAGTCAAACATCATAACTCCGCCCCGCCTCTATATGAATGAAGTGCTGCACACAATTTGGGCCATCTCTGCGTGTTTGCAATGCAAAGATAAATAAGAACTGTTTGTTTGAATAAGTACAGAATTTTCTTTAATCAAGGAACACAATATATAAAGACTAATGTTTTATGTATTTGAGGAGTGGAGAAGAGTGTAGCATGTGTCATCTTAAATAGCATATAATAACATGAGATTTTGGCCAAATGACAGAAAAAACTGAGTGCCCACATAGCTACAATTCACTTTTGAACCTATACGTTGATGAAACAATGATGGACAAAACATGTATGTCCAAAATCTTCTGAAATTCAGTGGTCAAAAACTACTCCATTTGAGCTTGATTTTGGTAAAATGGTAATAATATAATGACATAAGAAAGTGGCAAATATACAGACTTTTTTCCATTTCCGGAAAAGTAGCGTTTTTTTCTCGACCAACAGTAATGAAATGTTTATATAATGTTCTACAGATAGATAACTTTGTCTTGTGATTCTAGTCTGGGTGAATCATATGGAGTGTGTCTGGGTCATATTTCACCCCAAAAAGTGCATTTTAAAGCCATTATCATGACAATTTCTAATTTTTCTTTTGATTTTGGGGTGAAATATAGCCTATGCCGTTTCTAGTGAGATGCACAAGACTACATTTGAAAGCAGAATATCTTGCAAACTCAGTATTTTCAAATAGCCTACATTTTTGTGCTGCAACAATAAAAACAACAAATGTGCATTTTAAAACCATTATCATGACAATTTTGTGTTTTTTCTTTCGTTTTAGGGACGAAATATACCATTTTTAGTGAGATGCACAGCACAAAATTTGAAAGCAGAACCTGTTGAGGATCAGAAATCAGGTTCAGACTTGCAAATTGGATATTTTCACATGAATTATTGTGTGGCATAATTTTGAGACCGTGTACATTAGGATGTTTCCTAACCCGCAGCTCGTCCTCAGGGCATTTTGTGGTCTGTGTTTGACTTGCCTGATTCCGATTTTATGAGACAAACTCCTGTCCTGTTCACGAGGGGAAGTGGATTACAGAGATTAGAGATTGAGGAGCACAGATTGACTGACAGCACAGACGCTGCACAAAGACAAGGTCATAAACTGGGAAGCTCGTTGACTGGGAATATGATGGAATTGTTGGGAGCAGCCGGGAAAAAACATCCAACATGGTCTCCTAATGTCAGAGTATTTCTGAATATCACCTTTTCATGAATGTTAAAAGATCAGATAGAGAATTGTATAAGAATATAAGAATAGTATAATCACTCAAAAATGTATTCATCATTTATTTACAGTGAATTGTGTTAGAGCCTTTCATTTAAAGATGTATACACATCTTTAAGTTATCATTTGACAAGTTCTGTCATAGAACTCTAGATGGCGCACGCTGATGGGTCCTTAAAGGGATAGTTCACCCACAAATGAAAATTTTGTCAGTAATCACTCACCCTCATGTTGTTCCAACCCCGTAAGACCTTCGTTCATCTTCGGAACACGAATTAAGATATTTTTTGATTAAATCTGAGAGCTGGATCACTCCTCCATAGGCTTCTATGGGATTGAAACTTGTTCCCCGAAAAGTTATTAAAGACATCGTTAAAATGGTCCAAGTGACTACAGTGACTCAATCTTAAGTTTATCAAGTGACGAGAATACCTTTTGTGTGCAAAAAACCCCAAAAATAACGTCTTTATCTCAACTATTCATTTCCTTCTCTGTGGGCCTCGAGTCAGTTCACTAGTGTAATAGCGTAAGCTTCTGTGTTGTACGTCACATGTAGGCTCACTATTGGCCGACGCTGGTCATGTGTGTGATGCGTGTGACGTACAACACAGAAGTTTACGCTGTTACACTAGTGAACTGACTCGAGGCCCACAGAGAAGGAAATGAATAGTTGAAATTAAGTCGTTATTTTTGTGTTTTTTGCACACAAAAAGTGTTCTCGTTGTTTGATAAACTTAGGATTGAGCCACTGTAGTCACTTGGACTATTTTAACTATGTCTTTAATAACTTTTCGGGGAACAAGTTTCAATCCCTTAGAAGCCTATGGAAGCCTAGTGATCCAGCTCTCAGATTTCATCAAAAATATCTTAATTCGTGTTCCGAAGATGAACGAAGGTCTTACATGGAACAACATGAGGGTGAGTAAATACTGACAGAATTTTCATTTTTGGGTGAACTAACCCTTTAATGCAATCTGCTGATATTACATTGTTAACTACACTGCGCAAGCTGATTGGTTCCTGCTGCATCCGCAGCCAATGAGCTTGATGCTCAACATTTAAATTGTTTGCTGTAGCAGATTGCAGCGCAGAGTTCCTCTGAAACCCTCCCCCTTCCCCAGCTCCACCTGTATAAATCTGCTGAGGGGAATTTCATGTAAGCTGTTTGTGCAGCAGCAGTATATCTAACATGCTCGCAGCAGCGTGTCTCTGAATGTATTTGGCAGTAGCAAGTTTCTTCTTGTTCTGCATCAGCAGCGTAGCAGATTTATTCCACTAAGACCATATACATTAACATTGTGATATCCATTACCATGCTGAACTCTTCTGAGGGTTGTCATGATAGAAATACAATTATCTCTGTCAGTCCCATTCTGTAAATGATTCACAAATCTGCACGTTTAAAAGAATTCAGATGGAAAATGGAATTCAGATGGTTTCAGATCACTAATGATAAAGTCTAAAAAAAATATCAATAATTATTTTGTTGTGGCAATAATTAGCCAGACTTTTCCCCTTTTTTCCATTCAGAAATCTGGGGTCAGTACTTTTTTCTTTCTTTTTTTTAAAGAAATTAATACTTTTATTCAGCATGGACACATTAAATTGACAAAGTGACAGTAAGTACATTTATAATGTTACAAAAGATTTCCATTTCAAATAAATGCACTTTCTATTCAGCAAAGGAATCCTGAATTTTTTTATCAGGTTTTCTACAAACATATGAAACTGTTTTCAACATTGATAATATGAGACTTCTTTCAAAAACATTAAAAAATCCCAACATTTTGACTGAATAAATCTATTTAACATAACTTGCATATATATTGCAGGTGAAACTCTGGTATGTTAATGAAAGTAAAGGACCACTTTTGCACCTATTATCCATTTATCTGTGTAGAGAAGTCTGTCTTATCAAAACGTAGATTACATTAACTTCAGCTCATCAGGTCGAGACATTGGGTGTCACCGGATCAGTTTGAACAGATGGTCATTCTCATGGCCTCACGGGAGCGGGAATTTGTTTTGATGGTGTCTGACATCAATGATTTTTCAGATCAGCCCATTTGTTACAGTACATCCCATAATCAGTTTATTTTTTCCAAACCGGCAGTGATGCTTTTCTGTTGTCCTCATGTCAAGTGTTTATTGTACACTCTGTTTCTGCAGTAGTCGTTTTGCAGCTCAGGCTGCAGGATTGGGAGCTTTTTGTTTTAAAGCCTTTCACAAGACTCCCATTGTCCCCCGTATCAAATGGGCTCATTATGCAAAATTAGCGCTGGGCCTTCGGCGTGGATTGGGCCGCATTGGCAGTCCTCACATTAGCATGGAAAGCTCCTATTCAAGACTGCATTGCATTATGAGACCAGACTGCTATTGATAAGACTGAAGGGGGTGTGATAAGAACGGTCTGATGAATTCACATCAAGAAATAATCACTGGGTGTGTTGAAAAGCTTGAAAAGTCTGAGCAAGACTCCTTGACTTTCATTTTGTGCTATTTTTGTGATCTTGTTTCTAATGCAAAATTATTCAAAGCTGACCCCACCATAGACTGCTTTGTGATTTTGCATGTCTATTAAGGCTGAGTTAAAAATATAGATTTATCCCGTTTTGAAAAACCGATAATGATTCTTAAATCTTCAATTTTACAGCTGGATAAAAGTCAGATTTCCATGTTTTTAAGGGATGCTTCATGGATAGATCTATCTAATGTAGTGCATTGTGTATACAGTAAAGGGAAAAGCACCTATAAAGGAAACATGTGGTGGTAAAGAGGCTCATATGTTCAATAATTCACATCCATCTGTATCTCTGCGGAGTCTGCGCTGGGTTAAAAGGGTCAGCTGGCATCAGCAGTAGTGAGATGAGAGGGGAGATGGCACAGTACAGGCACTTTCACACACTTTACAGATGACAAGGTCAAAGGCCACGGATAAGCCTTGACTCCTTTGAGTCTCATTGCTGTATTTGGTGATTTTCACTGAGATGCTGGACAAATGCTCCTGGTAACCTTCATAGCAAAACTGTACTGGATAAAAAATGCTGTAGTATTTACTTTGAAGCAATTTTCATTCAGAAATTGCTAGTAAATTTCACAAATTATTACATAGAAATGGCATTGAATTAAACATGAAATTTTGATGTAGATAGAGTGAAATAGTAGTTTTCTTTTTAAACGTACTCCAATAATCTTTTAAAAGTAATTTTTACATATTTACAAAATTCAAGATGCATTATGCATTACTCAAAGTTATGTTCAGGCAACTTGTTGACTGTTTAACTAACTTTAACCTTCTCACCAAGACTCTACAGCAAGGTTGCATTTCTTGGTTTGTAAACTAGATTTCCTTTCATCATCTCAGCTATCCATCTGCCAATTGATCCTACATTGTTTTAGTTTTTATGAACTAATGATGCATTTCCAAATCAGTTGTTTTACAAGGACAAGACATTATCTTGCACACAACTCTGGCGACTGTGTGTGTGTGTGTGTGTGTGTGTGTGTGTGTGTGTGTGTGTGTGTGTGTGTGTGTGTGTGTGTGTGTGTGTGTGTGTGTGTGTGTGTGTGTGTGTGTGTGCGTGTGCGTGTGTGTCAGACAGGACTAGTTTTCGAGGGGGACGTTAGAGACATTTGTGTTTTACAGACGTACTTTGCGGTTTTAATCCCATCCGAATCTGCCAAGTCTGTGTTTTTTCTCACACAACAGTCCTCTGTGAAATTGAATACCGTCCGAATGCGAATGTCTGTGATTGCTGATGATGTTTTATCCTAACGCTTCTACTCATGTGTTTTTGGAGCTACCGTTTGCACACCTTTCATTTCATTTAAAAAAAAATAATAATAATTATGAAATTAATAAATGTAGCCAAATCGCTGAAACTGCGAAGACTGCCCATTTTAATATCAGTGTCAGGTAAGAGTAAGATACTTGTCTAGATTTCTCTGCTAGATTTCTCCTGAAGTTTACTTAAATTGGGTTTTTATAATAAATTAGAATTATATAAAAAATAAATCAATTAAACAACATGTATGTCTGTAACCAGACCCGTCGCCAAACCTCAGTCTTAAGGGGGGCACAATTATTATTAGCCTACAGTATGTATATTCATAATAATCAACTCTAGTCGCGCAGCACGTAATCATCACGTTAAACATATAACCAACAGCAATATGACCAGGTAGCCTAGCCTACACCACATTACACAGAAGCAATGTTATGAATATCCATAAAACACTTGACTACACAACATATTAGATGTAACACTAGAAGCATCTCTCAAACATTGCATTTTAAAGCAGTCAACAGAGGGATATGCATTGCCATGACACACACACACACACACATACACACGCAAATACACTCGCACAGATACTTTGAGTGGAGGCCGCGCTGTCCTCTCTCCAGTCCAAGTACAGCGGGAGGAAGCGTTTCTCCGAGCAGAACCTCCACGTATCATTTCACTCGGAAGGAACTGAAGCGAGTAAGCCGGCGAAAACTCGTTTTGAAACAGCTTTCAAAAATGCGCGGTAACTGTTGAGCGGCTTAGTTGTATGTCACGTACGTAACCTAACGTTCTTTAAGGCCGTGATAGGCTGTTGCAGTGTAGATTCCCATCAATCAAACTAAATCACACCATTGTTTCTTTATGTTTTTAATATTTTAATGATAAAGAATGCAACATTAATGCAACACAAAATTAGCAACTATGAAAATATTAAAATTAAAATTAAACTGTGCCTCAAGTCGGGGGGCACAAGCATTTTTTGGGGCGGGCCCGGCCCCCTATGGCCCGCCCATAGCGACGGGTCTGTCTGTAACGCCCACATCCACACTCCCGCCTCTGCAATAAACATGGAGATGTTAGTCTCGTTTGAATCAGTACATGAAATCACAGATGTCGAGTAATAAGAATTGTGACTCAAAAGTAATTTAGAACCGTCCGAACAGGGCTTATGCATATGTTAGTAGACAGCGGGTGTTTCAAACAAATGCAGCTACTCGATTGTGTGACACAACGTGAAAAGCTGCCAGACAAATGCTCTGTGAGTAAGCAGCGCCTGGGGATAGAAATGTTTGTAGAGGTTTCAGTTCCTTCTTTGCATAATGTCTGACATAGAAACACGACATGATTAGCTGAATGTGATAAACTTAGCAGTAGGGAGTGTGTAGAAGGTCTTGAATGCTATCTCCCTTTTGCAATAAATTAGACATTTACAATGTGGAACTAAATGTGATTTGAAGTGTTTGTGTAACACTCCTGAAAAGTGAGAAAATAATTAACGAAGGAACGACACAGATGAGGTGCTTCATCAATGGTGGTTTGATTGTATCTTTAATGACTACATGCATTATTTAAGTTGTGTCCTCTACAATACACCGCAGGAACTTTGTACAATATTGTTCTTGATGACAAATGATTGCACCTCTTTAGACGAGCCTTCAAAGAGCCTAATATAGACACAAGACACTATTTCTGTCCTGCCTTCAACCTGCAGATTTGAATTGATGAAAGTTGAATTTGAAACCAAGCATAAGAGATAAAAAGGTTTAGATTTACATAAGTGTTCTTAAGTGATTTACCAGTCCAAGACATTTCAAAGGTGAATAGAAGGTGTTTTGTATTAGGGATTCAGTGCAATTCTGTTGAGCCCTCTCACTGTTTGTACTATGATGGTTATGAGATGATGTTGTTGCCAGGGGAAACATCATCCTCTGGCAACCACCTCCAATTTACTCGCATACATCCTGCCAACTTATTCTGCTGAACAACGCAATGCAGTTGAAGCCATTCAGAATCAGAAATGAGTTTATTTGCCACGTACAGAATCTTTTCTTGATGAGTTACTCCCTAAGGTTATGTGATACTAATCAACTATAGAATACTAAATATTGTGCAGTTATTGTTGACCATATTACATTTAGGCTATTTGAAATTAGTATTGTGTTTTTGTGGTTATCATCCAGTTCGCAAAAACACTCTTTGCATTCATGCTTTTTTTTCATGCAACAGTTTTGAATGCAACTTTTTTTAATGCAACTAATTTTGTTTTGTTTTCTGCCTCTCTTGCAGGGAACCTTGACCTAAACGAATTTAATGGGGAAAATTAGAAGAGTCTCATTAAGATGACACGCACAGATCCACCTGACATATTAGTATCAACTGTGTATCAAGATGTCAAAGTGAATTCCCTCTCGACCCACTCCAAAGCCTGTCATCCCTCAAAACAATGTGATTCCCCATCCATCAGGAAACTGGAGAACACTCGAAAAAGCAAAAAGAGGCACTGCCGTAGCTTTGACACTGAGTCTATGGACAAACTCCGATATCATACAATAGCAATGGAGTACCCATACCGAAGGGCTGAAAGGTACGCGGCCAATCCAGATGTTACCTGGAACGCCTTAGGTCGCCAACAAGGGCATGGACTTCATCGGTTTTCTTCCCCAGACATATTTAGCTACCGTCTCACCTCCCAGCCAATGACTGCTGAGATGTCTGGTGAAATTGCTGTGACAGAACAAAAGAGGAGGACTAGATCTAGAAGTGCCTCACGGGTTCAGACCAGCCTAACTCCTGTATCATTTGATGCTTCCCCTCCAGTGGCAAGGAGGGGCCGGGAAACTCAAAGAGCACATAAAAACACTCAGCCAAGGCCAGAAGTTTCCCCAAGAAGAGAGTCTTCCTATGCTGCCACACGGGCACATTTGAACGAAGTACACCCCATCAAACTGCAGCCGCAGAGGAGTGATACAAGCAGGTATTCCCCTGTATATGTGTCTGAAGGCACTGATGAAGGAAGGCTAGAGAAACCTGCAACTAGTCCACATGTTCGGTGCCGGGTGGACATCAAACCGGATGAGTCGGCCATGCATCAAGGTGGCCGAAAGGCAGCTACATCCCATGTGGACATACCTTGGCAGAAGTATCCTAGCAGTGGCAGTCGGAGTCTGACAGTGCCTCGCCATTTCTCCACTTCGAGAACACCAACTCCCACTGAATCTTTCACGGGAGAGTACAGGCAGGCGTACCAGTATTCACAAAGTATGCCAAACAGCTACATGCAGCCTATGGAGATCCCTTTACAAAAGGTGGCCTCACCACGGGAGCCAAGGGAACACTATGGACGGGAACGAAGGGCTCATTCAAGCCCCAACGTGCCAACTAAATTCTTCTATGCAGAGGATTTGGGGAAGTATGGATCTTCAGCTCCATCAAGGACTTATTATCAAGATGACCGATACAGCATTCCAAGCCAACCCTACTCACCTAAAGTACAATATGTACAAGATCCAAGGACTCACATTGTTCATACTGTACCTTCCCGGACATATTTCTCAGAAATTGACCACTACCATTACCCTGGACAGCCTGCGTACTCTAAACACTATGCTGCAAGTGAGCCAGGGGCGTATATAATACAGACACCTCCAGCAAGGACCTACTATGGCGATGACCCAAGGACATATCAGATTCAAACAACCCCTCCTCGGATCTTCTACATGGCCGACCCATACACGCAACAAATGGAGCATCATATTCCTGCAAGGGCATATTACACAGAGGGAAGACGACATGCCCGTGTGGTGCAGCCACAATCTGAGGATTGGTACGGCTCAGAGGTATCCGGCTACTCTAGCCATTACCCTTCCTCGTATGTCTCACAGGTTACTCCTACAAAAGTGAGACAAGAACCAAAGCACACAACTTGGTATGCCAACCCATGCATGGAGCCAGCAAGAACCGTAACAGACCCAAGACCATACTCAAGATCTTGGGATAACATCCTCGATACCCACGTAGAGCGGGAACAGCCCGTACCTCGAGGGAAAAGTGATGAGAATCTTCTTTGTCAGGGGATACAAACTTCAAGTGAAAGACCTAAACCTGTTGTTGTCAATCTTTCCAGCTCACCAAGGCGTTATGCTGCACTGTCCTTATCTGAAAACTCTTTGATTGACAAAAGTCCAACTGAGGCCATGAGCTCTTCAAGTAAGCTGTGGTTTGTCACACCTGAAATTACCATCACAGACAATGATATCAGACCAGGTAATCTTAGTAAATCAGAAGGACGCTCAGCAAGTTGGGATGTGCTAGATTCAAAAAGTGCCCCAAATCAAGAAGCCCCTCAACGTGAAGCAAAATCCCGCTCTGAAGAATCTACCAAAGAGAAACCGCATGGCAGCACATCCCTACAGCAAAGTTTAGAGCAGCTTGATGAGCTTCTAGCTGACCTTGTCATTGATTACAAGCCTCCAGCCAGGACCAGTGAGGAACTGCTTGATCAACTCAAAAAGCTCATTGATGAAGAAGAAGCAGTATCTTCAGCAAGAAAGGATTCAGTGGCAGGATCTGAAAGTGGCATGCCCCTTGACAAACAACCCACTTCAATAAAAATAGATCCTGAAACACTAAGAGACACTGATGGGAGTTGTGATGGGCTGAGAAGTACAGAAGAGTGCTCCCCTGACCAGAGTCCAAATGAGGATGACACGATGATGTGTTCAAACAATAAATGCCGCCGGACTGAGACCTTGTTTAACGCCTGCCTCTACTTTAAATCCTGCCACAGCTGCTATACTTACTACTGCTCTCGCAACTGTCGCCGCGAGGACTGGGATGTCCACAAGGAGAGCTGCCTCTATGGGCGAATCGGCAGTGTGTGTCGCCACATTATTAAACACTGCCGAGAGACCGCAGAGGTCCACAAAGCTTTCTCCCGTATAGCCAAAGTTGGATACTTGTCTCGAGGCAGGGGTGTCCTGTTTTTGGGATTTCCAAATCCAGGTTCGTCCACAAATTTCCTTCAGTTTGGACTAGAAAGTCTGCTCATGACGCCAACATACTTATCTCTCCGTGAGCTGGAGAGCTTCAAAGATAACCTTGGGGAGTATTGCAAGGAGCTCCAAGAGGCGGGAAAGGAATATGACCCTAATGAATGTTTTCTCTTGAATGTATCCATTGCTGTTGGTGATAAAGTGCCTGACGGACCATCGCCAAGGGTCCAAGCCCCAACCGTCAGGAAATTTGCCAAGATTGCTCTTGCTTCCTACAGCCCAGAAAAGAAGGTCCATCGGAAGGAAAGTGACATGGAGACGTTGATCCTGACCCCACCACCAGGTATGGCTGACATTGACAAGGAAGGTGAGGAGGGAAGGAAAGCCAGGGAGATCTGCTTCATCAACATTCAGCGAGAGTTGAGGATACGAGGGGTGTTTCTTCGCCACGAGTATCCCAATGTCTACCAAAAACTCTGTGAGTTTGTTGAAAGCAACAGGAGGTTCACGCCCACTACTATTTACCCTATTGATAAAAGGACCGGCAAGCAGTTTATGTGCATGATAATGGCAGCCTCCGAGCCACGAACTTTGGACTGGGTAGCCAACCCACATCTCTTAGATGACATTATTTAAACAAGTGCACCTTTTATATATTGAAGCATAGATCTCACAATAGTACATATCTAAATATATCAAGCTTATTTGTTATACATGTTTGTAGATATGTATTTTGTTAATGGAAAAAAAATGTATTCATGTCTGCAAGGTCAGTATTATTCAATATAGGAATATTGCCCATCAGATTTTGAATATGAGTAATTCACATTGTTTTTTGTTTTTTTTCATTAACTTGGTATCTAGACCCAGCTTTTGTTCATTTATGCTTCACTGGCAATTACTGCCCTCCTGTTTCTTTGTAGCAATTATCTTTTGATATTCTTTTATTGTTCATGAAAAGAGAGAGAAAAAACAATCTTCTATTTATTTTATCAATCTACAGAATTATGTACTTATTTACTTCAGAGCTGAATATTTTTTCCTATGCAAAAAAATGCCAACATTGTCCCGCAAGAATGTTGAAAATGTTTTGGCTAAAGAAATATGGTACTATATTTCTTTTAATCTCTAAAAAAAAAAAAAAAAAAAAAAAAAAAAAGTGTATTTTTAATACAGGCATTATTATATTATATTATATTATATTATATTATATTATATTATATTATATTATATTATATTATATTATATTATATTAATTATATTATATTAACTTACAAACTTAAAGAGGAACTTAATAATGCAGAGTAGAATCACAGTACACACAAAGGGCTGTGGATTATCCATGGTCTACTAAATGTACTTTGAGGAACGGCTTTAACTAAAAAGAGAGCTGCTTAGAATCAAGCAACACCTAGAATTTTGTGCTCCAACCTGGTAAACTCATTTTTGTAAATGGTTTGTTATTTAGCTTTCAATTTAATGAAGTAATTGGTGCTTTTTATGTATGGTTAGTAGAATTACTTGAGCAATAATGAACTTGAAGACAAAACCTGGAAAATAGTGGTATCAGTGATGTGCTGCACATTAGGTGTTGGCCGGTACTGTTCCATCAGAAACACTGTGAACTGAGTTATCTCTTATATGCGTGTCACTTGATAGAGTTTCCTTGTGGTCACCTATTAGACTTGGAAATATTTTAGTAGTTGTTAAGATTATGAGGGATATGAGAAGATGCAACTGTAGTTTTGTCTATAGAAAAATGGAATCAGAGTTGCTGTATGGTATATTGGTTATTAAGCCTGGAAAAATAGTATATTTTTTGTGGTTTTGTTTGCATATTACTGGTTTTGCGTTTAGATTTTACATTCAACAATGCAAATGCAACAAGTGGTAGCAAAACAGCACTGATTCTTGAGCTACTGCACAAAATGGCCCACATTTGTATCTGCCATTTAGGCCTGTTAATAGCTAGCAACACCAATTAATAGATCCATGCAAAAACAAAATCAACACTCAGATGTCAAGCATGTCAGAGATGGAAAATACAGTCTGTTTTGTTTAAAACCATCCTGTATTATCAATTCATTTTACCAGTGTAATGTTTTGTCATATAAAAAGTATTTGACCTAACGGTACCTGTCGGTGTTGACGAAAGGAAAAGAAGAAATTTTAAGCAGCAGATCATAAATGAATAGGCTACCTCTGAAATTAGAACAAATCCAAAGGAATTAATTCCTTGGCACATTCATTTGTGAATGTGAACAATCACATTTAAATCTCATTAAAGTGCGTATCTATACCACGAATGTTATTTCTCGTGCCATTTATACACCAAAAATCTTTTTTGCGACGCACTGAAAACCATAGCTGTCAACCCTCCCGTTTTTTCCGGGTTTCTCACGTATTTTAGCTCTTTTCCTGCTGTCTTCCCGTTTTAGTATTTTCCCGTAAAATATCCCGTATTTTCACGCTCTGATTGTGTGAGACGTACAAGTTCGGGCAGATTCGGCTTGAAGTCGTTCATCCTCGGATGCGGCGCCGCGCGCGCTGTTAGCAAAAAAAAAGCCGTGCACACAGCAAAGCGAAATGGCGTCTTGCCGGTCTTGCGCACCCAACTCATCATTTTTGCCGCGAGCACCTTCGCGCTCGTGCGGACGCGTCGAGTATACACCATGGTATAAACGAAGCTTAACCCTAACTCCGTGTCAGCGCGCGCTCTGATCATTAAAGGGGCACAGACCTCTCCCGAATCATCTCCAGCAGTAGCAGACTTCGAACTTCCGAAGCACCACTAACTCCGCCTCCGTTTCCCTCGTAAGCTGATATTAGTATTTAAACATTCTCTATGATAAAAAATGTTTGTGAAAAATATTTTAATAACACGGTTTTGGCGGTTATAGAGTTCTAATGACGGTGTTCAACTATACGCCTCGGTCTCACGGTTACGGTCACACCCCTAACACACACACACACACACACACACACACACACACACACACTGTCTCTCTCTACCTCTCTCTCTCTCTCAGACACACACACACACACACTAGGGTTTCCGCGGGGTCTTAAAAAGTCTAAAAAAAAGTCTAAAATTTCAAAATCACAATTTAAGGCCTTAAAAAGTCTTAAATTTGCTGAAGTATTGTGTTCTAGGTCTTAAATCATTTTAAACGGGTCTTAATTTTCCTACGTCCATGTATATCTCATTTAAATGCTCCCGCAGCGCTTTGGAATGTTTTTTTTTATTATTATTATTATTCTTGGTGTTGTAGTTTCTTATTTCACTAGTCCAAACATAATTCGCTGTATTACGACTACATAATAGACCAACAAGCAACAGCCGATCAGCTTTGAGCTTTCGTGTTATTGGCGCGAGTCTCTCGGATACCACAGAAAGACGTAAAACGGATTTTATTCAGCTATGGGGTAGTGCAAGTTTAGCGATACCTGGCTTGAAAAATCTGAATTTCGTTCTTGGTTAAAGCCACTGCTTCTTATGCAAGAAAGCGATTAAATTGGGAACGTTCGGTGTACGGGATCTGTCTTCAGTACTATGTTCAGTTTGAATAAATACATTTTCTTTGCAAGTAATTTTGAGACTCCTTTGTACATTTTTTTATGTCGTGATATAGGTCTTAAATTTAATTCATAATGGTTTTTAAAAAGGTCTTAAAAAGTATTAAATTTGACTTTGTGAAACCTGCAGAAACCCTGACACACACACACACACACACACACACACACACACACACACACACACACACACACACACACACACAACTCTTTAGACTGTTAATGATTAGTGCTTTTTAAAAAAAGTTTGTGGGTAAGAATCGTGTAAAAAAATCCCTTATTTTGGGGATGGATTCCGGGAAATCTCCCTTATTTTCAATGTTCAATGTTGACAGCTATGCTGAAAACCCCTTGGGTATGATTAGGGGTGTGGAGTGCGTGCGTATTACACGCCATAAAGTGCGTATCATATGCACGCGAAAACTGCTTATCATATGCACGCAAAAACTATTTTTGGCGTAGGCTATAAATGGCACGAGAAATAACATTCGTTGTATACATACGCATTTTCATGAGATCGGGCTGGGTTTGTCCTAGTACTCAAGAATCAGTGAGCTGTTACCTGTAAAACTTTGGCAGGTACTTGCAGTTTGTTCCTATTCCACCACTAAGTCTAAAGCGGGTTTTTCCTCCTTGAGTTTCCTAGTTATATTTGCTCGACAAATATCTGTTCACTGCTTTATTGATGAATTCATGTCATAGCACAACTCTGTCAGAACTCAGAACAGCTATAGCAAATGTTCCAGGTGATTTTGCCCAGCTGCGTGTAAATATACAGTGGTAAACAGACAGAAAGGATTGCATGTGATTCTATTTTTTCTATCTCATTACATTAATATAGCCTAATTAACCTGCCTGAATATTTGATATTTGAAAATATGCTGTATATGAGGGATAAAGTATATAGTAAAATATATGATTATTTAATATAGTAGGAGTGATATTTTCAAGATCAATGTGTCAACCATTGCTGTTATGCTGAAAACAACAGACAAAGACACGGTCTCACAGAAAACAAACAATCTCAAGCTTGAATAAAAAAAAGATGTGTCTTTGAAAAATTGTTTCTGATGTCCTATAATTACGATAGAGTGTATCCTACCTTGTGTCAATGTCGTGGCTCCACCATGTGGTGTGTTAGAGGATTTTTTACCTTTCCTGATCTTTTCTCCGTGTCACACTAAGGATCCCATATTTAATTATGAGTCTGTTTAATTTTTCAGGGCTTTCATCTGTCGTTATTTTTACATTTAAATATTTTACATTACACTTTTTTTCAGCAACGATTCATTTTCTCCTTTTGAAATGGCTGACGTCACTCTTGTCTCGCTGTTTAACCTCCAGAGGGCAGCAACGCGCAAGATACAATTAATTTGGTTAGTTATTTTTGGAACCAAATAAGAACGTTCTTCCCAGAACATTCCCTGTAGGTTATTTATATAATCTATTTTATAACCTATATATAACGTTCCCTGCAAGTTTTTTTTTTAGGTTTTAGTTTTATAACCATAATATTTTGTGCTGAAATGTCATTTTCAGATAAAGTTGATTAAAACCTGGATTAGATCAGTCAAAACGTCAGATAAATACTATTGTATAGCTAAAAATATGAAGCTATGGTTAAGCATAGTATGAAAAGCATACAAATCATAAATAGCCTATGCTGGCTTGTAACTTTCTTTACTGCGACGGCATGAACTACATGCGCTTCTCCAGCACGCGCTTCTGTCTTCCACAGAAAAAAATATCTATTAAGTATCCATCTTAAATACTAAAAGACATTAGTTTATCGAACTTTTTATTAAATAATGTCTTATAATCAAAATATATAAGCGATAGGCTACCTTTTAGAATAGCCTAAATATTGTGATTTCAGAGAGATTTGACAAGTCTAATTGAAGAGTTAGACTTGAACAAAAAAAAAGAAAAAAAAAAAAGTTTTTGTTTAATGTTACTGACAAAAAGAGAGAAGCACGTTATCCCGTTCATCATATAAAGTCATCTAGTCACTTCAGAAAATTTGGACTAAATGCTCAATTCATACGGATCAAAGTAGCATGAATCATCAAAGTGGTAGTTGTGTAGCTGTCAATGGAGGGACAGAAAGCTCTCAGATTTTATCAAAAAGATCCTCATTTGTGTTCTGAAGATGAACGAAAGTATTACGGGGTTTGGAACAACATGAGGGTGAGTAATTACTGACAGAATTTTTGGGTGAACTATCCCTTTAAGAGCGAATACTGTGATTATCGTGTTTAAGATATTTTCATGCAAATTTATAAATTTATACCAAAATGTAATTATTTATACATAATTTAAGTGTGCATCCAGCATGATACAATTTAGATACGTGCATAATGCACGACACCAAAGATTTATCTGGTCAGTACATTCTGAAACGTGTGTGGAAAATGCTGTTTGAAGAACTAAATATAAAACACCAGCTCGGTTTACCTCTAGAGGGCAGTCAGCTTCCGTCGGAAGAGCTGCTGCTTCTGCTGGGAAACGGAGGATATCGGTGAAGAAAAAAATGTAGATTTTCACTAAACATCACTTAGTATGATTTATTTGCTGTTTTCCTCATGGAGACCAAAAAATGTCCTCGCAAGGATTTCGGATATTGCCATCTATCTTTGTGGGGTCTCTCTCTCTCTCTCTCTCTCTCTCTCTCTCTCTCTCTCTCTCTCTGTTTAGGCATCTCTCTCTCTCTCTCTCTCTCTCTCTCTCTCTCTCTCTCTCGTACAAAAACGTACATGGCACAGAGTATTTTCACATTCAAAAAAGAAACAACACATTTTATCCATTAAAAAAATTATCACAGGCAGCTCTGATACTACATCCGCATTCAAACCTAGTGGTTTCAAGAGCAGACTACCATCAAAACAATTGCATTCAGCAGAACACACAATGCACTGTGTGCGAAAGCCAAGCTGACACCGTCTGGAAGACTCCAGTGAGGATGAAGAGCCAAAACACCCGTCGTGACAGAAGCGAAGAGATGTTCACAGCACTGAGACACCAGAGGAAGACACAACAAGCCTCTTCCTCCTGCAACAAGAGCTGAGAAAATACATCTCCGGCTCCATGACTGTCACTCTGAATTAACTTTATCGTCTTGGTTGTGGCGAAGTCCCAGGATATTTTTATCCAGTGTCTATCTGCGTTTCTCATGCAGGGCAGAAAAAGATCTCTCAGGGGCCACAGCTGCAGAAGAACCCCGAGACTGAGGCGTGGGTGAGGACGAGTCCTCTGCCAGCTGGTGTCTGATCCACACAACACCGGTTCAGTTCAACCCCAGGAGAGACGGTGGTACCTGTGATGACGGGCTGCTTGCTTTTTAAATAAATAAATAAATAAAAAACCAACAACAAATAGCTAGTTTGTCCTTTTCCATTAAACTGTGAAGTGTAATGCAATCAGTAGTTTCTTAAACCGCATTTATGCATCTGATCGTGGGCCAAACACTCATATTCTGATTTGCAGTTCATGATCCCCGTTTAAAACAGAAACACGTGGAAAGACAAACCCGTCAAACAACAGATGAATTGCAGTCAAGAAATCCAGACCACAGTCAGTCAGTGCAAGAAATAGGCTGTCTATTTGAATGAGCTAAAATAGAGTAAATGCTGAATGTATTGCAGCATTCATGTATGTGCTCATCTTCTCATGGATACTTACAACAGGATAACACACACGTCACAAAGATCAAATCATTCACTAAACTCGAACGGTTTCCAGATCTCAGTCTAATAGAGCAGGTTTGGGATGTGGAGGAACTGGAGATTCACATCATGGATGTTCAGATCTGACAAATCTGCAGTAACTGTGATGCGGAATTTCTGAGGAATGTTTCCAGAACCTTGTTGAATCTGAGCACGGACACAATACAGTCAAACCAAAAATTATTCAGACACCAGATATAAATTTTGATATTTTTTTACTAGTGGGTGCAGGACACTATAGCTCATTTGTGTAGTTCACAAGTGAGGATAGCAAAATAAAGTAAACTGTGACATAGTATACACAAAAATTCTTCATACAGTGGATTACCAGTAAAATTTGGGACCAGAAATTATTCAGACACTTTGACCTTACCATGTTTGGCTTAAGTTTCTTTTCTTTAATTGCTAATGCGACCTTTTTACACCACAGACTGAACAAAATAAAGCATTGCTTGGTACTTGGTTGACCTAAATTATGTAATTGTGTAGTTAAATTTAACAGCTGACAGATATTCAACATAATTCATGTGTGAGTCTAACAAAAGGATGGACAAAATCAGTGCAATATCAACTGATTTGATAACTCGTATTTTATAACCATTTTCTAAACTATAGCGAATAAACTGATAATGGGAGAAAGTTGAAGGTGTCTGAATAAATGTTGGTTTGACTGTACATCAGCTCCAGCTCATCTGTCATTACTTACATGTCATATTACTTGCATAATTCTGTTTGTATAACAAAAAAGCACCACAGCTGCAGATCAAGACTACAACTATACAAATCAGAGATAAATGAGTGTTGGACGACTCCATGTTCAGTTCCACGTCTCTCTTGTGGCCTGTAGGGTTGGGTGAGCAAGGCAAACTAAATGTGACAGAGGAGAGACCCTGCACTAGCCTGAGGTTAACAAACCTACTTGGCTTTGTATTAATGCTGGAACAAAGAGATTTCTCTACATTATACAGAGACCAGTAGAAACAAAACTTCAGTTTTACTTTTAACAGTAGCTTTAATGCAAAACCTAGTGACCTGCCTTTCTGTCTACATAGGCAGCAACCTTTTAGACACTAACCTAGCTGTGATAAAAACATAAGCGCTCTACATAAACAACACCGCACATATAGTGTCCCTCAAGCAATACACATCCGAATATAGTTTGCATTCTGCAAAGAAAACCACAATACTCTAAAAAGCAGAAAATACATTGTAGACACAAATACTGGAGGAATCAAATAAAGTCTAAATTATTCAGTGTCAGTGTCACTGTTTCTGAACTCCCAGAAACGCCTCCATTGTAGTCTCGAGTTTTCTTCCGGGAACGAACACGTCACAATATTCCTCATTTAAATCATTCATACGTAGAATAAAGGGGCGGGGCCTATTTGAGTTAGGGACTGTTTAACAACACCGTTTTCAACTGAAAATGTAAAACTTTTTATGTGATTTGTCCGTTCTTTTACACAACAACGGCGTTTTGGGTGGCTGAAAACGCAAACTTTTGAAAACGGTTTTCAAAGTGGAAGTTTTTAAAAACGGTCTCCGTGTAAACAGTAATACACACAAATCTCTAAAGACAATGAGGTCAAGTTCATGCATGTTCAGTCTGTAGTGTTTCATCGCCATCTAATGGCCTGACAGCAGAATACAGCGCTTTCAGTTGTTTTTGCGGATCCGTGACACTCAAAGTAAAAACTTCTCCATTTTAAGCACATCGTTGTCCTGTAAACTTACCCTTAGTTAGTAGTGTGTTGAAACTCACAGTAGTGTTGAGGGGTTAGGACATTCCCAAACACGCTCAAAGTGGTTGACCAATCACAACACACTGATCCAGCTGACCAATCAGAGCACACTGTGCTTTTTGGAAGGAGGGGCTTCATAGATACAGGAACTAAACAGTTTTACTGACAGACTGGGACGAGAGGAGCTGCAACAATGGAGAATATGGAGAAAATGTGTTTTTTGAGCATTCAATCATGAAAACCCAAAGACTTTGAAAAAGGGCATGATAGGTCCTCTTTAAATATTGAAAACACAATAAAACAACACAAGGACAAAATATATTGTAGTTCAGTCTTTAATTAGAAAATCTACTTATATACAGTATACATGTACTGTAGCAAATATTGTTGATTCCATAGGCCGCATGATAACCCCCCCAGGTCATCGTAATATTATAAATAAAGTTTTATTTGAAATGTCTATTCAGCTGTTATCCCCATCACGGGAACACACGCTCTATTTGTCCATCCGTCAGTGCTGAACTGAGCATCACTCATCGCTCTCTGGCTTTGACAGACATTAAAAAAAAAAGAAACAAGATCAGTCAAGACAACATGGCAGTCGGAAACCTGAGTCAGAACGTTTTGGATAGAACATGCACCCTGAATCCAGTTTAACAACAGCAGCGATTGAAGTGGAGTTACAGTATAGGAAGAGTTTCCTCTCATTTGTAGAAAGAAACAGGTTGAAATGGCAGGTTTGGTGCGGAGAACGAGCCATCTCTACACACACAGATGAAATGAACCTTGTATAATAATGTTATCTTTAACATTTATAATGAAATGTGGCAAAAACAGTCATACATTCCCATTGCAGCCCAAGAGGACAGTCCGAATAAACCAAAACATCCATCTAAAAGAGATAGAAGGCGCTTGGTCTGTTATAATATATGCACTCAAAAGATACAATGCAGAGGGGAAAAACACATCATAGTAAAAAGTAGTAATTAATTTCTTATTTGATCATTAAAAATCTGTCATTTCTTAACCTACGAGCCTCCTCTGTTGGTAAAAAGAGTTGAGGCTTTTCCCGACGCTTAAAATCTCGAAGAACACAGTTGTCATATTGATCTGTAGCAGGCACTAAAGTACTATGGCCAAAGAGGGTTGGTCATCAGACCCTGAATATGGTTGCTATTTACATTTTCGTTTAAAAAAAAAAATCACGATCCCTTTCCCTGTCAGAGTCTGATGCGGTTTAAGTTAATATCTTTGATACATATGGGAATAGATAATACGGTTGACTTTTAAGGTTCCGACTGCGTTCGTTTGGTGTGCGTTTATGTACAGTTTGTTTGTAGGCAGTGGAAGTAAGTCTTTGAAACTGACGCAAACAGCAGCAAGTTCTCGGTCCTTGGCATCCAGAGTCCAGATGATGGTTTTGTCTGTTCTGGGCGATGGCTGTGGCTTCAAACGTTAATATAATTGTTCAATTAGATTGTTGGTTGCTTTTTCTAGTACATTCGAGTGACAGCAGAGAGCATTAGTGCTCTGATATGATTAAGGACCGTCAGTCCAGGAAAGGCCGACCTTAAGAGGCTGATTTCTCCATCCAGATGAGACGAGAACGTCCGTCTCATATTTATCCCATATTCTCTCGATCTTATCCTTTTCGAAACTTCTTGGAATCCTTCTACTCTTTCTATTTTCCCATCTATCTCTTTGCCTCCGTTCACATAGGCCCGTCGCACTCTCCATTCAGTTCTGATCGGTTTGGCCGCCAGCCCTACTGGCCCGACTTTTTGTCCTTCTGGAAACTGAAACTCGTGCGGCGGTTCAGTTTGCGTTGTTTCTGTGCGAAGTAATCCGCCCTCGACGTGCTGGCACGAGACTCCAGGATGTAGTTCACCTGGGAGAGGAAGAGGAAGTAACACACTTGCTGTGAAAGGGATCAAATGTATACAAATGCACAAAATTAAAAGTAAAATCAGTATAGTGCCCCCATATTATGCTATTTTTAGGGTTCTTCGTTTTGTTTTGGAGTCTTCTACATTAGGTTTAGCCAATGAAGACCATAAACAGGCATTATGCAAATGCATTGCAAACCTATGCGAGTTTGTAACAGGAAGTGAGACTGGAATTGCTCAACTCGTTTCATGCAGTTCAGAATCAATTCCTTCATTTAGGAGACAATAGCTATTTTACAATATTTGTTTTTGATTTTTAAACCTTTGCAGACCTTTTACATTTAGAAACATCTATAATACACACTGCATGAAAGGTAATTTGAAAAAGCATAATGGGGCACTTTACAAGATACAAAAATATAAAGTCTCAGTTGAAGCCTACCTTGAGCACAATCTCATTGACAGTAGCAGCATCACACTCGAAGTACAGGGCTTTGTAGTCGTGGTTGCTTAGATATGTGAGCTTAAATATTGCATGACCTACAAAAGAAAGCAGAAAAATCTTCTTACATCCAGGAAAGAAGAGACACAGAACATGATTGGGGATGCAACTTCCAAATGAACACCATGGTTTAACATACAGTGAGCATGTGAGCTAATCTACATTTAGGACATCCATACATTTTTTTGCTACTTATGTGAACATATTTTAAAAAGTAATTTATTCCTGTGATCAAAGCTGAATTTTCAGCATCATTACTCCAGTCTTCAGTGTCACATGATCCTTCAGAAATCATTCTCATATGATGATTTGAGAAACATTTCTGATTATTATCAATGTTGAAAACAGTTGTGCTGCCTAATTCTTTTGTGGAAATATTTGGTGTGTTTTTAGATGAAAGGTAAGTTAAATTATTTGAAATAGAAATCTTTTGTAACATTATAAATGTCTGTCACTTTTGATCTATTCAATGCATCCTTGATGAATAAACCATTTACTGACAAACATGAGCCTGATTGAAGGTATTGTTGGGTGCATAACAAAGTGAATAAAATATGACTGTGTTAAACCTAAATTAAAATGTTAGCTTTGGCATCTCAGAATATGAACACAGGACACATAATAAAATAAATGGCCCTGCTCCAAACACAAACGCTCAGTTCCCACTGTGAGACTGGAGCATTTCCAGGCGTAGTCGGAGCATCCGTGAGCAGACTTCAGCAATCTGTCTTCACTTCATCAATCACTGTTAGCAGCACGCGTCTGGAGAGCTGCGCTCGTGTCCCTGTCATATCCGCTAAGAAGAGATGTCTGCATCACTTACCAATGCAAACCTTACAGAAAGGCTGCATAAATAGATTTAGTTTTCTGTAACGGAGTTCCCTGTAAGTGTAATGCAATATAAAGCCCTTGGTGAGTTTGCAGTGCTGTCAGTCGGCAGGGATGTGGGGACATCAAAAGAGGAGGCGAGAGCGCCAGTGCCTATGGTGTTTTGGGCAACACTTAGGTTACAATAAGGTCTCGTCATTAGCACAAATGCAATAACTAACAATGGGCAACATATTTGTACAGCATTTATAAACCTTTGTTAATTTTACTTAATACAAATATTCATGCTAGTTCATTAATGTTAAAGATACAACTTTTGATCTTAATAATGTATTAGTAAATATTGAGATTAACATTAGCTATTAGCTATTAGTATTGGTCATGGTTCATGTTAACTAATGTTAACAATTGTGCACAACCTTATTGTGCATTTTTACCATTACTTTAGTGAATTATAAAATAATACTTAAAAAATACATAAAGTACACTTTGTTTTACCCCTTTTTTAATAAATGTATTTTACTACCGTTCAAAACTTTTTTTAGAAATGAATACTTAAAATTAATGCAGCACAACTGTTTGTAACACTGATAATAATCAGAAATGTTTCTTGAGCAGCAAATCATCATAGAGTGATTTCTGAAGGATCATGTGACACTGAAGACTAGAGTAATGATGCTGAAAATTCAGCTTTGATCACAGGAATAAATTACATGTTAACATATATTCACATAGGAAACAGTTATTGTAAACTGTAAAAAATATTTCACAATATTACAGTTTTTACTGTATTTTATGATCAAATAAATGCAGCCTTGATGAGCAGAAGAGACTTCTGTCAAAAACAAAGTCTTACTGATCCCATAATCTTTGCATGGTGGTATTAAAAATGAAAAAATATTTTATGCAGAGCTAGTTATATATTCCTTTACTGAAATATGAGCAGAACTGACTTGGACTCTTCTCCTCCACCAGGTCGCAGGCACACAGCAGATCCGAGTCTATGGAGATCGGCTTCTGTCGGATCCAGAACTTCGTGCTTGTCTTCTGATTGGTGACAGGGTCGATCTCTACCTTTTCACCAGAAACTCCTGAAAAAGTGGAAAGGTATTATCATAAAAATCACTTTGGAAACCATAGATTTTAACTGTCAACTTTTATCTAAAGGGTTAACAAAAGAATGGCATCCAGGTTTTAAAGATTAACAGATGTGTGAATTTATTTCCCATGTTATTTTAATAAGAATGGACACCCGAAGCAGGCTGAAACTTATTCTGTGGGAAACTGTGTGTGTGTGTGTGTGTGTGTGTGTGTGTGTGAGAGAGAGTGGTCTGGAATAGTATTACAGGTCTATCTCACAAGCACACACAAAGTCCATCCATAATGGATGTGACAGCTGTCCATCATTCACATGACATAAAAAATAGCATGCAAACATCAGTGTGTCAGAAAAAAAAATCCAGTCTGTCAATCTGACTGAAATTCCCAAAAAGATTCCACAACTTCCAGTGCCTGCAGCGCTGCTGTAATTGGGATGGAGCTGTGACTGTAGCAACTGTCAAGAGTGCTGGAATATTTTTTTGTGTTTTCACAAAACAGTACTGCGTTTGATCTGAAGACCCTCAGCCAAACTTTGGTTCATGCGTGGAGTTGCACATTTTAAGAGTTGGAGAAACTGAGAAGTCAGGAGAAGCAAGAGAGTCTTTTGCTACAGGAATTTTTCAGTGTTAGCATTTTGTGCCGTACTAAACTAAACCATATCAATAACTTATTTATAGTTTTTATATATTATTCTACATTATATTATTTTGTTTAATACTACAGTATACATTTATGATTAAAAGAAAATTTCAGAATGGCATGTTAACATTTTATTGTATATAATAGAATAAAAATACTACACTATTACATACTATTATAATATGCTTCTACACTATTATACCATTTCTAACTTCTATATTACACTACTGTAGGGTTGGGTATCGTTTTAATTTTACACAAATTGCACAAAGAAATACATTGAACAAAGATACGATTGAACTAAACAGTTTTAAGATTTTCAGGTACAGAAACTAATCAAATGTAAAAACAGAACTTCATAAATAAAATATACATTACAAACATAGTTACTAGTCAAGAACAGCTTTGACTTTTGTGGTTTAACGCTATTATAGAGACAGCAGCAGAAATATTAGGCTGCTGTCACTTTAAGAGCAGCATGGATCCAACATACTGTTATGAGGTTTTTTTTAAATCAACTGTTTACGTTCACTTAAGACATAACCCAAATGTGTTCATGAGGATATTTTTACATATTTCTGTGTATAAATGTCCATTTGTATGCATTTCTATGTAAAAGTGCAAAGAAGAGAACTCTGTTCAGTATTGTGCAGGCTTTCTGTGTGCATATTTTCGATGTGTGTGCAGCACAGAAAACAGCACTCGGGTCTTCTTGCGCATGAATGATTTAAAGTCATATTGAAATGCACAAAAAGGAATCAAATTTTAATTTTATAACAAGTATCCGATTCCCAATTTTCGATTCCCAACCGAACACTACAGTACGCGATTTTGTCCCACTGATTCTAAAGAGAAAACTCTTGGGTTGACTCTGATTGTTGGTCAGTGTATTGGCAGAAGTAGAGCCCAGTGTAAAATACAGGGATTTGTAATCTGTACCTAGCTGTACATCAGTGGTGAAGCGGAGCTTGTGGATCATGCTGATCTTGAAGGACTTGTAGTGGTGACTGCTCAACATGTCCTGTACCGTAGTGATGTCTATAGGCGGATCCTCCTCCGAGCTTTCCTCGCCTCGAGAACCTACAGATGAAAGCAGGAGGTGACAGAGAAAGACATGTTGTTTAGGTGTGCATTTGCGTGTGTGCAGTGCAGTGTTTACAGATCATGTGTTGCAATAGAAGGAGCATCAAGAATGTCAACAAAACTCACTGTTTTCTCGGACCAAGCAGAACTCCAGCGTTCCCTGGCTCTCCAGCGTACTGTCCAAATCCACCGCCACATTTGGTTCTGTTTGCTTCTCTAGTCGATACATGGGACCTAAAACAAATCCCACATTATTTAGTGCTTGATTTGAGCTGTTAAGAGTTTGGTTTAGTTGAATGTGGTTAAAAATAATAATTTCATTGTACTGGTTGATCTGAAAGTTCATTACATGCAATATAACATTCAAAGATCACGTGTTTATTTCATTAAGCCTGACTCTTTACTTGTTGCAGCTACATAAGCAGACCAGACCATATAAATTTAATATGTAGATTCTGAAAGACTTTTACATTCTGATGGGAAACAACTGCAAGTAGCATCATCAATTTGATTAAAAACAAAAAATATGAGTCCATGCCTAATTGTAAACATTACAATTAATGTATAAACACTCTAAAATGTACAGCAGCATGAGTTGCAGTCAGAATTGAATGTGATGCAATAAAAACACAAAAAACATATCCTTCTATTGCATTGTTCTTGATGCAACTGACTCTCAAACAAATGACTCTTACGAAGCAGGTATTTTAATGAATCAGTCAAATAGACTCACGGTTATCTGCCTGAATCAGTTACTGAATTAACAGCTGAGTGGATGTTTACAATTTAAACAATATAAACAATCATTATTTTTAAACGTGTACATTACTGTTCAAAGGCTTAGGTCCGTATGATTATTTTTTTAAAGAAATACTTTTATTCAGCAATGATGCATTAAACTGATTAAAAGTGACAGTAAAAACATGTATAATGTTACAAAACATTTCAAACAAATGCTGGTCTTTTGAACTTTCTATTCATCAAAGACTACTGAAAAAAATTTGTTTCCACAAAAATATGAAGCAACAACTGTTTTCAACATGTTTCTTGAGCAGCAAATCATCATATTAGAATGATTTCTGAAGGATCATGTGACACTGAAGACTGGAGTAATGATGCTGAAAATTCAGCTTTGATCACAGGAATAAATTACATATTAACATATATTCAGACAGAAAATAGTTATTTTACATTGTAATAATATTTCACAATATTACTGTTTTTTACAGTATTTTTGATCAAATAAATGCCGCCTTGGTGAGAAGAGACTTCTTTCAAAAACATTAAAACCCCAAACATTTCAACAGTTGTGTATACTCAGAATCACAAAGACACACAATGAAACGTGTAGCTTGGTTTATCTCAAGTACACTCTAGTTTCTTCTTATTCAATAGATTAATACTTTGAACCTTTGAATAGTTTAATACAATCACAAAGAGCCCTTGAGAGAGGGTAGCCATCATAAATGACTTCAGGGTGACCAGAGCAATCTCTTAGATACGGTGTGATGGGATTCAGAGCTATTGGCTTCTCTCTTTATAACGTCGCTTGATTAATATTGCTCAGTGCAAACAATCTAATTTGACGTTTTTTGTCCAATCAGATGATATCAACCCATCTCAGACCTAATGACCGATTAACTTTGACCGATCTTCACAAACCTTTCTCAATAACTATTGCCTTGCAGGAGCAATTGATGGCTATAAAACCAAAAAATGGCTTTATTGGATACTGTTTATTTCTTGTCAGAGGCCGGAAAAAATGCCCAGAGGTAGGATCAAGTCTTTACCTCGTTTTTTGCCAGAAAAGAAGGGAAAAAAAACAATACAGAGAAGCTGCCAATCTAAATAGGGCAAACACTCAAGGCGATATTTACCCTTTTGCAAATACCATAGTTTTCCAAAATGTCACCAGAGCCCCCGAAAGCTTACGACCTCTACGGAGAAAGAAATATGTTCACGACACCCTCCAGCACAATGCGAGATATATCAGAACACAAACGAAGTGAATCAATTTTATACAACACTCCAGTTCTGGACTTGACGTGCAAGAATCGGACTAGTTGAGTTTATATGGAAGAAGCGAAGACAGTGTCTCTCTGAATCTAAGGGAGAAAATGTGAATCCCTGTAACTGCTGTGACACTGAAGAGCAAGAGACTGTGACTAATTCAGAAACACACGATCTGACCTTTTACAACCTTTCCTGTGACCCTGCGCTAATCTCAATGAGGTGAGATGTTGCTTTCTATCCATTTTATTCTCCGGCAGGTGAAAACTGTAAGTCTGATCACTTAGTAAAGCAACAGCACATGACAAATCATTCTGAAATAAGGCATTACAGTGCATTAGCCAGTACATAACTGTAGGGTGATTGAATCTAGATATTATATAGGCACGACCATTCAAAGCTTTAGGGGTTTGCAAATGTTTTTGAAAGTCCCTTCTGCTCATCAAGGCTTCGTTTATTTTATAATATTAAAATAAGGATCACAGGGTTTTATAAATTCTGTGATCAAAGCTGAATTTTCAGCATCTTATTTCTTCATGGTCCTTCAGAAATCATTCTAATATGCTGATTTGCTGCTCAAGAAACATTTATGATTATTATCAATGTTGAAAACAGTTGTGCTGCTTCATATTTTTCTGGAAACCATAATACATTTTTCCAGAATTCTTTGATAAGCAAAAGAACAGCATTTATTTAAAAACAGAAATATTCACTGTCACTTTTTATCACTTTAATGTGCCCATTTTATAAAAAAAAAATTATATACTCAATTTTACGGACCCCAAACTTTTGAACGGTATTGTATATGGCAATAATATACGGTAATACATTTAAATAGAATTCAACTGATATGCAGTCACAGGTGTGTATATATCAAAGGTTTCAACCATCAGGTTTCGGAGCTGTTTTATAATGAATCTTTAATAATCGGAAACCAGATGTGCTGTGTGGAGCTACAAATCCAATCATTTTTTGTGCATGTGCGTCATTAAAATATCAAGCCAAGAACTAAAAAAGACAGCTGATGCTAAATACTTACAAATCCACACAAATCCAGCATCTGCTGAAAATGTTCAGCTTTGTATTACGTCTCACTGCATTCCCCCTAAGCACATAAAGCATAACAGTCACGGTCTTTCTCTTTCGTCTGAGCTCATCTGTAGTTCACACACAGGCACACCGACCCCAAACCGCAGCCGTCGCCGCCTCCCAAATGTCACCAACGTTTACCCTGATAAGCCTCATAGGAGGCATTCAATCGCCCTTATCTCCCCCAACAGACCCGCCGAGCTTTACAAACCCTGAGCCGCTCATAAAACTAGTCATATTTTACAGTGCGCACCCTTCCTAGTGTCCACATGCCTACCATTATATATTCACTCAGTTTAACTGCTAAACGAGACGATACCAGTGTTAAATTGATTAAAAAAATAAATAAATTAAGTTTAAAAATAATGAACAATGAATATATATTTGCTGGATGGATGTGGATTGATGGAAGGATGAATGGATGGATTGAACTATTAATGATAGATAGAATGATTAATGATAGAACTATTAATGATAGATAGAACGATAGAATGATTAATGATAGATAGAACAATAAACGATAGATAGAACAATAGAAAGATAAACAATAGATAGACAGATGGATAGATCTATTGATAGACATATATATATATATATATATATATATATATATATATGTGGATAGATGGATGGATGGATGATAGATAGATAGATAGATGGCTAGATAGACAAAACAACAGGAAATTATATATCTATCCATGACAGAGGGTTTGTTCAAATACAGGTATTAAATAAAGATATTAAATTAATATATAATGGGAAGAAAACAATTGCTAAAAAAAAACAAAAAAAAACAGCAAAACAGTGACCAGCGAATGCAGAGGAGACGCACCACAGTGGATAGAAGATTGGATAGGTCTCTTGTCTCCAGCGGGTAAATAAACAATCAATACTCATCTAAATGCAGATGAGAGCACGGTCCACGCGTCTAACGTTTCTCTTCTGGACCAACTACCCCATCACATCCACTCAAGACGTCTTCTGAGACACCATTCAGTGGGTCTAAAACACAAACCATCACCTGGCCGGGACAAGCCAATGGCTCACTGCCCACAGGGCAAGTCTGTAGGTTTATTTCAAATTAAACTCCATCTGAGGGCTCTCTTGGGTTTCTGTCAAATCAATCCGTCTCTGATGAGGCTGTACATCAAACACAAGTACTCTCAAACCACTGAAACTAAATATGCTATTATATAACTGAGTGAGTGTGGCTATCCTTTCAAGAGCTAGGAGTTTTTCTCTCTTTTTTTAAGCTGACTGAGGCATGTCTAGGATGTCACAAATCCAAAAAGAGAAACTCTGGGTTTGTTTTTATGCCCCAGAGACTTCAGCTGCCCGGGAAGATTGAGTTTGCAGTTCCTCTGATACCTTTAAAAAGACAAAGAAACGCATTTCTCACCAAGTCGGAGCATTTATTTTTCTCTTATTCTCATAGTCTTTGTTGTTTCTAGAAAAGCTGTCAAATACTTCCTTGGTTTTGCAGAAAGAAGTGGCAACGGATTGAGTTTCCAACCAAAAATAGCATCTGAAACATTCTCACATTAGACTATTTGTGAATTTCAAAGTACTAAATGGTTTCAAGTGAAAGGCAAATGTCATTGTGATTGATTAGCCTATCTTTAAAATGACTACAGACAGTTTAGTTTTACAAAAATAGCATATGTTGTTGTCATATTTGAGGAAAGAAATTGAAATGTGACTATTTTAAAAAAGCATGTTTAGGAGTTTATTAAATAACACCTACAAATCAAACCAAACAACTTCATAAAGTGGATTAAATATATTAAAATCATTTAAAATATGCCGAAAACAATGACAAAACCTGGATATGAGGGGATTTCAAAAGTTTGATTTCTAGACCTGGAAAAGTATATAATATAATGTAATGTAATTTAACATAATATAATATAATGTAATTAATATAATAATTACACATTTAATATAATAAAAAAATATTGTCTTGAAAAATTAGGAGATACAAAGTGAATGTTTTTGGATTTAAACTTTAAATACTTTGTCACCATTAGGGCTGAATGAGGATTTATATTGTGATTTCTATATTTCTTCATCTGCTGTTATTATTGAAGACACACTTTTTAATAATAAAGATATTGCTCTATTTTTGGTACTGCTTTTTATAAATGTATTAAAGCATACGAGTAAGAAAGTGGAATATTCTTGCAGTGTTTACCCCTATGTGGATGGTTTCGTATAATTTATTTGTTAAAATAATCGTTTTTCTGTGGGTCAAATAATTTGTATAATTTGTCACATGTTTTTGAGTGTGGCGCTTTCAATAAAAAGTTGTTTGGAGAAGTTATTTTCAGTGTGCGGGCCTCACACTTCTCTTTCCATTATTGTTATTCTTTTTACACCTGCGTCCAAGTAGGATGCGTTTATATTTTTGATTCTTGAAAAATGGGTGCCTTGATTCCACAAAGGTTGAGAACCACTGCTATAGACTAGTCGATCCGGTGTCGATGAAGGCGTACATGAGCCGCACTGATAATACTGTGTGGATACGCGAAGACTATAGCCGCTTTAAACTGACAGTGCTCGCCCGCAGCACCCTTACTGAAGTGAACTTCTCTCGCTGCTGGCTTTGACCTCAGTGTGTGCTAAATTTAAGAGAGATGAGGCTCCAGTGGCTCTCCACGCACCATCATTTTCTCTGCGTTTCATCCATTTTCTCTCTAATATACTTTCGTTTCCCGCACCATTGCTTTCCATTCTTTATGTGCACTTCTCCGTCTCCGAGTCAGTCTGCGGCTCAGTCTCCTCTCCTCACCCCTCTTATCTCACCGCTGCCCCGGCTCATCATGGCCATCAAAGGGGCGATCCGTTACCTGTGACTTTTTGTATTAAAGTCTCTGGCCTTATCAGATTCGCCCATTCGGCGATGACAAATTAGGACGGCACATTGCCACGGTTATCGGGCCAAATCACAGCAGACGGCTTCACTTACTTTCTAAGATGAAAACTACAGACGCACACAAATTCCAGTTCGACTGACAATTCAAAGGCACCATTTGCTACACTTCTTACAGCATTTATTATTTTCCCTTGAAGTCCACTTTTTTTGTCAAGGTTTCTTGCACCAAAACCTTTAATTTTCATGCCGATATGTAAGTAAAGGCATTTGAGTTTAGTTTTAGTTGAATTGTTTTTGTTAATTAAAATAAAGCTGAAATAATATATATATATATATATATATATATGATTAAAAATATATATGATATAAAATATATATATATTAAATATATAAAAATTTAAATGTTATATTGGCAAATAACTAAATTATAAAGTGCTAAAATTACTACAACTAAAATGGAAATAAAAACAATGATAAATATAAAGAAAAACTAATAAAAATTAAAAAAATATATAATAATGAAAACTAAAACTATAAAGCTAATTCAAAATATAAATTAATTCTAATAATAGTAACTAAATAATAGTAAAATAACATTGCAGCCCAACCAAAATAGAGAAATATAAATATCCAAATATAGGGATATAGGCTTGAATCCTAAAGATATCTATCATTTCACATTAAGTGAGAAATTAATCTTTCAGATGTTTCACCTGATCCTTTCTGGGAGCCCTTCCTCTTTTTGAGGGCCTTCTGCAGAATATCCTTCATGGTCACTTTCAGGCTGTCCACTGGGATCAGGGAGAAACCATGAGCAGCGTTTCTGTGGGTGAGGAAGGCAAATCATCAGTCATGTTGAATAAATCTTTAACATTTGAGTTAGATGCGAGATTCCTGTCCATCAGAGCATCAACACTGAGATCATGCCCTCAGATTCTCAGGACTGAGCTTTGAATCTCAACCAATGGCTGAGCATATCATATTCAATTATATGAAAGATATCGAACCATTAGGTTCAAGATGAGTTGGACGTGATTTTGATTTTTTTCCCTGAGGAAACTAGAACAATAGTGGTTAGAAACTATGCTTATAACCACAAAAGAATCAAAAATATCATCATCAAGTGATATTGTGATCATAACATAGCATTGTATTTGGGATTTTGTATCAAATGGCCAAATGAATGGCATAAAAGTGCTACACAGTGTCGTGGATAACTAAAATTAAAAATATTAAGAAACCTTTACGTTAATTGAAACAAAATAAATGTTAATAGAATGTTTTTTATTTTATTTCAATTTCAGTCTGAAGTTTTAAAATTGAAAATAATAAAAACTAAATGAACAGATTTTTTTTTATAACTAAAACTAACTAAAATTAACATGAAAACAGAACATCTAAAGATAAAAACCAATTAAAAATATTAATAAACACTATAATAGTATATTAATGGTACTAAAATAACACGGCTACTATTACGTTTTATGATTCGAATTATTGCATATTATCATAATAAACAATAACAGTGATCACTTCAAATTAAAATGTGCGAGCCAGTGATTTCTACAGTATTTTGAACACAATTACTTTGTAATTAAATTAGCCAAGTTTCATTAACCCTTACATTTTTTTTAAATATCTTCACACTTTTAGAGACATAATAACCTTTGGTTCAATAAACGAGCGAGTCATCTGAGCTGATTCAGACCAATGACTCTTGCGATCGAGTCAGACTGATTCACTAAACAGCACCACACCACTCAAGTATAAAAATGAAACCAATATTTTTTTGCAGATGTACTTTCAAGAGAGAATCACTCTTGAATGACAGTTTAGCAGTACTGGTGTGAGCAATTAATGTCAGAAGAAAAGCTTGCACACAGAAAGAGTGTATTGTACTCTTTTAAGTGGTCGGCTTGCTTTATCAGAGCACATAACAGGGCCGAGGGGTAGTCCACGAGTCAAACTTTGAGCACATGGACGCATCACTGCGATAGACTGCATCAACAGAACAACAACCGCAGGCCAGAAACCGGAGAGCACACACTTTCTGGACAGTGGACTCGCTTGTCCACTTCCATTTAACAGTCCTGACCCGTCAGCCTCGGGCCAGGGCTTCTGACAGGCTTCACGTCAGAAGAGGTCGCCGGCCCCGATGGCCCACTGAGGGCCACGCACTGGCTCAGTTCTCGCCCAGGGTCCTGCAGTGCCACATCAGTGGTCCTCTCGTGAAGGAAGCATGCAGCTGACCCAGAGAGCTCTGAATACCAGCCGACGGCTGAGAGCTGATGAATAAATCACAAATAAATACAGACAAAAGACAATGAAAAGTGCAAAGCAGCTGGGCCAAAAATGAAACTTTTGTAAAAAAAAAAAAAAAAGAGTTTATGCCACAGGCAATTGGCTACTTATAATGAAGTTATACTACCGTTCAAAAGTTTGGAGTCAGTAGATGATTAATGTTTTTGAAAGAAGTCTCTTCTGCTCACCAACACTGCATATTAAGGTTATCCAACATACAGTAAAAATGAGAAATATTATTGCAGTCTAAAATAACTGTTTTCTATGTGGATATATTGTAAAATGTAATTTATTCCTGAGATCAAAGCTGAATTTTCAGCATCATTACTCCAGTCTTCAGTGTCACATGATCCTTCAGAAATCATTCTAATATGATGATTTGCTCAAGAAACACTTCTTATTATCATCAATGCTGAAAACAGCTGCGTTCCTTAATATTTTTGAGGAAACCAAGATCATTTTATAGGATTCTTTGATAAATAGAAAGTTCAAACGAACAGCATTTATTTGAAATAGAAATCTTTTGTAACATTATGCATGTCTTAGCTCTCACTTTTTAATGCAACCTTGCTGAATACAAGCATTCATGTTTTTTAAAAAACAAAAATCATACCGACCTCAAACTTTTGAACGGTAGTGTATCTTATTTCTTTCCTCGCTGGTGAAATGTTAAAGGAACAGTTCACCCAAAATCTGCGAAACATCTCTTTATTTCCTAATAAAAACATCCATGTTTATTTGTTAATTGGTGCAAATATCACCCAATCTAAGCAAGTGCAAGAAAAAATATGTGACAAACTCAAACAAGCAGAACCTTTTACAACCCGAATTCAGTATTACAGCCCAAGGTTCCCTATCATAGGCAGGACAGTCTGGCAGGGAGCCATTCAAATCCAATTAGCAACTTCAAATTAATAGGGGTCTCCTAATGCTTTGTCAGTCACATTAACCAAACAGTTGATTAGAGATATTCCCAAACGCACAGAAGAGCAACAATCTAATCACAAAGATGGGAGCTTCATGGAGAGGCATGAGGAAAAAATCTCCAACAAACTTAAAGGATTGAGTGTTTAAAACTTGTGTGAACGACCAGGCATTTAAACCTAAAACATTCAGATAGTTCTCATAAGAATCGTATGAGAGGTTTTGCAATAAGGCAAACTTCAAGACAAACGCCAATAAGTTGAATATTTGATGACGGTGGTAGATTCGTGGTTAGATATGGTTCGTTTTACTCTTCGGACCTATGTATATATACAAATATATACATTACCATTCAAAATTTTGGGGTTGGTAAGATTGGCCCCAAACTTTTGAACGTTAGTGTAGTTAAAATTATGATATACTATATATTAGGGCTGTCAAAAGATTAATCGCGATTAATCGCATCCAAATTAAAATTTGTGTTTACATAATATATGTGGGTGCACTGTGTATAATTATTTTGTATATATATATATATAAATACACACACATGCATGTATATATTTAAGAAATATTTGCTTGTATATACTGTATATATTTATATATAATTTATATTATATATAAATATTTTATATATAAATAAAAACAATTCTTAAATGTATACATGCATGTGTGTGTATTTATATATACAAAATAATTATACAAAGTGCACACACATTTATTATGTAAACACAAACTTTTATTTTGGATGCGATTAATCTTTTGACAGCCCTACTATATATATATATATAGTTTGTCAACAAAAATCTGTTCCAAACTCATTTTACTTTTATTTCGTATAACGTGTATTATGACAGTAATTCAGGTACATTTTGATTTGATGTTGACTTCAAATGCATTTATTCTTCACAGAGCCAGTAGTAGTAACTGAAAGTGATAAAGTCAGACTTAAGTGGCTTTCTTACATTCGAACAAAGAGTGACTGTTTGGGCCCCAGTCCAGGAGATGAATACTTCTCGACCAGCGCCAGTGTGCTGAAGCCAAACTTGTGGATGGGTTCGTTAGAGTCCAGCGGGGGGAAGTCTGTGTCCACCTCTCCATCATCCTCAGCGATGTGGAGACAGTAGGTGTTGACATTTTCTCTGTGGAGGGAAGAAAGGAGAAAATAAGAGAGATCAAACTCAAAGAGAATGTTGTTGTTGATGCAAAGTAAGTTTACTATTTCAAAAAGGTAAAATCATTGTTCCCATTATAAGAAACAAAGGTATATATTGGTAACAAGTAACACGTATCATATGTGTGCATTCATTGCAATGAATTTCATTTATTATACACTACCAGTAAAAAAAAAAATTGTTTATGCTCACCAAGGGTGCATTTATTTGATCGAAAATATAGTAAAAAACAATGAAGAAGAACTGTTTTCTATTTATATATTTTAAAATGTCTTCTGAAAATGGTTGTCTAAAATGATTCTAAAATTACATTACTTCAGACATCAGAGTTACATGATCCTTCAGAAATCATTCTAATGTGGTATTTGGTGTTCTAATATTCTAATAGTTCTAATATTTGGTGCTCAATTATTAATAATGGTTCTTGTTAGTATCCATGTTTATTATCCAAAACTGTTTTTGCTACATAATATTTTTTTGGAAACCATGATCATTTTTTTTTCAGGATTCTTTGATGAATAAAAAGTTAAAAAAAACAGCATTTATTTGAAATAGAACTGCTTTGTAACATTATAAAAGTGTTTACTTGCTTTTAAAACTTACCGTTTGAATGGTAGTGTTTCACGGTTTCCACAAAAATATTAAGTAGCAAAAGCAGTGATTGATAATAATCAGAAATGTTTCTTGGACAGCAAATCATCATATCAGAATGATTTCTGAAGGATCATGTGACACTGAAGACTGGAGTAATGATGCTGAAAATTCAGCTTTGATCACAGGAATAAATTTCATTTTACAATATATTCACATAGAAAAGAGTTATTTTAAATTATAATAATATTTCACAACTGTACTGTTTGTACTGCAATTGTGATCACATAAATGCAGCCTTGGTGACTATAAGAGACTTCTTTCAAAAACATGAAAAAATTATTAATTATTCCAAAATTTAATAAACTTCTAAAAATGACTTCTAACCCTTCAATTAAAAAATGATAAAAAAATAAGTTCTCAAAACTATCTTGTATGTAGTTAAGTTCTGTTTGTGGAAAAGTGGCTCTGAAGGACTCTTTCTAAAAGCTCATGTTTGTTTAAGAAGGGCAACAACAACAGGGACATCAAACAAAAGCACCCAGACACAATTTATGAGTCAGGGCATGTAAATGAGGGCTTTTCATTGAGGAGCAAAAACATTGAGTGTTTGTTGGGATGCAGCCTGGCACAGAATGAGGATGAATCAAAAGCACTGGGAAGAGTTAACTTCACTGGTTGCATGGTTAAACCTTTTGTTGTATCATTATATATAGTGTAGGCTGGCAGTATTCCAGATTACTTTTGCCTAGAGCTTTATTTTATATCATAATGGATCGACTCCTTAAGGAAAACTGATCCATCAGAAATATAAAACTAACAGCAACCTATTCCACGATTCATTCAGCGCAGGCATGTTAAGCTTTGTCTTTATGATATAGCTTTCATCCCTCGAGGCCAGTGCCTGCCCTGGTGTTTGTGCTGGGACGATGGCGTTTTAATTTGCTCTGACACACTGTCGAAATCCAGGCCGGAGCTGTAAAGACTAACTGTCATAGTGTTAATCAGACCCATGATCCTGCTCAGACAGCCTGAGGAGATAACAGCCGACTGAGAGAAAAGGCCTGAATCTGGTCTTTTTGCGTTTCAATAACATGCACTTCTTAATTCCACCTCCAAATTCTGTGCCATCCAAGATGACTACTTTCTGTTGAATATCTAAGATCCTTGTCTGTCTCAAAAGTCTTGATTCTTAACCCTGACATAAGACACAAAGACGTGTTTTTTGGCGAGGATCATATCTGATAAATCAGTCCACTTGTGATTGTTCTTCTTGATTGTACGCACAGCCCTAAAACTTGTTAAACCACTAAGGCATTATAGACATAACATTCTGACTTTCTCTAAAGCTGCTTGGAAAAGTGTTTATTGTGAAAAGTTATTTTAGTGCCCTTTTTTCTCATCATTATGGATTTTTTAAAGTAAATGCTGACAAAAGAATTTACAGTTACGCATAATTTAAGATGGTAAATATTTAATTGAGGAGTTATATAACCTAGTCTATGGTTTTACTGCAGAAATTCAACATATCTGACAAAATGGTAACTGCGAATTGGTATTTCGCTGCCTAGTTAATTTGTTTTGGCAAATTGCAGCAATCCATTTTCCTCTCTTTTCTGAAGCTTTCAGAAGTCTGTAAAAAGATAGCTCCACTTACTTGTTTAATTGGATTGTACAGTCGATCGCACAGCTCTTTTCCATTTTAGATGCGTTTTTGTGTGTTTTCTGCCACTCAGCCTTTTTGCCACTCAGTGGGTGTAACCGCATTGACTCCCGCCTACTGTGACATCATGTGCATACCCTCTATACTAGATGTAAACAGAGTCTAGGATTCATTTTAATAAACAACTCAAAAACTGGATCGGCAGAAGCAGTTCAGCTTAACTGTAGGAGAAAGGGTGATGGGAAATCAGAGGTTGACAGCACTGACAGCGATCTGAATGTCCTGAAAGAACCATCTTTGAATTCAAGAGGGGCATCCCTTTACCTTGATCCTCACTTAAAAGCAGCTTTCAGAAGGTTTCTAATAATGGCCAAAGCCGTACGGAGGTAGTAGACTCATTGAAATCCCACACAAGTAGTGTATCTCTTCCTCTCTACAGCCTGACCCTCCTCCAGGGGGAAAAGGCTCATTGCTATGCCAATCAGGTCTCACATCAACCACCAAGACTGTCTGTGTGAGGCACCAAGCTGCCCAAGAGGGAATCTGCTTTTTTTTCTCTCGTCTTCTCTCCATTTTAATGGTTACCCTCTCCTCAGTCTGACCGAAATATAAATCTTCATATTGTACCATGTACCAGAGAGAAATTCCTGCGCTATCCGGTCAGCAAACCTCGGAGACGCACTGAATGAGGAGATGAGAAAGAAACCCAGGGGAATCCCTGCCTTGGCTGGGAAAGGTCAAGCCTGGCATTAGCAGCAGAGGTAGATGGAAAAGGAATATAAATGCCTCTGGGAAGGATCACTAGTACATTACTTGGAGATTAGCACTTTCCAAGCAGACTGACAACAAGCATATTTTATTTATGGCACCCTAAACAAGCATCCATTAAAGGCCCCGATACACTCATAGCGAAGATGTCTCAAACTCCCAAAATGAACTCAAGATTTGTTCTAAATGACATCACATAAGTCCGTTCTTCGATTTCGAGAAGTATACCGATGCCTTAAAGATAATGTTAACATCAACGCACTGTAATATGAAGAGATAAGTTCTTATATAGGATGCATGTGTGAAGTTTTTTCTACTAACATGAGCTTGGGTTCACGGCCCTCACAGGTGTACTGCCAGCAGATGAGCCCGATAAGATCGTGGACCCGAGCGTTAGCCATCGTGACCACCGTCATGGGGTGAAGCTTTTCTTGGGTCGACTGCATTGAGAGGTAGACGTCAATTTTTTTGGTTGCCGTTGTACCAACATGGCCCTGAAAAAGAAAGGTGAAGGAAACATGTCTATAAGCAATCCTGTGATTAAAAAGATACTGGAGATTTTAACGCAAAAAGCAGGTGAATAGATTAAAATAGTCAAACTATGTCTTTTTTTAGCCTTGTTGTCATATCCTGACTACAGTAGTGCTCTCTATCCTCAAAATAATTTTGTTTTCTCTCTGTTTGTAAGTACAAGTAGAAAAATGAGCCCCAATGAAAAATACATTTCTATAATAAATTAATCAGAAATATTACTATAAATAGTAAAAAAAAAAAAAAAAAAAAAAAAAAACTTACAAGATTTAAATAAACTTACATACATTTTTCTGGATTGTATATAAGATTTTACTGGAAGAGGGGAAGCCTTTATGCATTCCTGACAAATTCATAGTACAGAAAACAGAGTGTTTGTAAAAACATGAATCCAAAGAGCCAAAGGGGAACAGGTGATAAAGACAGCGGTAATTGATGCACAATGACAAACTACACCTAGTATCTCCAAGACTGTCAAAAAATGAAAACGGCAGTCTTTCTCTTTTCTGCGAAGGTGTTATAGCCTGAAGCTGATCCTAATGCACGGAGACAGGAGAGAAACCGGCGTGACACCAGGTGTTTCTGTTCTGTATTTTACAAAGAGCATGCTTAGAGGATGATGAAAAGACTCTTTAATTATTGTTTTGATTAAATTAACTCCGCCATTCATTTAAAGCCTCATTACATATTTTTCAACAATGGGTGTTACTGATGATTTCTTAAGCATGTTCATTGTTTCTAATCATGCAAGATTAATGACCAGTTAAAAACGATGAGGGTTAATGTTAGGGCTGTCGATTGAACATGTTAATTTAATTAATTAGTTATGCTAAAAAGTAATGCATTAAACTTAGCACATTTTCCGCCTAAAGCTGAAGCTAAAAGTTTGTGTAATAAATTGTTGAATCAATAAACATTTTTTTTTCTAAAGCAACTTTTTGTAATGACTATACTTTTTCTCATTTTAACAATAATGACTTTCTCAGCCAAATTCGATGTGCGATTAATTTGTGATTAATTCGATTAATTTATCGACACATCATTTAAATAATTAAATAAAAAATTGTAATCGCTTTACAGTCCTAGTTATTATAGTTATCTAAAACTGAAAATAAAATCATTCAAAAAATTAATTACTTGAAATAAAATAAACATTAAACTAGATAAAATACAATATAAAAACCTTAAACTTATTTTGTTTCAGATAGTCGCCAAAGCAACATCTCGCATTTTCATTTAGTTAACTTGATGTGCTAAAATAACTAAAACTGGAAATAAAAGTTAATACAACTGTTTTAAAAAGCGGTAACACTTTTCAATAAGGTTTCATTTGTTAACTACATTAGTTAACATGGGCAAACAATGAACAATACTTCTACAGCATTTATTAATCTTAGTTCATTTTAATTTCAACATTTACTAATACATTTTTAAAATAAAAAGTTGAAAGAATGCACTGTGAACTAACATGAACAAACAATGACCAGTAGTATTTTTTTATTAACTAATGTTAACAAAGATTAATAATAACTGTAAGAAATGTATTATTCATTGTTAGTTATCAAATGAGACCTTATTGTAAAGTGTTACCTAAAAAACTATTCAAATGAAAAATACACAACCAAATCACCAAAACATTAACTAAAATAAAAAACTATAAATAATAAAAACTAATAAAAATACTATAATAGTATCTCAATAAAATAACACTGCTAATTATGTTTTTGTTTAACTATAGATAAAGGGAAATTTTGATCTCATATTGACCTTAAAAAACATCTGTATTCAAAGATTTTTTATTTATTTTTTATTTTTTTTATTTAGAGAAACAGGGACAGCGTACAATAAACATTAACCTCAAGGGGAGAGATGCATAGTACCAGGTTTTAGCTCAAGAGCTAATTTCCACCCGTAGTCCCTGATAATCCAGATATCCAGCATTTAATTTTAGAGGGAAAGTACTTGGTCTAGACACAGAAGCGCTCACCTTGCCATCAAATTTGGAGTATTCGTTGAAGGGGTTGTTGAGCTGTTGGGGACACTGCTCGAGCCTCAGCGAGAGTGTGGATTTACTGCCTGTGCTCCGGGGCCTGTCCTTAAAGTCCTTCTTCTCAAAAAGCGAGCTCAAGTCATCTACTACAAAAATCAACAGAGGAAAAAACATTCAGAGGACAAGAAATGAAGAGGAGATAATGAACGTGAACTTCTCTTTTGAGTAAGGCTACCTCTACTGTACCTGATTGAGACGAGTTTCTCTCTTTCCACTGGATATTTTTGCACTTGATCTGGTTCTGTCGTTCTTTCCTCAGTCGCTCCAGTCTTTGAGCTTTAAATGAAAAGACTTTCATCTCATTAACAGTGTCAGTGGTGTGACCCCATTAGAGTTCAAAATGGTCAACTTCAGTTCAATGAAAAGCAGATTCTGTTACAACTGTGATTGACAAATACAAGGGCTGAATTCACCTGGTGAAAAAATAACATAAAGGGGGTTATGACACCTTTCAAGCTAAGATACATCTTTGATTAAAATGCTGAAGACAGACAGGTTAATATTAGACGGATGATTTTAATATTAAAGTGCTGATCATCTAACAAACCAATGTTTAACTTGACCCACTATTACATTAGTCTTGGTTTTCCTTGACGACAAGCTGCCAAAAAAATGTTTTGCTGAAATATGACCTTAACATTTGTTTGTGAGATTCAATTCAAAAGAAATAAAAATAATAAACAGTATATTTTGCATAAAGAAAAATAAGATTATTTTTGGGATGGTGATCAAGACAATAAAAAAATCTCTTTAACATAACTGCTAATCTGGAAATAATTGTTGTTCATTTAATTTTTTTTTTAATCAGCATGAATTACAATTCTTACAGCAAACACTACAATGATGTATACTGAAACATTTGTACTTTACACATCTAATTTAATACTATATCATTATTTTTCCCATTAAATTAATAAGAATCATTTTTATTAAGTAGCATCATGAAAGCAATGTCAAAAAGGGGATAAAAAATAATTGGCCTCAAAATGCATAACACAGTATACAAAGCACTATTATTCAAAGGTCTATTGTAAAATTAAGCTGTTTTGCATAGAAATATCATCTACAGCAAACTTGGAAAAACACAACATGACATTTATTGTTAACCAGACAATCACTGTCCGAAAAAAAAAAAAAACTTTATATTAGGACAAGAATATTCTGGAATGTCTTCAAAGACATTTTACATTTATTTCATGAGGTCTACAACTGATCTACATAATTTTTAATTTTACAAACACATACAAATGCATACTAAATATGCCTATATGAAGCTCATAGAAAATATAAGATTGTCTACAATATTCAGAGTTATATTCAGTCTGTTATATTCAGAGTAGTTTTTATACACATTGTACCCATTTGTGTCCTTAAAACTAAAAGATTCAACATTTTGAGAGCGAGTAAAAATATGCAGCACTCCAACTTGAAGTATGCAAATGTAATCCTCTTTAATTACAGGGTAAAAGGATTTTTGCTCTGTAACATCTCTTATATTCAATATATAAAAGTGTCCACAAAGCATGAAATATGCTCTTCACAAATATGTGAATGCAGACATTCAACTCTGTCCATTGTTGCATTATGAACTGTCACTATTGCAAATCATAACACAACATGAAGTAAACTCAATTGTTGTCTTTAATACTGGGGATTGTTGCTTCAACAATACACATTAAGTATCTTTTCTATTTCACAATGTGTACTTTTGACTTTACCTTGCCTGACTGGAGCCTTTAAGAAAATAGGTATTTAGTAACAACATTATTAGTTTCTAGGCAAAACAAAATGATTAGCTATTTGTAGTAGACTAAATTTCTATATTAAGTACACCTGAACAGCCGTGGCAGTGATATAATTATCTCAATAAGGTAATTATGAACCACAAATTCCATAACGCCCATAGCTATCCAAAAAACTGAATCAAGTTTATTTGATCAGTGTTTCTAGAGGACCAAGTCGGACTTCAACTCTATTTAAAAAAAAAAAACTATGAAGATCATTTGAAGTCATGAAATAATTAGAAAAATTATTCTGTCAAATTAAAGATTATTATTTTGAGATCACAAAAGGAATAGCTGAAATTCAAACTGAATATGATTCATAGATAAGATTCATCAGATTCATATTGATATTTTTAGCACTGTTTCGTGTCCTGAACACTTGCTTACCAGCAGGCTCAGGTCTCACGAAACTGTCTTGTCGTCCTGGGGACAAGTTGTTCAGATGGTTGATAATAGAGGAATATGTCAAAGATCCCCTCTCCAACAAAAGCATTGCAAACCCACATCCATTTCATCAAAGTTACAAAGCCAAAGTGCTAGTGATTATCAATCCCTAGCCCAGGATTAATTCATACATTTGCCATGATAAGAGGTACTGACTGAAACTGAATGACTCCAAGAACAAACCTCGACATAAACAGGCATCAGTGTTTCAATCCTTTTTACACAGACTAGAAACATTTTTGTGTTCAAACAAACATAACGTAATTAGAGCCTCACAAACTTACGTCTAAATCTGCAGTTATAATTGCTGTATTGTTTCCAAAGCAAAAAGTAACAGGCATAACTCACCTGTAATGTGAAAAACTAAGTGAAGAGGTGGTTTTGTGGAATTTCTGATTTCAATGAATCACTCAGAACCATTTTAGTATAAAACATTGTGTGTTTGCTGGTATATATCTACTGAAAAACATACATGAGACACATATGTAGGCTAGTCCAATATCAAAACACTCAAATGTGTGTTCATACTGATTATTTGGAACACGATTAATAAGCAAGACAGACCATATTTAATGTGTTTTTAGAAAATCATCAGATAACTGATTCCAAACAACAAAAGATCCAATTTAACCAGAAACAGGTTTGCAAAGGCAAGATCATCTAAGAGTACAAATCAATTTCAGTCAGTCGCCATTCCCAGATAACAAGCACAATCAGATTAACCCTTGATCACGAAAAAAATAACAAATTCCCCCAAACAAACAATTCATTTGATATCAAATGGTACCTATTGAGATCAAAATGCTTTGTGAAATTTCTTTTTTTATTTATGTAAACATTTATTGAGCCCCAGATTATTATTCCTGCTCAATTCTCTGTGGCTGGTACAGTAAAGCACGTAATAAATGTAGCGCCGCATTAACAAGCCAGCTTTGAGTGAAAGATGAAGCAGCTAAAGGATATAGTTTACGTCTAGCCTAATTCAAAACTGACTTTCTGCTTTGTATTGCTCCAAGGTTTCAGCCTATTGATAATCAGTAGGGATGGGAATAGTAAGGAAACTAACGATTCTGGCTCCAATTCAGATTCCACTTAAAGAGTCTGGTTACTCAAGGTTTGCATTAACAATTCTCTCAGCTTTTCAGATTGAACACTATTTAGAAAGCAATTCTTTTGATTGCAATCCATTGCATTTAGGGCCTAGTGTCAAATGATTTCAGATGAAAATACAGAGAACTTCCTCTGATGCCATATTTTGCTAAATGTTTTAGATCAATGATAACTTCCTGGAGGCCTGTTATTGGAAAATGAGCCAGTTCTTGATTCCCAACCCTAATATGTTGTGATGTCTGTCCATCTGCAAGCCATGGAGCAGTTTAGTTGATGACCAAATAAATACTAGTCTTGATGTAAAGATAACACGTCACACTTATTTAACTTAAGAGTTTGTTGTTGTTGTTGTTTAACTTCTTTAAAAGCAAGCTAAGGTTGTACTTCCTGTGTGAGACCTAAATGGCTTCAAATGTTGCATTTATCAGCATCATCAACCTGACTGCTTAAAGCAGAGCAATACAGACAGATTTCATGTTTTCATGCATTTCAGAGAAAAATAGAAATAACTCCTAAATCATGGGCCGACACCGCAGAGCAAACTGGAGCAGAAGCGTGCAAGGTTCAGTTTAGGCCGGCATCCCATTAGCAGATTTTCAACATTCAGCATGTTTGATATTATCAGTTACCAAACTCTTGTGGCCTTGATAGTGATGACGAATGAGCTTCAAGTCAATGATGAGCAATTGTCAAGCTCACATATGATCCCACAGCAAAATGCAAAGCCACATATTGAAAATGCTGAGAGCAAATTAATCATGAACACACTGCTCTGAGCGATACTGGAATTTCTAACTTTGATTTGACAATCGATACTATTTCCAATACCACATGTAAAAACTGACAAAACATTAAAAGAATAAAATTTGAACAGTATCTACAAAGTACCAGACAAAGTTTGGAATAGTTAAGTTTTTTTTTAATGTTGTTGAAAGTCTCTTATTCTCTCCAAAGCTGCATTTATTGGACGAAAATTAAAGTAAAAACTAGTGACGCACTGAATTTTCGGCTACATTTTCGGTTTCTGACTAAAATAAAGGTGTTTCCATTGATCGAGCGCCGATTGTTATCGGCCGATAACAGCTTTATATAGTTTGATCTGCTGTCTCTATAAAGGCCGATCAGAAGAGACAATTGTTCTATGCGCAGCTAAAATTGCTTCACTACATTTACCGGTCTGGCAGTTCTACCAGGTGTCTGAAAATAAACTGACTGATAAGCTGATAAACTGCAGGACGCGATTAATGATAAACAGAGTTATTAAAACTGCATCTTGCATTAAGACTGCAAAAGAAACCTTTGAATACTTATGTCTTAATATCTTAACTTGAATGAGTAAAACCCTTGAATTTTTTATTTTGGGAAAAAAATTAATGGAAGCCTTTTAAGTTTCTGTGAAAACAGTTTTACAAACAGCTCTTATCACAAATCTAGTGAAATGCTATAATCATCAGCCCGCAATTTTTTTTTTTGAAAATTAGGCGAAAGTTAAAATAAAGTGAAGCTAGCCAATATACACTTTTCTTAAAGTGCCCCTATTATGGATTTTTGAAAATAACCTTTCAAGTAGTGTGTAACATAGACTTAAGTGCTTTAACCCTAACCCTAAGTGAAGTAAAACATCCTGCAAAATTTTAAATCTGAAAGTGCACCGTATATAAACTTATTTTCTTTCAAAAGTAAGAGTCTACTCTGAGTCAATGAAATTAATAGTTTTTCAAACGAGTCATAAGCCTTTTCATTGTGACGTCAAGACGAAACATTAGCATATTGCCCGCCCACTTATTGCGCACGCAGACTCCAGGGAAAACTTGAACCCCCTCAAACCGGCAGCTGATTCCTGTGGATGCTGGATATCATCATGTCGAGAAGACGCTGTGCTCTACAATGTGAAGGTAAAGCCAGATTTTTTTCACTGCCCAAGGACGAGCATGTGAAGAATCAGTGGTTAAAATTAATCTTTACCACAACAATATAATCCAACTTTTGCTGTGTTCCCTTTATTTTACTGAGACTTCTTCTCAAATCTCGGAGTTCAATGCAGGATTCGCAAACTCCTTGCTCTTGAAAGATGGTGTTCAAAATACTTAGTTTTGAGTTGTATATTGTAAAGGTCTCCTGCTAACTGGCTAACTCACATTATTACTGTCTTACTGAAATACTTCTGCTGATCAGTTGTGCTGCTATTAACTAAAACTGTGTCTATTAATGCAGATTGTCTGTCGTTCTCACTACTTTGAGGAAAGATTAAGCATGGAGCAAGATATGTTTTTACAAATAATTTTTTTTATTGATACAGTTTCCACGTTCACCACAATAAATTAGAAAAATACTCGGTAAATAAATAAGTAAAATAATCGGTTTGTTGATGGACATGCACTTGTTAATGCTGATAGTGAGAAGTTACAGTTGCAACATCTCATAATGTACCTCAAACTGAGTAGTGTATCTCTGAGAGACGTCCTGCTCGAGTCGTCCTTGCGATGGAGGTTCGGGTTGAATAACTAGTTCTTTCAATGTTTCATCATCGGACTCGCGCTCGGATTGATATGGCAAAATTGACGTCATTGTTCGTTACTGTGTTTAGTTTACGGTGTAGGAAGCCTCGGGACAAGCAGAGCTGACGTTGTTATGGCAATGGGTGTTTTTGTTTTCGACACGTGCGCTGTACGGAGTTGACCAATCACAACAGACTGAGCTGTCTGGCCAATCAGAGCAGAGTAGCTCGCAGAAAGGAGGGATTTAGAGAGATTGATTAATCTGACAAGTTGTTTGAGGTTCATTGAAAATGCGGTGATGTGCAAATGTATATTATGAGAAAATGAAACAGTTTTTTTACCTTTGATGCATGTAAACCCGTTGTTGGAGACTCCAAAACAACATTAGGAAATTTTAAAATAGCTTAATAGGGGCACTTTAAAACCAAGTGTGAGAAGGTTTTGTGCGATACGTCTTTATCTGTACCAACCACATCAGTAAGCTGGAGATTCAGGGCCCCGAAAGCAGAAAAGTGAGAGTCAGACAGCTACTTGCCTGTGTTGGAGCGCCGTCGGATGCCAAAGTCCCAGCTGGAAGTGATGTCGACAGACTGAGAGAGATCACAGGTCTGGCCTTCTCCTCCACTGCTGGCGTCTCCATACGAACCCCCGGACGAGCCTCCGCCAGCGGACGCCACCGACGAATGGCACTTCTCCAGATCCACGTCGTGATCGATCAGGACCATCTCACACATCCCGGTGTCATCGCTGGTCACGTGGGACTGCCGGATGTGGGCCAGGATGATGGCGGGGTTGTCGAGGAAAGCCATTCTGAGCACCAGCCCCTCGCCCCTCAGTCGCTCTCCGGGTCTCTGTCCGGATGTGCCGGCCCTCAGTCGGAGTTAGAGGCTGAAGTTTCCTCAGCGATGCAGCCTCTTCTTTTCCTTCTTTTTGGGGTTATTTTCTCCTCTCCATGGTGGGACATGGATGCCTGCCTGCAGGGAAACACAGCCTATATGTTTAATCATTAAGCCACAACACTCCTACATTTCATAAAATCACCCAAAAATGAAAATTCTGTCATCATTTACTCACCCTCAAGTTGTTCCAAACCTGTATAATTTCTTTCTTCTGCTGAACACAAACGAAACTATGGTAAGGTTCATTAACTAACATTAGTTATGTATTAACTAACATGAACTAAAAATAAAAAAATAAATTTTTTACAGTATTTATTAATCTTTGTTACAGTTTTTCTCAGTCGGTTCATTTCTCAACATTTGGTCATTTGTGCACATCATAGTAGCAGTTTCTCATTCCTTCCAACAAATTGCAAATGATTTTGGACATGCATCAATTGCTTTCATACAACTCTCTGCTGTTTTATAACATTATCATTTGCTTATGTCATGTCAGTCTAAATTAACTATACTTGTGAATGCTGAATAGTCATTCCATATAAAACTAATAGTTATCATTACATTGCTTGAGTCATCACATACAAAAATGTTGAACTAGTTGTCAAAATCTGTCAAGCTAATTTTACAAAAAAAAATATATTTTTTTTCAAAAAAACGATTTCTCTCAGGTGAACCTATGTGGCCAGACAGAGAGGAACGTCTGGATGTGCATGAATGATTTACAGTATTATGTATGTTGTATGTTCAGTTCCAATATTTACTGCAGTGTTGTTTACAGTTTTGCTGTAAATAAGGGTGTATTTTCTCTTTTGCACAATGCTGTGAACAAATTAGAATTGCAAAGAGCATATGCAGTAAAAATGTGAAGCATACATATTCAGTGTCTTGTGCTCAATTACCTCACTAAATACAGTAATGTGTAACTTTACTGTAGTTTCCAAATGACTGTGCAAATAGTATATAGTGCTGTCTTGAGCATTTTCAGGTAGTGTCACCAAGATCTGACTTTTTTGCATTGGAAAACATTTACAGAGTAAGCTGTCATAATGAAAACATGACAAAGCCATTTGACTATCTTGTTCATAAACAATGGTTTCAGGACTTTTCATCTTGATGACAGACACTTTTATCGACATGAATACTTGCTTTTGGGGAATGAGCGATCCATTTTGAGCAAGTGACACGCTTTTGCAGGTTATCAACAAGGTTTTGCAGTTTTTACTAACTGTTTTGAGAACTGCATTAACTGTTGTGCAAATGTAAATAGTGATGTGAGAAACGCAGCAAAGCGACTGAGAAAAACTGTAACTAACATGAACTAAAAATGAGCAATACATTTGTTACAGTATTTATTAATCTTTGTTAATGTTAGTTAATAAAAATACAGCTGTTCATTGTTTGTTCATGTAAGTTCACACTCAGTGCATTAACTAATGTTAACAAATACAACCTTTGATTTTAATAACGTATTAGTAAATGTTGAAATTAATAGATTAAAAAAAGTATTGTGCATTCTTAAATCAAGTTAACTAAGGTAGTTCACTAATGGTAACTAATGAACCTTATTGTAAAGTGTTACCAAAATTATTTTGAAGAATATGGTTAACCAAACATTTGCTGGTCCCCACTGACTTCCATACTATGGGGGAAAAATACTTAAAAGTCAACGGGGTCCATCAACTGTTTGGTTACTGACATTCTTCAAAATATCTTCTTTTGTGTTCAGCAGAGGAAAGAAATTCATACAGGTTTGGAACAAGTTGAGGGTGAGTAGCTAAATGATGACAGAATGTATCTATCCCTTTAAGTCATATTTAACCTATAAAGCCTATTGTATCATATTTGATATACATGAATTACTAAGGCCTCTAAATGACCAAAAATGATCAAAACTTTCCTGAAATTCCTGTGGTACACAATCTACAAGACTTCTGATGATAGTTCATACTTTTAAGTTATTACACCTTGCAAAAACATTCCAAGTCAGCTCATTATGCTGTGAAATCTGATTGTCATAAGGTATATGTAATAATACATTTTGTTTTGATAGTAATATTTAAAGATAAACACTTCTAAACACAAATATCCTCTTATTAAGACTGGGAGATATATAACTGACATGTATATGCATTTTACGTAAGTAGTCTGCTATAATATATA